>JADDOH010002446.1:0-369806 GCA_016648135.1 Agrypnia vestita
TATATATATATGTGCGAAAAATGAAATCTTAGGCTCATATTGCAGCCCAGCTTATGTAGTTGAAACAATATTTTCAGAATCTGGGTCTATTGTTGTCTTTGTCTAAAACTTGTCTATGGCATCGTTAAATCCAAACCAGGCTTCTTTTTCCATATTAGTTATTGTTTCTACAAACATTTTTCCAGTTTTTAAATTTTGATTTTGGTAAACGGGTTAATTTCTAAATCAAGTGTTTGGCATGAAGTCTTGATCCCAAAATTTGTGTAGCTTCCTCCGAAACTACTACCGGCCGTATTCTGAACTAAACAATATTGTTATTTCTGTATCTTGACAGTTATTGTTTAACATTGTAAAATCGCCAATTTTGAACTTTTAAGTTTGACAGATTTGAAATTCATGAGTTTAATCAGTTACAAAGCTCATTATTCATAATTTTGAATAATTTAATACGTTCGTTTACGTTTTAGAGATTTCTGATTGATTGAATTCATTAATTTCAAACACGTCAAACTTAAAACGCCAAAATTGGTGGCATTGCAATGCTGTACAAAAGCTATCAAGATACAAAAATACCAATATTGCTTATTTCAGAATACCCACATCATTAGTTTACTTTGATTGAAAACTTTGTAGGCAATTGACGTGCAATAAAAAAACTGTTTGTAAGTAAAAGTCTTCAACCGATTTGTAGGTTTCCGAGTCACTTTCTACACATCATAGTATATAGTATCCTGTATATAATAGAGAAATGAGGATTTCATACCCACATAGAATAAAGGATAGAAAATTAGGTTCAAAAGAGTAAGAATACTGTTCTTGAAATTGAAACTTTTCACAATATAAGAGCAAAAATAAAAGTCATCGCCAATGACAAAAGGCATAGAGTTTCTCTTACAACCATTTGTTCAACACAGGTTGTGTATGCATGGAGCCCGGAATTATCTTAAGCGGAGTTAGCTCTATTCAAAAAATTTATCGCAATCTTGCTCTGTAAAGCTACCACAAATTAAACAATATATATCAGGATTATGTTCACAATCTCATGAAGATATTCTAATGTAAATAAATATTGATTTGTTCAGTAATTGTATTAAATTTTCAAGACTTAGGTATTATTTTTAAGACTATTAGATTTTTTTATAATTTATGTCGTTTAACTGAAAAAAAGAAGATATCATAAATGATATTAATCCTTGTTTTTCCAGCATTTAAAATTATATATTATTTATAGAACTTTAAAACACTATCTCCAAGATTTTTTTTAAAAAAATAGAGGATTATATTTTCAATACAAATAATAATAATAAATTAATAGTATTTAGTCACATACAAATAGGAAAATACATAAAAAATAGGAAAATAACTAAAAAGTGAATTTGTCAAAAAAATTGGTGTGGAGAAAAACTAATATCATATTCGTAATCAGCGATCCTGAATTAATAAAGAATTGTACTCAAAATGGAAACAATGAAAACCATATCGACCTGTGTTAATTGTAGATTAATTTAATATTAATTGAAACCTAAAACATACACACTTGCACACACCAACTAACTCTTGACTACTTTGACTATTATCTAACCTATACATGTACTGTACTTACTCTTGTACAATTAGGATTTCTTGTAATTGAACAAAGGCTCAAAAAACTGTTAACGAAAATTGAAATAAAAAAGTCTCGTGGATTTTCCGCCCATTTTTTCAATCTTATTTCCGAATTCCTTCGCCACTCAGTATATGAGTCAATCGAATGAAAAACTAACAGATGTTATTCCACGCCACTGGAAGGAGTACAATCCCAAGTGAAACAATAACCGGTCGTTAGAACACAATTAACAGGAATAAAAAAACATTCGAATGGAGATTGTTGTTAGGATTGCTTTAACCCCCTAACGCCTAACGCTCTGCGAGGGGTTTTCCAAATCCTGCAATTACTGTTAGTGCCGCATCGCCACCTGCGATGTGCAACAACTTTCATAACAGAATATCTGTAGCTGTCATTGTATATCAATATATCACTTGTCTAAGACCGCCAATGAGTTTAGGAATACACGACTAGTTTCGACAACTGCAGATGTCATCATTTTACTTTTCATTCCCAGTGCAGAAACTGCTAGCTCAAAGAGATATATTGTAAAGCAAGCCACGTGCGCGCGGTCACCACCTAGTAGGTACTTACCACTGTTACATATTTACAGGTAGGTAAAAACATAATTATCTGCGAGGAATCTCTGACTTTATATATGTAAATGAGAGATGTTATTTACAAACAACAGAAAAACACGTCGTGGAAATTTTTCAAATGTTTGTTTGGACCGGTTTGTACTCATAGTTGCCCCCGCGAGATATTTATTCAACATTCGGTTTACTTATTAAATATTTTTACCTAGCGTTTAAAAAACACACTTTCGTGTTAACTGTTTTACGTTACTAGTTGCACGAGGGAAAGCGTATCAGAATATTGGAAATTAATTCAGGTTCGCGGGGGAGGCCGATGTGCGTTGATGTCTCTTTTTTATCGAATAATACGTGAAATGGAAAAAAAATTAGGTAGACCGCGCACAGAGCAATAATAAACTACTTTTGAACCAAATATAACGAATTCTGAAGGAGGGCTGAGTTAGGAGACAAACGAAGCAATTGGTACGCATCTATTATTAGTATGTTCATGAAAATAGCAATAAAAATATTAATTAAACAAAAAGATATACGATCACGAAATAGAAATTTGTCGCAACTTATATTGTATCTGTTTACGGGTATATCACACATAATTTATTGTAATGAAAATGAGCACACATATATGGACCCTGCAATGGGATCCGAGACGTCAGCCAGAAACATCGTAAAAACACGGCATATTTGTTATTCACTTTAAATTCTTCGTACGGTGTTTAATAAACAATCCATTATTTACTATTATTCTATTCTATATAGTCTAGATCGAGTGACTAGTTATGACAGACCAATAAATATATTTATATTTATTCCGGCCGCTTGCAAATTTATGCATGTACATATATTATAATGTGTGATGGCATAAACACCTTAATTAAAATGAATAATGAGATTGAAATTATTCTCGTAAAACATAAATCATCATTCAGCCATTTTCATGCTTCTTTCGTGGTGACCCCCATGGAGTTTAAGGAGCCTCCACCCTAGAACCTTCTTCCTCACCAACCACCATCCCTCGGTTAGATGTGTCTCTGTCTAGCCTATTGCCACGTGAGAATGTTACCTCGATTCTCTGGCGCGCTTGTAATCTATTATCTATCAGAATACTTTGAGTTTGTCCCAATTCTTCAGAGCATTGTACTGGATTTTGTCCCAGGGACGTCATTAATCAAGATATATTATAAATATCTCATATAGATGAAATTATATATTTTATTATGGGAAAGTATGTATGGAAGTCTTTGGTATTCATATGGCTTACGACCTGCTTACGCTTAAAGTACGGCTGGCTTAAGTGATCACTTTACACAATGTAACGTTCACCATGTCTATCCATGATAGAATACCACATTTTTCAAACTTTTGGAAGTTGTATATACCTATTTAAGTTTAACAAACCGTTTCATATGTATATTGTAATAATTATTAGCGCGACCGGCATCCAAAGCTTTTTCATTTCCCTTAATTAAACACAGATGTCACTAATGAGACATCTATACGATGGGTTTATAATATAATTTCATCTCTATGAGACATCTATAATATATCTTGATTATTATCTATCAGTTGAATTCCAAGTTTAGCACATCTCATTTAGCCACTTTTGAGTATTGCAAGTACGCACTGGTGGTTTTAATAATAATATAATTGCATTGTATTTTTTTTATTTAATAGATAATACATATAATTTCTTTAACAATCATGATAACTAGCAAATATTAACAATCAAATTATTATTATACGTTATATATACCTCACCAAAAAGAATTAAGATTCTTGTGTGTGGTGAGGGATAATCACTTAAAAATTATATTGGTAGTGTATTCTAAATTAACAAACAATGAGAATTAGGTAATATACTATTTATCTAATAAAATAATAAGCAGTCAAAAAGAGACTAAATTCAATCACAAAAGTCAATTCCACATTAAATGAGAATTCATTCGGGTTCACTGAGGGAATATGCACACAAGCTGCCACCGCAAAACGTCCACCATCATACAAAGCAAATTGAACAAATGAAGTAATTGCATAAGTATCTTCATCAATTCGGAGGAACTACTCGACAGTATCTCTCTCTCACGAACAACTCGTATCAGAACCAAAAAAACGGGATTGACCACACAGCCCCAAACGGGTAAAAAGCCACTCAACGAACAGACTTACTTACAAATAGTCAGATCAAATGAATCGCTAAGTAATCCATCCACCAATAGGTGAATTTGGAGTCCCCCAAGGCACGGTCCCCAGACCTCTACTATTTCTCACTCACGTAAACGACACTTCACTGAGTGCGGGGACACGTTCCACGCTAATGCGGATTGTTACTGCATCAGTAGAATTACACCGCAGAAGATTTTTTCATTCTCTCTCATTTCTACTTTTACATTGCGGAGATAAAAATAAACCGCAAAGTTCAATTTAGTTTAAATTTTAATTTAAACTAAATTGACTATTTGCACACACATTGAGTTAAATTCAACACTACTATAGTTTCGAGAGGAGCAGTGCCTCTCAACATCAGGTGTAAATTACACCTGATGTTGCGTAAATTATACCTGATGAGAGGGACTGCTCCTCTCGAAACTATAATAGTGTTGAAATTAACTCAACGTGTGTGCATTACAAACTTCAATTTAGTTTGGTTTAAATTAAAATAGTATTCGAAATTTTAAAGCCGATAGTAGTAATATAACGACCAATATGTATCTAAAATATAAGAGATATATATAAGATATAAAATATTTAAAAGCAGGGTTATTGCGAAAAGTGACTCGCATAGTTAACTACGACCAGTTTACGTAATTGGAAGGGTTATTTGAAGCATTTTTTAACTGGATTAGACCCCTCCTCGCAGGTTTCATCCGAATACCGCGTCTCTAGTCTCTACTCACGCTCCGGGGTCACGAGCCGAGGGTGAATCAGAAGGTAACTCTCCAAAATGTGTTCTCTAAAGCGGTTTTGATTTATTGTATTAAATTAGCGAATAGTCTTGTTCGTGTATTTCCAATTGTTAAAGGATCGAATTAACCTCAAACCGAGACAGGCTCGGTGGAACCAGCATTCAGGGCTGAAGAACCGAATCAACCTCGAACCGAGACAGGCTCGGTGGAACCAGCATTCAGGGCTGAAGAACCGAATCAACCTCGAACCGAGACAGGCTCGGCGGAACCAGCATTCAGGGCTGAAGAACCGAATCAACCTCGAACCGAGACAGGCTCGGTGGAACCAGCATTCAGGGCTGAAGAACCGAATCAACCTCGAACCGAGACAGGCTCGGTGGAACCAGCATTCAGGGCTGAAGAACCGGATCAACCTCGAACCGAGACAGGCTCGGTGGAACCAGCATTTAGGACTAAAGAACCAGATCAACCTCGAACCGAGACAGGCTTGGTGGGACCAGCATTTAGGACTAAAGAACCAGATCAACCTCGAACCGAGACAGGCTTGGTGGGACCAGCATTTAGGACTAAAGAACCAGATCAACCTCGAACCGAGACAGGCTCGGTGGGACCAGCATTTAGGACTAAAGAACCAGATCAACCTCGAACCGAGACAGGCTTGGTGGGACCAGCATTTAGGACTAAAGAACCAGATCAACCTCGAACCGAGACAGGCTTGGTGGGACCAGCATTTAGGACTAAAGAACCAGATCAACCTCGAACCGAGACAGGCTTGGTGGGACCAGCATTTAGGACTAAAGAACCAGATCAACCTCGAACCGAGACAGGCTCGGTGGAACCAGCATTCAGGGCTGAAGAACCGGATCAACCTCGAACCGAGACAGGCTCGGTGGGGCCAGCATTTAGGACTGAAGAACCAGATCAACCTCGAACCGAGACAGGCTCGGTGGGACCAACATTCATGGCTAAAGAACCGGATCAACCTCGAACCGAGACAGGCTTGGTGGGACCAGCATTCAGGGCTGAAGAAACAAATGAACCTTGAACCGAGACAGGCTCGGTGGAACCAGCATTCAGGGCTGAAGAAACAAATGAACCTTGAACCGAGACAGACTCGGTGGGACCAGCATTCAGGGCTGAAGAAACAAATGAAACTTGAACCGAGACAGGCTCGGTGGAACCAGCATTCAGGGCTGAAGAAACAAATGAACCTTGAACCGAGACAGACTCGGTGGGACCAGCATTCAGGGCTGAAGAAACAAATGAACCTTGAACCGAGACAGACTCGGTGGGACCAGCATTCAGGGCTGAAGAAACAAATGAAACTTGAACCGAGACAGGCTCGGTGGAACCAGCATTCAGGGCTGAAGAAACAAATGAACCTTGAACCGAGACAGACTCGGTGGGACCAGCATTCAGGGCTGAAGAAACAAATGAACCTTGAACCGAGACAGACTCGGTGGGACCAGCATTCAGGGCTGAAGAAACAAATGAACCTTGAACCGAAACAGACTCGGTGGGACCAGCATTCAGGGCTGAAGAAACAAATGAAACTTGAACCGAGACAGGCTCGGTGGAACCAGTATTCAGGGCTGAAGAAACAAATGAACCTTGAACCGGGACAAGCTCGGTGGAACCAGCATTCATGACTGAAGAGTAGGATTAACCTCGAACCGAGACTTCAGCCCCGACTGCTGGTCCCACCGAACTTTACAACATCTACAGTACAATGTTTCGATATTTGCATTCATATTTTATTTCATTCACCCCTGTGGACGGTTTAAATAATAATATCAATAATAACATTAATTTAGAACATTGACCCACCTTCGCATACTATAATAGCAGAAATAGGCACACAAAGCGAACATAACTGTCAGAGATTGTATCCGAGAGAGACTAAATATAGACCTGGTGACTCACTATACGTGCCTGTATTTGGTTCAATAAAACAGAAGCACGAGCGATGGCTTCTCGTGGATTACGAGCGACTAATGGAGTTCCAAACTGCGATATTTCCAAATGAATTCGAGGTAACCGTTTGATTTTTGCGAAAATTATCGGGTGTGCGAATAATGTTGGAACGAGATATCGACTTAAGACGAACAGCGAACGAAAGTTAATTAATTGGAGACTTTATTCGGTAGTCGGTGTGTCGGGTCGAGCAGTCGGCCTGCAGGGTCGAGGACCTCTGTCTCCCTCCCTCCCTCCCTCCTCTCGGGCGGCGGGCGCTCCGCAACGCTAGACACACCGTCGCATCTCCCTGCCCCCGCCGCTGCCAGCAGTGACACGCGCAGAACCTTAAAGACATCATTACAATAATGTAAGCAGACGGTAGACTTCTAATCAGGGATCAAACGGCGGCCCTGAAGGTAGTTTCTAGAAATGATTCAGCCACTGAAAAGTATCTACTGAACCGGTCAAGTTATGGCACGGTGATTGTTAACGACTTATCAGAAATTACTGTAAGATAGTGATAACGAGCTGACCCAAAGAGTGTCCAGTTGCTACTGGACACTCTTTGGCGTTACATTTCTGCTGAAATGTAACACTTGGTAAATTACATATCCCTGTGATACATACCACAACTGCTCAGCATCACTACACATTCAGAGGCGTGAAATGGTTCAACGAATTGCCTGTTGAAATGAGGACTGAGGAAAATTATGAGGCATTTAAAAAAAATGTGAAAAAATGCCTTCAGAAATTATTAAATTTTTATTTTTATTATATATGTACCTTTTACTTACTTATATATATATATATATATATATATATATATGTTAGTTCTAACTACTTTGGGGGTAACCCGCGTCAAATTCTGGTCGTCAGGACCAGTCGTCTGCCAACGTTTCTAACAGATCTCACTGTTCATCTTCAGGGCGCCTTGTCGATGAGCTGCTTCTCCAAAAAGCGTACAACCGTTTGGGTCCGGAGCTCACCGTCAAGTGAAAGTGAGCTCGATTTTTATCAGTCAACGTACAGTTTGCTCAAGCAACATTAAAACCATTTTAGACAAAGCCGTTCATATTTATGCACAAAGGTTCAAATCGCGCACGGAGATTCACTGTCCCTGCGGTGTACCTCAAGTCGTCCGTCGGAAAGTTCTTTAAGAAAGATTATATTATTGTTGCGATTGAATATACTTCCGTAGAAAGCAATAGTTTTGATCATTGACGTATTATAATATAGACATGTTATTCCCATACTTAACGACTTTCATATGTAGCAACTTTTGCATTGAAAGAGACACCAAATCACAACACACAAACGCTCTGCGTATAGATAGAAAAATCAGGTAATTTGAAGTCACGAAGTATACGAAACTCTGTTCCTTTTACGCGTAGCGTTGCGCCTGATCCCAACGAAGATCCGTTCGATAACAAATACAAGTAAGGTAATTAGGGACCTTACTTTTGAGTTGCCAAGATTTCACGCTTGTAACGTATCTACAGTTTATTATATCATTGGTTTTGATCGTAATCCTCGCGATTGAGATCATTTTTGATGTTTTCGTATCAGGTTACAAATGGTTGAAGTATCACTTAATTATTCTTAACACATTTATTATTTTTTCTCTTCATTTTTTATAATCCAAGGTCCGACCAATCCATTATGCGTCCAACCTTTAAATTTATTTTTCTACCGCAAACTTTTCAGTCATCATCAGTACGTGTCGATTTGCTTGGCTGTAAGATTTTCATAAGATAAGCTTGATACGGTACTTCTAACAAGTAACATTGAGGATCTGCAACTTCTGCTGAATCAAGTAGTGAAGACATGTGAGAAATGTTGGTTCGAACTTAATATAAACAAAACAAAATACATGCTTATAAGCAAAAATACCGCAGTTGAATGACAATCTTTATGTAGCTGGAACGAAACTAGAGAAAGTACAAAGTATTGTATACTTGGGCTGCAACCTAAATTAAAGATGGGATCCTTCGGTTGAAATCAAATGCCGCATAGAGCAAGCTCGTACCTTTATCCGCATTAAAAAGAAGATCTGCAGTCCTGATCTCAACATAGGATTATGAATTCGAATGGTCAGATGCTACGAGTTTTCAGTATTATTCTATGGAATGGAAGCATGAATGCTTACCGAAGAACTGATAAGGCAACTTGAGGCATTCGAGATGTTGATCTACAGGAGATTTCTCAAAATAAGCTGGATGGACAGAGTTACGAATGAAGGTGTTACGGCTCGGATGAATAAAGAAAAAGATGTTATTAATACAATAAAAATCCGAAAACTTCAGTATCTATGTGATGAGACATCCAGAGAAATACGAGATCTTGCATCTCATAATGCAGGGAAAGATTGCCGGAAGTCGGGGCCCTGGAAGAAGGAGGACTTCATGACTGAAAAACTTGAGACAGTGGTTTGACCAGCCTAAAAAGTAAACAAAGTCCGCATACCCAACATGATAGCCAACGTCCGTCAAACGGACAAGGCACGAGAAGAATAAGAAGATTTAATTCATTGGTTGATTAGTTTCATTTTCGCCACTCGATCTATCCTCGAACAATACCGTTGTCTGTCTTGATATTATGTATTTTCGTTCCCTTCGTCCTGGAAGCCGATTCCTGGATTCTCCACTCCTCCCGCCTGAATGTTCAGCGTGCTCGAGTAGGTGTTTAACCTCCGATCCGAGCGAGAGGAGAGTTCCTCGCGGCGCCGTGAGGTCACGCAGGCGCAGTCCGCGACGAGAAGAAAAAATACGAGTCCTGTTGCGAATGATCCGCCAGCATCCGACAGTCGGCCGTCGCCCGTCCCGCTCATCCTCACGCGGAGAGAGCGGGGAAGAGGAGCGAAGGACGCCGCGCAGGATCGAGCGCAAACTGGATAATGACTGTCGGGCACCGTTCCGTTCCCCAGACGAAAGCGGGAACATCTGTCGGACGTTCGTGATGGCGTAATTTGAAGCGCGCCACATCATAATAAGAAGAGGGCCAGACCACCTTTATAATATTACTATTTCAGGAACTAGAAGTTCGGTCGCGGAATGTGGGGAGGACGAGCTAAAGGCTAGAAAAGATATTTGTGCAAACGCTAGAAAGCAAGGAACACCCCGGGTTACTAAGAACCTTCGTAAAGCCGAGGTCGAAACATATTCAGCATATTCTCACAATCTTAGTATATCTGCAAACCATAATAATTAGATAATAAATTAGATAAAGGAAACGACGCGCTTTGCTATCTCTCGATTGCACGTAGTATGTGGGAAGTCACACGAGTACAGAAAGTCAAATCGTATCAAAGGATACGTACCCACTATTCTCAGAATAACAACATCATTGTGATATCCTAAGACAAAATAAACGGGACTTATGTTCATAAGCGTTTCTATGATAAGGAAGTCGAGACATTTGTCATATTCCATCATGACCAAGTGTGAATCATCATCATCACTGTTGGCTCTACAATCCCTCGTGTGGGTTTTGGCCTTCTTAAGAGTATTCCTCCACCCTCCCCGCATCTCGGTCTTGTACCAACACTCCCCAGTTCTGAATCTCGAAGAATCAGAGGACTTTGTCACTTATTTAGTTTTGACCTCGCTAAGCCCCTTCGATCTATTGAGCTTACTGTCCAGTCACTCTCTCCACATGACCCTGACATCGAATTCTTCCCATTTTTATACATTCTGGGACGCTTCACTCCTTAAACAAAGTATGAACGTCATTGTTGTAGTCTCTAAGCGAAAGTCCATTGTCTAGAACCGGTCCAAATATACGCCTCAAAATTTTCCTTTAAAAAACATGTTCCCTCGTTCCTCTTGGTCAGTACCCGTGTCGTTTGTGAGCACCGGTCCGATGAGCGTCTCGTACACCAATGCTTCAGCTTCAGTTTCTGGACAGCGGTCTGGATTTTACCTGATTTTTGAAGCGGAAATGACAGCGATTGCGCTCATTACGCGCTTCTGGATCTCTTCTGTATTTATTATTTCTGTCTATTATAAGAGAGCCGAGGTACGTGAATCTTGGTACCGTTTCGAAATTTTGGCTTCTACGTGAGAGTACTGGGGTATGTTGGGTTCACCCGACGGCCATGTACTTGATCTTCTACTGATTCAATATAAGACCTATGTTTTAGGTAGAAATTTCAAGACTTACTGTAATAGATCTGAGGGACGTATGTCGCGAAGCATGAAAGAGAGAGCAAATGCTTTATAAGGTCGCGCGCATGTTGTCTCTACGCTTTTTATACCATTATATCGAGACAGACCGCTGTTGTTCATTGTGACCTCTGTATTGTATTGTTGCTACCAATAAACCAAGAGTAACCGACAACCTCTTTTATTGGAAGAATCCCGAAGTCGCGACACGATAGTAAGAACATCACACTTACAAAGGCATTACGTAAGGCATTGGGAGTTTTTGCAATTATGTCGATTTAATCAGCATAGGCCAACAGTAGCGCAGAGTTGTTGAATGTCGTTGCTCTTATCCCAATGCCCGAGTCCCAAATAACTTTAAGCGATATGCTGAATATCAAGGCAAACCTCCATTGGAGCGCTTCAAAGGGCTCGGAGAGATCAATGCCCACTCTGACTCTACACATTACTGTAGACATTGTTAATTTTACCACTCACGCAGTATTCCAAATTCACTCATTGAACTGTACAACGCGTTCCCATTTATGCTACCACGTGAAGTCTACGAAGACGTGATGAGTTTCTTCAGGGTCTCTAAAGGGTGTTTTCTAGGATCTGTCTCTGGGAGAAAATGTTATCAATACACGATTTGCCTGGTCTCGAACCACACTAGCAGTTGCCAATGATGTCCTCAGACGTTGGCAGCAATCTATTGAACAGGATATTGGGTATAGTTTAATAGCCGGTATTTAACAACGTTATACCTGTATAATTACATCCTCGAGTTGGTCGCCCTTCTTGTATAGTGGATATAGAATTCCTAATCTCCACTCTTCAGACATCTCTTGACGAAGTTGACAATGTTATATAATAATAATTAATTAATATGGCAAAAACCGTGTATTGACGGCTATTATACGACGAAGTGTATATAATATCCGTATATAATTTCCGTGGTTGTTAATTACTTTTTGTGTACTATAACTTTATTTTTCCGCGTGGGAAGGCAGAGAGGATGGAGCGCCACTCTTTTGTCCTGACACACAACAGTCACCTCTTCCGCATTCATGCATCTTCGCATGCAAGCTCGACGATTGTTGAGGTTCCTAACAGGACTATCTTCTAGTGTCTGATTAACCTGGTTATGCCACGTGGTTGCTCTCTCTTTCAAGTGCCGTCAAAATTTGCGTAAAATATTTTTCTTACCATTTTTTCATTCGCCCAACATGCTGGCACCACCTGATCTAGCCTTCTTTAATTCTATTAACTGTGCTGAGATCAGTTAAACATTCTTTCCTAATTTGTTCATTTTTACTAATAATGGATCACAAATGCTACTTTCGTTCTTTTCCTTCCAATTCCAAGCTTCCAGCTGCAAGATACCAGATTTCCATCGTATACCGCTAGTCTTGCCTCAGTTGACATGTTCCAGCTATATATTACAGCATTCAAAGCACCCTTAGTCACCCTCGTCTCAATATTTTCCTCAGCCTTCCCTCCTCAATACTTTCCAAATACACAAACTCATCTAAGTACTTGTCCCAAAATTAATTTCCAGCTAGTATTTCACAGTTGTCGTACTTTTGTCCTTGTCGAATTCCTTGCATACATCGTACATCCTGCTTACTAGACTCTGTCTAGAAGTCTTGTTCGCTATTTGTCATTAACACAAGTTGAGCAGCCATGGAGACATTACGCAACCCTGTTTGACACCTTTTGTAATATCAAACCAAAGTGTGAATGATACATTCAGGACTTCCATCGTATAAGAATGCAATTGCGTATGTTATCGTTCACCCTTTTTCAGAGATTAGGTAGACAGAGATAATCAGAGATTACCTCTGTCTATTGTAAGATCTACAAATTCCCAGAAAAATTTCATTAGCTCGTAGGGAGAAGGTCCGGTCGATGCGACGAAAGGAGAAATATAAAATAAAAGAGAATAATAAAGCCGGGAGTCGGGAAGCGAGGCACGGAATGGCAATGCTGCCTGGGGACCGACGCCGCCCAGGAATCAGACCCCAAAGCGGAACGCCGCGTTCGGTTCGGCAGTTCCAGCGAGCGGGCTCCCTGTTCTCCGTCGCGGCAAGGTCGCCGTCTCTCGGATCAATCTCGATCGCAGCGAGACGTCGGCAGCCATCTCGTTCGCGCGGGGGTAAACGGCGCGGATACGAACGAAAATATCGCCACGAAAAGACCTCGCGAGAGAAAAAGAGATAAAAAGTGAACGCGCAATAATAGCGCCGATCCCGTGTTCCTTCGGCGCTCGGACCGGCCGGCTAACGAGCTGCATCCTGTGCCCGCCCGGCCGCGCGGGACTCCTCGGACTAGTCCCGCGGGAGAACCTCGACCACGAGGTCTGCAGCCGGGATACCGGAATACCGAAAACGTCAGCAGATGAAAAGTGCGCGAGTCCCTCCGCAGGTCGAGCACTTCGGAAGCTGATACGAGCCCCGCGCGACTCCCGTTCGTTTGTGAGAGTTTTGTGACTATCCTCAATTCCGTGATGCGACTTTTAAAAACGATACTCGAAAAGAATTCAAAGCGAAAAAAACGAGTTTTCTCAGATTTCAATCCAGTGTCGTACAACACATTAGGTAAGTGCGAACGTCTTCGCTGGGGACACTTACCGGTTCCGGTCACCATTGTTTACAGTCGCCTCAGTGCTGTCATAATAAAGTTGCAATTTTACATTTTGTAAGTAGAGCCGGGTCTTACCTCGTGTGTTCCGGGATGTAAAACTCACTTTCAGTTCACTTTTTTATTAAACTATAGAAGTAATACTCAAATCGTACATTTGTAAAAAAAAATGCAATCTACACGACACACTGACAGCCGCGCGACCGGTGTGAGGTTGGCTACAAGATTAAAGTACAATGTGACCACTGCGAGTGTAGCCAATGATAAAAAAAGATAAAAGCGAGTATTATTCATATTTATAATTTATCTAATGCTTACAATTAATTATTTATTTTTTTAAAAATGTTGATTTTATTTTATTGTACGTAAATATACATACGGAAATTTAATATAATATATGTATTGTGTACAAATTTTTTTAAATTCTTACAGGATTTCTTAAATATAAAACCAATATCAAAAATTTTCATCGAAATAATGGTTTTTGATAGTGCCAATTTTTACCCTATAAATAAGTAAAGTAACACTATTCCTCGCATCAATTCTATCAGTTAAAGGAATGCGACATAATAAATTAGCGCATTTATTATGTCGCAAAATAAAGCTGATAATTACATGTAGGTATAATGTATACAATGATAGGCTATATTGCGAAAACCTAATATGTATTGTACAATTCAGTTGTCGGAGAAAGCAGTTTTAAATTTTTTCCAATCGATTTTATGACGTCACAGATAGGCAACCAAATTTGCGAAGAAAATTTGAGGATACCACGAATATAGATACAAATACAGCATTTGAAGTGTTGGAAAAGGCACCCTGCCTACATGCCTGCAAGAAGAAGTTTAAAATCACTTATGGTATAATCATTTTTGCGGAATTCTCTATTCATTTTTTATTTACTTATGCCTAGTCAGGCTCAAATTCCCACTATAAAATAATTAAATTAAAAGACGACTTTAAGTATTTAGTATAGTTTAGTAGTAATATTTAGTCTTGTCAAATTCCCAAAATCACAAATTATAATAAATGCATTCTTAATACGGCCGAGCTACCGGAGTTGGTTTTCTCATTTTTATTCATTCGTTGCATTTCCATCTTAACAGAAAAATAGATTACATTTTATCGGTCTCGTATCACGCCCCTGATAAAGAAGACTGAAGATAGCCGACAAGTATTTCTGATATACCTATCTTAACCGTAATCCGAGATAAGGAAAACGAATGTGTTATAAAAATGATTGAAATTCTGACGAAGTTTTACTGACGGAGTTTGACGATTTGAGTGTACTCTCTTTGATACTAACCATACAGATATTGCATATGTACTTTACAGGTGTAGGGCAATGAAAACCTTCGGATTCATACTGACAATTGCTAAAGATACCAATTTTCAAACACGATATCGATATTATAAATCTCACCGGTGAGAAGCTAATTTGAATATAACTCAGTTTGCGGTATACGAGATGACCCGAAGATTAAAGTCATTTCCTTTCATGATAACAGCCCTTTTCCAATCATTGGAGGGTTGCTCTTCTCTAAACATTGGTTGAAGAGTTTATGGAGACACGAGAGAAATAATGGACCACCACCCTTATGGCCGGTCTTATAAACGTCCGTTAGTTAAATTTCAGACCAAATAAACCGAAATTTGATACAAAAGTCATTTGTTTCGTCTTATAACAATCCGTTAGTCAAATTTTAGTTTAATTTTACCGATGGCCACCAGTTTGCCGAGAGGCAGTCGAACCACCAGTTTACCGTCCGTTAGTTGAAATTGACAGAAGTGTGACAGATTGGCGTATTATTTTTAAGGTTAGGTCCGTTGTCAATTTGCATTTTATGCCGTTTGATTAACATGTATATATATACTGACTGCTGCTACATTTTCAAGGAAAAATGTTTTCAGATAGCTATGTCGAGCTATTATTGTATTCAAGTTCGTCCGATGAAGAACAAACTTGAAGACAAAGAGTGTTCAATATACGAATGGATTATTTTAATATTTTAGATGACGCAGATTTTATCTACCGTTTTCGCTTGTCGAAAAGGTCTGCTTAAGAGCTATGGGGCAAAATTTAAAAGGGCGCACGCCTAGGATTCTGACATTGTCACCAACCACAAAATTGCCCGTTGCCTCGAGATTCTATGCTATCTATTTCTCTTGGATCAATATTATTAGCTGCTGCAGACTTTGTTGGGGTTTCAAAAGCTAACTGCCAGTGCAGTGTTGTGGAAAGTACCTATCCCAAAAATCCGGTGCGAGTGAGAAATTTTAGGCTATGTTTATAGAAGTTATGTTTCGTTTCCATAAAAAAGAGATATAATTCGCCACTGATAGCTCTAAAATCATAGACAACAGCAGTACGATATTGCGATACTTACGGACAGTCAAAAAAGTTTTTTTACCGATGGGTAACCCTCTATCGCCACTCCTAGCAGACATTTTCTTGAATAAATTTGAAACAAAAATCTTATCATCCATTAATCCACTCATAAAACAAATACAAAATTACCAGAGATACGTCGATGATATTTTCTTCACTTTTGCGGGAACAGAATGGCAATTAAAAAACCTACTTACATTTTTTAATTCTCAACACCAAAAAATACAATTTACAATCTTCTGTGTATAGTTTTCTGGGATATTCTGCCGTGTGTGTGTGACCTCTCTGGCCAACGTTTCGGATCCCATTGCAGGGTCCATCATCAGGGCTGGTCCATCATCAGGGCAGAATTTACATGTAAGATTGGAAAAAACAACACACTTAACTTTTTGGATATAACAACAACAATTGAAAAAGATAAATTCATTTTTCATATATACAGAAAAGAGACTTTTACAGATACAATCATACACGCGACCTTATATCACCCCACTGCACATAAAATGGCTGCATTCAATTCAATGGTTCATAGTTTGTTATCAATTGCTAAAAATAACGGCTATAGAGAAAAAACCATAGATAATATTATAAAAAAGAAAGAAACACAAACAGCAATATACACATACTTATATAACAAAACACCAAATGTCAACGATAAACCTTGGAGGAAAATAATATATGTTGGAAAACTTACAACGGATCTATTAAATTCATGCAAAGACAAAAAGTTCAAACCCGCGTTCTATACGAAAAATAGTATCAAAAGTTATTTATTAAACAATAAGTCAAAAATCTCCGATGAAAATAAAAGCGGAGTTTATCAATTAAGTTGTGGAGATTGCGACGCGGTTTACATCAGACAAAGTGGGAGAAAAATAAAGGAAAGACTTGAAGAGCATAAAAGAGCCGTAAAAAACTTTAGTTTAAATTCAAAAATGGCAGAGCATGCCAGAATGGAGGGACATAAGTTTGATTCGAAATTATTATATGGGTGCAATAAAGGAAGAAAGATGGACATCTTAGAGATTTTAGAAATAAATAATAATAAAATAAATAATAAAAATATAATTAACATCCAGATACCGCCCATAACCTCCCCACTCCTATCCATTCTAACCCCGCCCCCAACCCCCACCACCATTACACCCACCCAATCCCTATAAATTCTGTCTCGAATTATTTTTAATTTAGTTGTAAACGTGTTGTTATTGACAATGGGAGAAATCCCGAAAACGTTCTAACAATTCAAAATAAATATAGTGGAATAAAACAGTATGGTTTACCCTAATTTTTTTAAATATTAAAAAAGTTTTATAAGACGAGCGTCGGTAATATTTACTAACGAATGGCAATCCGTTCGTTAATTATCGATTTACTAACGGACGTTTTGTCTTTCGTTTATAAGACCGGCCCTTAATATTGTAGTTGACAGCAACATTGACCCACGGCCTTGCTATGCTTAATGTGCTTCATGCCTTTTTAATGTCTTCCACAGTTATCATATTCACAGTTCATAAATCCATTGGACGCCTCAAAGGAACATTCCTGTTGCTCTCGTGTCCTTTAAATGACCACATACACTCAAAATTGCCCAGGCTACAAGAATTTATCGACATCGAGTATTTCGTGAAAGCTTGCCAGGATTCGAGAGAAAATTCTTGATTTTGATTATGATTGATTTTTGAGATGTTACAAATCTTTCATTATCTAGTTGCAAACTGAATAATTGATATTAAATGATATCTCGCTGAATAACTCTGTTTATTTTTAATAGTATTTATATTTTCTTTAAGATATGTGCCGTATTCTAATGACTACTCTCTCAGTTATCAAAATATTACTATAAAAAATAATTATAAAGTAGAGGAAGTACAAATTCCATCTAGAGCAGCCTCACTCAACCTGCGGCCCGCGGACACTAGAAACACGTTTATTATCAGTACCGTGATTTCAAAATCTGTCATCGTAAGTTTCGAATATCTTGAAATACAGTTGCCGGCAAACTTCTTGAAAATTTTTAGCGTAGTGGGGAAATGCGCAGAAGACAAATTTTGGGTCTCGTTGGTGGAATGGTACATGCGCAAACTTCTCCCCACTACGCCGAAAAATTTCAAGATGTTTGCCGGCTACTGTACGCGAGATAAACTTCTGTTATTTTAAAACCGGCGATTTCTTTGGTTTAAGAACAAATTTGTTATTTCAACCATAGATAGTTTCAACCACAGAGTGTAAGTTTTGTGTTTGTATGAAATGTTTAATCAATATTTTTAGTGTTCCTCGTATTCCACATTCATCCATTACTGTCAGTAAAATCTCGTGTTCCAGTGTGTCGAACTCTATTTTGAAATCTATAAATATTATTCCTACTTTTTTCATTCAAATAATTCAAACAATTGCGGCCCGTGTAACTTAGCAAACAATTGACAAATATCTACAAACAAAATTGCATAGTTCAACTATATGAAGGTATTCATGGTGATAACGAGCTGACCCAAAGAGTGACAAATAGCGGAAATGTAACACTCGTAAATTACATATCCCTGGGATACATACTGCCACAACTGCTCAGCATCACTACACATTCAGAGGTGTGAAATGGTTCAACGAATCGTCTGTTGAAATGAGGACTGAGGAAAATTTTGAATCATTTAAAAAAAACGCGAAAAAATACCATCAGAAATGATTAAATTTTTATTTTTATTATGTGTACCTTTTACTTACTTATTATTATTACTCACTTACTAATATATAAATGTAGCTATTACTAAATTATTATTACTTGATGAATATGTACACTTTATCACAAAATTCTTTGTAAATGTATAATGTAACGATACTCCTCTACAACACACGAGATTATGACACTCATGTAGTAGAGAAACATACATTCATACGTAACTGTCACTACCTTGTAAAAAAAATGTATTTGTGGCCCGAAGAAAAAAAAGGTTGAGTACCGTTGATCTAGAGCGAAAGAGATATAATATGGTCCGAGACTACAAAATCACACCAGAGTTACTTGTGCTCAACGAATATATTGATACATAACTATGAAAGATTGATTATACACGATGATTCTTAATTAACAAAAACATGTATTGTCGATTCCTTCGCCAGTGACTTGGATAAAACCGGCTATAATTAGTTTTATCCTCCGTTGGATAAAACTAATTATAGCCGGGTATAAAAATAGTCATCGCGTGAGGCCGTCGCTCTTGGCCAGACGGAAAATCCTCGGCCACTCTTCACTTCTTCATCCGGGGGTTGGGGGAAAACCCGGCTGACGCAGTGTCTGCTCTCGTTACCTGCCAACTCTCTTAACATTTAATGGCGTTTCATATCTTCTTCGAAAATGCGTTACACATTAAAAATTACATCAAAGTAATAATAAAAGACGCTCTTTTAAGCATTTCATCTTACGCAATGTTTGAAAAAATATTTTTCGAGAGCGTGACAACCTTAAACAAAAATCATCAGCTGTCGTAGAGACGAAAAAGATCGACATTTAATTAATTAATCTCTCGTTCAAAGGATTTTTTATTTAAAAATAATATGATAACTAGGGAATCCAATTCAGTGATCTCACAGTATTTATATAAGAGTGTTTATATTATTAATAAAATAATTTGACAATCAAATTGTTTGCCAACCATGAGCTTCTATTTACGTTATATCTCGTTCACAGATTCCTAACTTTAACTGATTTAAATATGAATATCCTACATACTTTGAGATATTACGATATTTGAGATCGCGGACATACAAACTGTATATTTTTACACGTAATTTTTATTGTAATATGTCTGTCTCGCAAGAAAAATATGTCTTGTCATGCAAAATTTATAATTGGTTCCGAGAAATTATTATATATACTATAGAAGAAAATGTTTCAATTATTCGAGGATATAGAGTCAAAAGGGCGTTAGTGATTATTTCGAACTTTACAGGAGAGCAAAATAATCTGATTTTATCAATATTTATTTTATTATTAAACGATTTCCATGAAATGAATAAAGCACTAAGTGCCGAAAATATTTTTTTAATTAAGATAAGTATACAGATTAGTACTATATTTCTTTGCCAATACATTAAACACTGCATGAAGTCCTATCTGTGTTGATTATCTACCTAGCTATATGGGAAGTATTAAGTGTCGCGGTTTTTTTTTTACAAATAAGGCTCTAAGCGACATGAGCATTTTATAGTATTTAGTATTAAAATGAGTATCGCGTGAGGTAGCGGCGTGTAGTAGTGTTGAAAATATTAATGAAAAAGTGTGTAAATAGCACATAAAGAGCGAAAATACTATTTTCGTTTTTTACCTTGTATCTTAAAATGACCATTCTGGTTTTGGATTAACAAATATAGGAATCGTCAAATAATAATAGAAACATTAAAAAGAAACAGATTAAGAGAGCTTTCTTGTGCTCTTCTGTAAAGTTAGAAGTCATTAATGCCCTTTTGGCTTTTCAGCCTCGATACGATAGAAGAAGCATGTGGCTACGGCTTTCCGCGAAAATTAATAAGAATATTTTTTTCGACGAATTAAAACATTTATTTTGGACCTCTCAATTTTTAAAACCGACCGAGATACTGACGAGAGTTTTTCGCGCTATGCGCACAATGCACAAACAGTGACCACCGCTAATGGAGAATACATAAATATTGATTCCACTGCTCCTATTAATTAAGCACTTATCACTCATTCTCGGTACCCGCCAACAACTAATAATTCTATTAATAACGGAATAATCCAGAAGCCGAGGAATCGTACCAGCGCGTAAAATCGCCATTCACAAGAACACAACGTGCACATTATTCTCTTTTATTCTGGTTTAAGGATACTGTCGTATCGCCTGGCGCGCTGGCGCCACGTTCGGGCAACTCAGAATCCTCTTACGCACAGCACGTACATATCGAATGGGTTTCTTTGAAATGAACTAGGTACGCATGTGTAGTTCATTTCAATATCACATTCAACATCACAATGGGTTAAAGATAATCTCCAAATTTTCATGTTAATCTCTTCTCTTCATCTTCTTCTTTTCTAAGATCCTTGATCTGTGTTTCGTCACCAAAATATACATTTAAGAATTTGGCAGTGTTTTATATAAAAAAATGTCTCATAAATTTGAATTGATTTTATATGAATATTTGTTTGAATTAATAAAGATTGTGTTTTATTTATTTTTAACGAGCAAGTACTCGATATATTATTATCAAGAAAATTTGAAAAATAGAACGTGAAAAAATGTAACTAGGGAGTTCTGATGTTTGTTTTAAAATAAATGAAGTGACAGGTATAAAAGGAAAATTATCGATGATTTGGGCCCTCTTCTCTTTTCAACGCAATACTTCTTCGTGGCTATATCTTTTGATACTCGTGTATTCTTTGATAAAGCCAGTTTTCGCGTAATTCTTCTGTTTTATACCTGATCTATATTTTAAAATTGTTTTAATTCACTCGCGCGAATTTTAGAATCGGTAAATTTAGTAATTTTCATTGCCGATCTCGGGAAGAGAAGTGTTAGTCTGAGGATTGAACATATTTCGTCTGGCCCGGGTTTGGTAGAAACATTTTGGTCCTCGGGCCGGACATTGAGGTCAAACAATCTGTGTTGACAGGTCAGTCCTGGTCTCGTGACGAGGACATCCAGCTCTCTCCGTCTCTTTGGTGGTCTCCCTGGTATCTCCGCGCATTACGGCCCTGGGAAGTCTCGTCTGCTCAATTCTCTCGACATGGTCCCTCCAGAAACGCCTTCTCTGCCTGCTCCATCTTACAATGTCTTGTATGTCGCAGGTTCTGCGGATTTCCGCATTGGGTAGTGGTCTCAGAGTCTTCATCTCGGTAGTTCTGAGGAGGTGTTTAGTTCTCATCGTGTCCGCTCTTGCTTCGATACCGTATGTCACGATAGGTCTCGTCAGGGTAGGTTAATCTTACATTCATAATTATTATGGTTCGTACAGTTTATTAGCAGAATGTTACCCGTTTAGTACGTACGTCGATATGATACACGTTGCATGTGCACACTAATCTATCAATGTTGCTAAAGGGGTGAGAATCGACCAATCCATCGTGGAAGCTAATCTTGATTATAATAAATGAACAAGTCGCTCTCCACAAAGAACGGATTTCGTTATATACCTATTAAACATTAATTCCATAAAAAAAAATCATGATTTTAAATACATGTCAGTGATTCCGTTTGTTTATTTATTTTTATTTTATTTTTAATGTAGGTACTTAATACAATAATTTTTATATTTCCTAATATAAACAGCATTAGATACAAATATATAAAAAATTTATTCATAAGTAAGTATCACATGTTTTTTTAGTTTTTCCTTAAAAGTCGTTATATTGTTTTCATCCCTAATATCCTCTGGTAGTAATTTCATTCCACTATACATCGGATACATATACACGGATATACGTTCGGAATGAAATTTCGAAAAATCTTATTTCATCTTTTCTTCTTGTACAGTGGTCATGTTCATTTGGGTTTTTTATTTTTAATAATTCGAAGGTATTGTGTTCATTAATAATTTTGTATATTAATAGTAGTACATTAAATTGAATTATTTGTCTAAATGTCATTATCTGTAAGCTTTCTAGCATCACTTTGATTCTGATTGTATATTTGCCTGCAGCCAAAAAGAACAATTGCTTGTTTATAACTTGCTTAAATACAATTCATAACGCTTTATCCCTCTTTAGTTATGAGATAATACAAAGCTTGACTTTTTAAATTTTTTTCATATCTTATATTGACATATTATAAGAAACAAATTTTTAAAATTAAAGCTGTAACATTTAAAATTCTAACTATCATAATAATCAATTTAACCGTAGTTAAAGCGTCAGCAAGTTATACGAACAAGGTTAACCCTGTAGTACTGACGCACCGTCTACCACACCTCGGGATTATTATTAGTGTAACTTTGTGAGGAAGGGGAAGCACGGCGCACCGTAACTGTGCAGGTACCTTTCTAGAATCTTGATTTATTTAGAAATATTACAGATATAAGTTAGTGACATATGTATATATGAGTGTAAACAGACATTATAGAACATGTTAACTTTAAACTAGCACATTAGAATTTCACATAGACAAGTGATAAATGTATGCTGATCGCTTACAGCTCTCATTTTTTTATCACTTAACACCTGTGTTAAAAATAAAGAATTTGGCTCATTGCAGAATGTAAAAAAGAGAGGAAAACGTTTTTTTTTTAATTGTTACTCCAGATGTATCTCTAATTGAACCGTATTACTTATTGAGATTAATTTTTTCAATTATTGTACATTTATAATAAATTTCAGCATGTTTTTAGTGCGGGTATTTTGCTTGATCCTAAATATTACTCGGCTTTATAATTGCATAAAAATAATTAAATTGGTTAATAAATAGAGCAACACAGTTTTATATTATTATAATATTTAATGTTATTCATTAATTATATACTTAATATATAATTTTATAATTAATTAACACCGTAAAATTATAAATTTATTTACAAATACTAATTAAAGGCCTAAGATGGCCCGTGCCAATAATAGTATATATGGAGCAAGCAAGCGCCAGTACCACAGGGTTGAGGATAAAAATAATTTTAAAGAATACGCCTTACTTTAAAATAAATACTAATACAAAAACACATTAGACTGCTTAGCCTTGAAAGCATAAGCAAAATAAAATTTCTTATGATTGTTGACACGTGAAAGGAGCGGTATACATTGGTATATATATTACATATCCATGTCCAGCCACTCATAAAATATGACAATTACTATGCATGAAAAGTTAATTTTATCTGTAATAAATCGTTAATTTAAATGTCTGTAAAACCGATATAGCCCTCATTCACAGTCGGATTGTATTACATAATTTCACAGACTAACTATTTTATTTATCACGAACTCAATACATAAGTATAAGTTCGTATATCGTATAAATACTCAGCATTGAATAGTGCACGCAAAATTAACGAGAAATAGCATTATCGGTAAAATATAAAGTTGAATCCGGTTCAATGATAAATTATTGGTATTTATGGGGGCATGAAAAGGTGAATATTGTGACAATAAAATAATAAAGCAATAAAAACAACAAATCAAAAATATATACGTAAAAAATACAAATATTTCCCTTTCAAAAGAGAGATTAAAATGCGCCCTTAAAAACATAACACTTTTAACGTTTAATTGTTAAGTTTCTTTTGTTTTTTGCTATTTAGCGGAATTGTTATCAGTTACGTAAATGCTAATCTATATGTAAATGTTCGTTTGTACAAATCGCTAATCTCTGAAAGTTCTTCACCGATTGCTTTGAAATTTTGGCACAACGTTGCATTCGAATACGCGGATATTTTTGTATACCTACTTTATTTTTATATGCCCATTTTTATTTATATAAATAAAAATGTAAATGTTCGGTCGTCCAAAATCTTAAATCTCTAAAAATTTTTTTTGACACAACGTTGCATTTTAATTCGCACAAATTATTTGAAAAAATAAGGCGCTGGTACCTACCCTTTCAATACTGATAAATATTTAGATATCGGTAGATATAACATTTTTCAAATTAAATTTTTTTACTACATTCGGTTGTCTTTGCTTAAATAAATCATTTGAACCGAAGAGAAAGTGTAGCCAATTGTATCGTGATATGACAAAATAAAGGACATTTTTGTATTCTGTCTATGATTAATTTTCAATTGACACTTCCGAGCTTGCTGTTTTAAACGAGGTTCCGAGGTTCATAACAACCATTAAACTGCGTTTGACCAATCTGGCTCAAATTTTGTATTCTTATTCCTGAGGACCAGTCGGATAATATAGGCGACATTCCCGCTCCCCCTCTAACCCATCCCCAAATATCTATTTTCTGTACAAATCTACACCGCTTGACCGATCGGACCCATACGTATTCCCGAAAAAAAAGGAAAAAAAAACACATTTCTTCCCTAAATATCCTATCCAACCCAGCCTTGATTAAATGGAAACATTGTTTTAATTAGAGGCTTTGCAAAACAATGGATTGAATTTGTTTCCCCACACACAATTTATTTTCATCATAATCCTTAATCCGTCCAGCGTCGGGTACGACCAGCTAGTTGCAAATATTTTCAATGAATTTAAAAAAATATATTTTATTATTTTTCTCAAATGAAGTATTCCATTTCTTTTCTCAGACCCTGGCTAAACCGTGTGGTTCTACGTGAGCAGGCGCGTGCAGTGAAAATACTTTCCGTTAGCACATATTATGCAAACAAAAGAGAAATTAAATATTGTTTATCTTAATTTTATGTTATGAATAATATGACAATAATTATTGTTATACTTTGCATTAGAAAATTTTATTTGTGAATTTATGAACAATATGACAATAATTGTGATACCTTGCAGTAGAAAATGTTATTTTATTTTATAATTTGGTGTTCTTGTACTTTCATTGGCTAATAACTTGTAAGGCATTTTCGTTTTCGCTCGCATCAACTCTGTCTTCATCTCTATTGGATAATTGTTTCATCATTTCGACAATTTGCTTCGTAACTACATTTATACTATTTTATTAAATGTGTCAAATGTGTCACATTTATTATCCTTTTCAATTCTTCTTCCTTTCGTGTCATGGTCAGGTAACCACGACGTCTGCTAAAACTCTGGCATGGGCTTCTTTGTCCTGCCGGAATACTTCCTCCACCCTACGCATTCCGTTCCACATCCTGATGTTTCTCAGCCAGGACATCTGCCCCTGATGTGGCTACCTACCCACGCCGCGACTATCTTCAATCTTCCCTTCCATAATTAATGTAAGAGATGATTGAAGGTAGTCGCGGCAGGACATCTGATATTTTTTATTCAATTCAATGTCGCATCCTGGACATCAATCAGATATATTTAGTTAACACCTTAAAATATTTTTTCCGTCATAAACAAGATCACCAACAAATAACTCACTCTCACTTAACAAGGGCACAGGTAAACTGCGACTATCTTGTACCAAAATTAACCAAAACCTTTTCACAAAGATTTCATCTCTTCCAAGCTCCAAAAATATTCTACATTCTAAACACAAAACTAAAAGCTTGTAGTCATAGACTCGCATATTTTTCTTCAAAAGTGAAATTCTGGTTCCATGAAAAGGGAAGAAAGCATGCACAAACCTGTTAAAAGCCAAGATGTAACCCAAATTTGAAAAATACTAGTACCTATATGAACATTTACTTTAATCTTTTTAACTACTTTTATTTATTTTCTTTTATTCACTATCCAATTCACATTTTTTTTCTGTCTATAATATAGAATTAACACCCTTATTAAATTTGTTGATAATGAATTATTATTATTACTTATTTTTTATTGGCACTAAGATTTATGCATATAAGAACTACTTTATATAAATAATAAATATTCTTGCACATAAACTGTACCTACTGGAAGAGCACCGTCTGCTATAATACAGTAAAATACTAGTGTAGCATGCAGGGCGTCAAATTAATGATAAATAATTTACTTTGCTGCCAAGACCCTAAGTAACAATGAAACATGCTTATATAATTTTGGAAACATTATAAAAAGTTGTCATCTATGAATGTGAGATAAATCTGTCTATCTATCTATCTTCTTATGTCCTATATGTTCACGTTGGCTATCAATACTGTATTTAGTGCGTAGACTGGGAAAACCGCTGTTTCCGGTTTTCAGCCAGGATGTTCGCCCCCTTCCAGGGCCCCGACTTCCGGCAATATTTCCCTGCAATCCATGGTCTGGGATATTAAAGTTATCAGATTCTTGTTGTTTTAATTACTTATTTTCTTTATTCATCCTAACCATAATATTTTAATTACAATCAAATTTAAAAACACTGTTTTGTTTCACTATATGTTTAATTTAATTATTAAAACGTTTTCGAGATCACTCTCATTATCAATAACAAATTTTCAACTAAATTTTAAAAAATATAGACAGAATTTATAGGAATTGGGTGTATGCAATGGTGGGGGTAAGGGGCGGGGTTAGAATGGATAGGAGTGGGGAGGTTTGAATGTTAATTATATTTTTAATATTTACTTTATTATTATGAATTTCTAAGTTCTCCCTTAGAAAGCTTAGAAATAAGAAGAGGAAAACTTGGAGCTTAGGAGAGCTTAGAAATTCATACAACCCACAGCCTCCCCACTCCTATCCATTCTAACCCCCCACTGCCTTTACATAGACCCAATTTCTATAAATACTGTCTATAATTGTTTTTAATTTAGTTGAAAATCGTTAAAAATTAAAACAATTCACTTTATTTGAAGCACTGATTTTATTTTAAAACACTCGACATGTTTCGGGAACCAACGGTCCCTTCTTCATATACATATATATACCTTGTATCCTCCTGAAGATGGGACCGTTGGTTCCCGAAACATGTGGAGTGTTTTAAAATAAAATCAGTGCTTCAAACAAAGTGAATTGTTTTAATTTTCAATAATTTAATATGTTACCACAAAGTAAGTTTGCATTCATTGAAGAAGTTAGTTGAAAATTTGTTATTGATTATGAGAGTGATCTCGAAAACGTTTTAACAATTAAATTAAATACCTAAATAGTGGAAAAACAGTGTTTTTTAATTCAATTCACATTTAATATATTGAAAATGAATTTCCACAATGTTTCACAAAAAATCTTTGAACATTTATTTTAATTCGTAATCTCCTCGTTCATTCAGCTTATTTTGAGTGTTCTTCTGTAGATCCACATCTGGAATCTTCGCCTCAATGCCTCAATCGATCTTCGGTAAGCGTCCATGTTTGTGGTCATGATCACGATCTGATCATGACTGCGGAGCACCTTTTCATGCGGATAAAGGTTGAACGAGTTTGCTCAACAAGACATTTGATTTCAACAGAAGCATCCCGTCTTTCATTTAAATTATCAATTTTTTATGCGGAAGTTTAATGCAAAAACAGCGATAATTAGAAATATATTTATCGTTAATTCGGTAATAGAATTCAGCCGTATTTACCAAAACACCGGTTTACCAAATACCGATAATGCGTGTCCTAGTATTGACCAACATCAGTAACTATCAATGCATACTTTTTCACTCACAAGCGAGGCCTTTAATAAAACTTAATAGATTTTAAGTTTAATAAAAAATGTATAACGCTGGTGAATTGTTTATTGGCAGTTATTACAATTATCATAGTTATTACAAATCTAAGCCAGGCATATCATGACATGAAAAACACTAAATATTCATATTGCTTGTGCTGTAGGTAATTATTATTTTTCAGTCAGAATTACGGTATCGTAAAAAACGGGCTATTAAATCAAGAAATACTAATCTCCTAAATCACAATTTCAAGGTTATTGATAAACATTTATATATTTTTTTAAATAGTGATGCGAACACGGAATAAGTGTCATCAATATTCTTACTATTTTCAAACTAAGCTAAACGCTTAATAGGTTAGTTGAAGTAAATCGCGATCACAAAACCAATTTCGGTGACCGTGCTTTCGCGGTGGCTGGAACAAAGTTATGGAATAAACTAACTAATAAACAGACAGCTTACCACAGTTAAAAAAAAACTAAAGACGCATTTGTTTAGACAATTATATAAAAACCTATAGAATCAGACCTTTGCATCACTTCGTAATGTTTCCCATTCTAGTATGCACTCCGCGAAAATAGCTGATTCTTTATAGCACTCCCAACTATTATATTTTTGAATGTTAATGCCATTTTTTATATATCATCTAGTGAATAAGTATGTAATAGTAAATAAGTGCTTTTAGTCAGTTAGTTATTTTGTGTGAAGCGCCCTTGAGGTGAGTACTCACGAAAACGGCGCTATACAAATGATCTAAATATTATTATTACCTATTATTACGAAAATAGGACTAACTTGCTGGTCTAGGGTGAGGTTCGAACCCGCGACCTTTGGATTACGATTCGAGAGTCCTAATCATAAGACCAAGAAGCTACTACTGTTACAAAATATAAATTTAGATAATATGTACAGTACCTAGTATAATGCAAACATTTATTCACAATTAGTACATACATATACTAGTTAATGCATACATTACCGAAATTTAACACCTTTATCATCTATAACATAAACATTAAAAGTTGGTAAAATAAAAATTTATTTTAATAGATATTCATGTCGAACCGATCCTGTTTGTGTGAAAGCGCTTAATTTCATTCATCTTCCCTCACTATTACTTCCTTAAATCCTTTCGATTTTTATTTAGTTAGTGATTAATTAAGTTTGGTGCACCGTACACATTTAAAAGATTTCATAAATTAAATCAAAAAATAATCAAAATTACTACGTATAATATTCTGGTGTAACAAAATGATATCAAAACGTAAACACATGTCAAGTGCGGGCGAAAATGAAATCCAATATCACTTAGGATTCCTAAGTTGAAACAATGCATATCATGCTGTATATACAATAAATCCTATGTGACGTTTAGTACTTACATTCTGAGATAAGCGAATAAAAAATGTTTTAAAAAATAATTTCAGACTAGATTTATAAAAAATATTTTAAATAATTACTAGGCAGACTTTACAGATGAACGGTACTGTTTTCTTAGTATATGTCCTTTATTTATATGAAAAAATGTCAAATTGATTCGTGTATCTCAGAATGTACTAAACGGCACATAGGATTTATTATATATACATACAGCGACGATATTGATTTAACAGCACATCGTTTATTTCCAAATCGCGTACCTACTATCTACTAAATACCTATGCATTATTTTTAACGCAGCGCACGAACATAATTTCCTTATTATGTCCGTCCGTGTCACGTAGCAACTTAAAACAATCATATGTTGTTAGCTGTTTATGTCGTATGGTTTGTCGAAGGTCTGCTCTCAATTCTATCACATAAAATTGTGCGGTTGGCATCAAACAAAATAATTATATTGTATTTTCAGTCTATCGTATTTTGCTTGATTTTTTAAATAAATTATTATTATCCCTTATTTTATTATTTATTTCTAGAAGCTAACTATTTTTTCGTTCCCCTCACTTTATTTCAGTTCATTAAAGTACGCAAGTACCTACCTTACTAACACAGTTTTGTATACACTATTATAGATGATGTAATTTTTAACAGAAATTGCGTTTTGCGATTTTGTTTTTATTTTTACGCTTTTTGTTATACCTAAATCATTATCCATCGAGTATGTAAACAACAATCAAACTGGTCATAATATTATACAGAAATAATTATAAAGATTTATTTTAAATTTATTTCATTTCAAATAAAAAATGAACTTTTTATGTGAGGTTAGATAATAAATCGAATGCACTTTCTGTACAATAATATATTACGCGACGATATTGCATATGACAAGTCCACCACCAGCGGGCGCCTCGTCGAAATAACATCGGCGCGGGCGGCGAGCACTGGCGGAGCGGCGGCGAGACGAGACGCACCGCACCTGGCAGGCGAAACAGCGGCACTTTGCGCGTCGGCCGAGGATTGGCGGAACTGAGCAGAATCGAAGGGTCGTCGGTCCATTCCCCGCTGCGAGGCTGCTCGGGTGCTCGGGGGGGGAGGGGGGCGCGCCGCCGCTATATGAGCGCGCGCGCGCGCGCCGGCCTCACTGCACACATTGGCGCCCGCCGCCGTGCACGCCGCACACCGCACACCGCACACCGCACGCCGCACGCCGCGCACTCTCCCCGTCAGTGAAAAGCCGCCCGCAGTTTTCTTCCTTACCGACGGACGCAGCGCGCGCGATCCTCCTACCGGGAAAATTTAAAAGATCGAGTGACAAGTTGATACAAAGTGTGAACTGCATATTTGCTTACCTTACCTCGTCTCGCTCGCGGCGGTGACCTACCGGCAGTGCTTTCGGCAGTTCGCGGCAGCGAGAAGTGAAGTGAGCCCAGTTTTCCAGCAGCTTCCACCAGCGACCAGCGGGAAACCAGCGTGGGCAGCCGGCGCGGCGCTCTCCCGTGCAGCCGGAATACTGTAAGTAGCCGAGAGAGTCGCGAGAGGCGATCTGTCAATCTCCCGCGATTATGAAACGTCGGTGAAAGTTGGCTGTCCGACGTTCCCGATGTGGGCCGAGCGACGAGCCCGTAACACCGCGGCTGTCGGCTCTCTTGCCGATGTTACATCAGCCGAGCGGCCTCCTCCGTATTTACGCCGATCCGAAATAAGTTCACCCGCGGCGTTCCAACAGCCACTGCGCAAAATGTTTACTTAGCGAATATTCGATCCTGAGCCGACGTTTTCTCTTTTTACGAGGCCCCGGAAACAGCCAGTTTGCGCCATTTTCGAGTAAGATAAGCCGCCGCGGCGTGCGGTATCGTGATTAGGTCGGGTAGCTCTGTCCCGAATGTGCGGGCCATGTGCGCCCTCCCGTCCGCTGTCACCCGACATGGCGCGTTTTTTAAAGCGCGCAAACTACGCTTTTTAATTAGCAATTCAAAAAATCATTTTTCAAAAATCATCGCGTTTTAAAGGGAATCCTCGATTGCCAAATAAAATATTTTCAAAGAAAAATTACAATACTTAAAAATAATTCCCACTTATAGTCCAAATAACACTACTTTTTCCATTACACGGACTGTCTCGAAGCTAGTATCTAGCAAAAAATTTGGAAGAGTATTCTTCATTCAATTTTGAACCGAAAATATTATTTGCACCTTCATTGAAATCGTCAGTTACAGAGATGTGTGACACCGAAGATTGCATATTTCCGGATTATTAATTGTAAAATTAGACTATCATGAAAATAATTTATATTGAATATTGATACAAATACGCTTTGATACAAATCAAATAAAGTGATTAAAACAGATATTGTTGTAGTATATCTTAGTGTATCAGTTACTTAATTTATGTTACGATTTTTTTTGTACGATTTGTACTTGTATATCTACTGTAAACTTATTTACATATTGTTATTATACATCTAATATTGTCTAATGCCTAATATTACGGTTATTCTTATGCACAAGGCAGATATAAAAAAAATGTAGCTAATTACGTAGGTTCCTTAAAAATAATTAAGTAAATTTTTTGAAAATTTTATATCTAAAATTACACGGATATTACTGTTAATGATAAATGCTCCGCTTTCATTTATTCGCGGAACCTTACATTGCAGATTGAATGTTTTTACATACATTATGAGGAGATTAGAAACAAACGCCTGCATCTAAAACACGCTTTCAACATCAGTTATCAATTGTGGCGTATAAAAGCAAAAGCAACAATATCCAAAAAAAATGTTTTGAATGCAGTCACCGTGGATTACTAATTTAAAATGTACTGAATTCTAGATTTTATGTATCCATCCTTTTCAAAGTCATGTTTCCTATAAAATCTCTAATTAGCTACGGTATAAATTAGTAATCCTCAATAATTGCAGTAATTTTTTTTTGGATATTGCTGCCTCTGCTTTTATGCCCCTCAATTGCGAAATTTACACTCTTCCAGATAATCATATTCAAATACGCCTCCCTTTAATCCCGTCACACGCATATTAGCGCTTTTATTTCTTATCTCCTCAAATGTAGGCGCTCGAGTTAGGAAGATAACATAGTGATTACACTAATTGTACTACTAATGGTACCGAGTCTCCCGCACACTTATAGGTTCATGCGCATATTTGTATTACTGTTGTACTCTTTGATCTGACAACTATTACCTACACCTCTCCTGTCCATCTAACTGTATGCAATACCTACAAGTAACTTTATTAGGTGTTAACTAACATTTGAAGAAACATGGCAAGAAGTAGTTAACTAACATTCAGGTCATTTTGAGATAATTAAACATTTGCATTTCGCCTTTGAAAAATAGGCTTTATTGCTAATTCAAGATTAATTTTTATTGATTTATGTCACTAAAATATCAAAAAAAAGTATTTACAAAGTAAAAAAAACGCATTTATGCACAAAAAAAAGCATATACTAATTTTCCCTAAAAAATGTAGTTAACAATCATTTTTTCGCCTCTGGAACTCATTTTTAATAGAATAACACCTTTTTAAAATTGGTAAAACACGAACATCGAATAACTAAACTAAAATGCTATCCGTTATCCAAAATTACAAAATATCTGGCATGTTTATTAATAATACAAAAAATCGTATACACGATTTAAAATTATTGAAAAATAATATAGTCTTCAAATAAAAACAAATATATGTACTGCCAGAGTAAAATTTATGTTTACCATAAATATTCCAATCAAATTAAAAGGCAAGAATGATGGCATGAACATGTTATTATTGAAGATAACATGTTCTTCCCATTAGTAACTGATTTGATTTTTATGAAAAAGTGTAGTTAACATGTCCATCCCAATGACTTGAACATGTTGTAATTATTTTTATGTTCTGAACTTATTTCCAATGGAAAGAGCGTACAATAATTAGACGGCTAATTAACTCATTTTTGACAAAAATGTTAGTTAAGAACTTCTTGCCATGGGGTCTTCATTTGTTCGTTCAATAAACAAAATCAATAACAAATATTTATGATAACGAGCGATAGTGGTTTTAACCTGGTATAAGTAATACATAAATAACATTTATTTGATGAAAGCTTTATTTGCCGCTAACCAGTGATCCTAAAACCTTTTAAACACTTTAACCGCGATTAAGAAACTAGGCCCGAGTACTACATTCGTAGTAGGTACACCCATAAATTAGTCTCGCGGCTCTTGCGGACCGAGGACTAAAACGATCACACCATCTACAAACCGCCTCAGCGACACCGATTGTTGGTAGAGATAACTACCGCAGCTGGTAATGCACATAACTAATAGAAAATGTCCAGATATTCAATTAATTTATGAGTTTCACTTTCAATTTGGGTAATCACACAATGAAGCGACCATTAACTAACTAACGTATCCTCACGAGAATGCCTTACTGTTGTTTCTAGTGTGGAGAAAAATATTAGAATAGATCTCCTAGGTACACTAGAACTTCTATATTCGTTCCTGGGGGACGGACGATAGAGTGACTCAATTTCTTCCATAGCTATTTAAATAAATAAAAATTTAATCTAAATTTTATGGCAGAAACTGAAGACGAGGAAAGGATTTATCGTTTAGAAGGAGAGACCTTCCATTAAAATATCAGACAACGCCAATTCTGCCGATCGATGTGTTTTTGACGCTTTCCCGACTAATGACTAGCACAGAATTTAGCGAAGAACATCCCAATATTATCTGTTTCCAACGATTTGGGAAAACCAAAATAGCCCATCGTACCATCATCGATAAATTATTATCATCGTTAAATCAAAGTGGTTTATACGAAATTTGTCAGTTTTTAAAATGAATAATCACATTATTATTTGAATACATTCGTATTTTTGTTAACCGTAATGATGAGGGCGATCGCACGAGGTTAAGATGAGGGTTCGTAAAAATCCGATTTTTATAATAAACATCAAAAAATCAGATTTTTGATGTATATCCGATATATATCAAAAATTTGATATATATCCAAACTTTTTTTTCCCCTTTTTTGCACACGTCGATTGATACAAACTCGAAATAATAAGATTTTTTTATTTATTTTGTATACCTATAAATCATTATTTATTAAATAAATGAATTTCGTACTGAAAAAAGCTTATATATGCAATTATTATACGTAAGTTATAAAAGTTGCTCTTTCTAATGTAGTGTTATGGCTGTTGTGTGAAATAAAAAACGGATTATATGAAACAAATTAAACTAAAAAATAACCGTAGCATTTTTTAAAATACAATTAGTGACATCTAGTAGGGACCGCAGATATTTAAAAAAAAACAACCTGAAGCATTTATTAAAATACAACTAGCGCCATCTATTAACATTCGCAGAAAGTTATCTTGGATGTATATCAAAAATAAAAATCGAGATATAAATATCGTGATATATATCATGATATATATCCTCGAACCCTGGTTAAAATAAAATTTCGTAATGAATATCGGTAAAAACGAATAGAAGGGTTCCACAGTATTTAACCTTAAAGGTACATCGAGACCCTGCGCTGCTGACCTGTTAGGCCGTACTCACCTAAGACGGGCCTGACACTAGTGCACCACCTGTTTACTATGTACGGCTGAACACCTGTAGTAGCGGTTAATGACTGCGTGCCTATTTATTATTTAAATAATATACTAATTAATTAAGCGAATGGCACTCACTGCGCTGCCGTGTCGGGTCGGTAAGTACGAGGTATTTTGTTTGTTTTCTCAGTCACTTTACGGGCAGTTAACTCGAGAATGGGCCATTACTCTGTCCTCCCGGTTGTTAGTTCGACAGTGTGCTCGAAACAGCAGTAAACTCGAGAACTAAACTAAATCACTCTGCAGTGTCGGTTGTTAGTTCGACACGACATTTGTGCATCCGATCTGATGCACTTTCGGTGCATCTGATCGGACGCTCGCGCTTAAGGAATAATGCCTACCTATGAAGCGAGAAAAAATGCAATTTTTGAGAATTTTTATAAGAAAACCTATATAAATTATGGTATTTGTATCATTTCTACATGATAGTAATTATATTAAGTAAGATACTTTTAAGAATACGGTAATTTTTTTTAATTAAAAAAATATTCAACATTGGCGGAAAATTCTTGGTTTCTGTCGACTGCTGAAAAAAAAGGTCGTCTGCGGTGACCATTCCCATTTCATCTGTAATCATCAGAATAAATAAAAAACAAAAAGATTATCAAAATTGACACTCTAATGTAGTCATTAAGGTAAGAGTTTTTGAAAATATCGATTTTTGACAAAATGGTGGGCGTTTGAATTTAACATATCGTTTTTAGGAAAAATTCGGGTTTATTATGCCGATAAAAAAGACTTAGTCATAAAAAAAAATCCTACGACAAAGACTAGATAATTATGTATAGAATAACCATTACAAGTTGTCCTGGTTGCCGGGGTATTTTGGTAACCGATTTTTAAAACATGGTTTCGAGTAAAACGCGTTTGAAAATTGAGAAGTGAATGAATCGCGAAATTTTTCAACTTGCATAAAATCATCGATTCCATGTCCATAATATAGGCCCTCCACCTTACTTGGAATTCCCATATCATCGAGCACTCTTCACAAACATAATAGAAATTGCTTAACGTTTCTAAGAGCTCGACTGGCAGCTACCCGCGTGTTGCGCGGCACAACAAAGGGATGCCACTATTATCAACTACAAATTTGTTATTTTTTTTAATTTTTGATTGAAATTTTCACCAGGCATTCTTAAGACCTCAAGTTTTAATAAAATGTTAAAATTTTAAAATAGATTTTTCCAAACTTTCTAGGTAGGTATTTCCCCTTAAAGCGAGCTTTCATTTCGGCCACATTTTAGTGGCCATCTTTCGGTGATTGCTGGCAAATGTTGGTCGATGGATAATCAGAGACTCAATATCGGATTGCGGCATTACGGAAGAGACTAAATTGTAAGGCGGGCCATCGCGAACTATAACGCTTATATTTATATATAGAAATACTTTTAACAACATTTATTACTCTTCCTGGAACGTTTCAATTACTTTGTTAACGATGCCAGCTTCTTCGACGGTCGGCATTCTTTTATTGGCATTCTTTCGTTTATTACCAACTTCGGTTATATTTATTTCTAGCCGAAAAACAGTAAAAGTAAAAAAAGAAGGAAATAAAGAAAAGTGACGGTCTCGCGCTGAAGGGTTGCGTCAGTCTAGTAGAGCGCGTGAGAAATGTCCTCTCTGCTTAGTGATTACATTGAACTGTACACATTACATTGAACTGTACACTTCACACCTTTTGAAGTGTAGTGCACACTACAAACTATACAAACTTCAAAGTAGGTACATATTTTAAATAGTACATTTCATTTTAAAGTGCACATTACAAAGTACACACACTTTAAAGTTATTGAAAGTACATATTTCATATAGTATCTACATTTTATTTGAAAGTGCACACTACAAACTACACACTTCACTAACTAACTAACTAACTAACCATCATGCCGTTTCCCGCAGGGGTAGGCAGAAAGGATTAAACGCCACACTCTTCTATCCTGGCACACCACTTTTGCTTCGGCCACATTCATACATCTTCTCATGCAAGTTCTACGGTTGTTGCGGCTTTTAACAGAGCCATCCTCAAATACTTGTAGTACCTGATCGTGCCAGGTCTTTCGCGGACGCCCTCTATTGCTGTTGCCTTCAACACTCGCCTCATATATTTTCTTAACCATCCTTTCCTCGTTCATACGTTCCACATGACCAAACCATCTCAGCACTCCTTTTTTTACACTTTCTTTCTACACACTTCAAATTTTTTATATGTGAAATTTTTGGGAAGTCGATTGAATAAATTGTGACATTCCTGAATACTGAAACACCCCCCCCCCATGGATTCGAAAATTTTCTAGTAGCACACTTTTCAAGAAGCACTTCTTGTAGGTCACTACAATTTTATAGTGCTACAATTAGTTCACTTCATCTAGTTTATACTACAAATGAAGTGTACTTAAAACTTGTGAACGTGCGCGTGTTGTAGACTTCATTTTGAAGTGTAGTTTTTCCCTCCGCCACCTACGTGTGTGTGGTGTGTCGCGCGAGTGTGCGCCCGTGTACACGCGAGTGTGTCTGTATCGGTGCGCGCGCATCAGACCATGTTGCGCGAACACAATTCCTCCGCCTGTTCTAACCGAAGGTTACGCATGGCTACTTGAGTTTTTAGTTTATTTTATAAGACGCTCTGACTCAGCGCGTATTTATAGCGCAGGCTGGAGCCGGCCGCGAAGCTTCCGAGAGGCTGCGTGTAAATTACGGTTTGAATGATTCACAGAGGGTTCTCATTTTATATATATATATTATATATATATATATATATATATATATATATATATATACAGGGTGTACCAGAGCTATCAGCAGAAACTTGGGCGGTAGATTCCTGACTATGTTATAAATCTAAAATGTTAAAGCAACCATGGCCTTAATATCAATAGTTGTGGAGATGTGCAATATCAAAGTTTGCATTTTTTCTCTCAATATTTCTGACTTACTTTTTGCAAAAAGTTGAACTATCATTGCAGTAACTTATGTCGATTATGAAAAATTTATTTTCTTCGATACAACTTAAATAAAATGATAAAAACTTAGTAAAAAATGACTTTTTTCAATTTTTGCAAGGTTTTTATCATTTTATTCGACTTTTATTAAATCGAATCAATTTTACATAATCGACTTAAGATACTGTAATGATAGTTCAACTTTTTGCATAAAATAAGTAAGAAATATTGAGAAAAATTATGCAAACTTTGATATTGCATATCTCCATAACTATTGATATTAAACCATGGTTGCTTGAACATTTTAGACTCATAACATAGTCATGAATCTATCGGCCAAGTTTCTGCCGCTAGCTCTGGTACACCCTATTTCAATCAGTGACCATCAATTCTGAATTCCGTTTCTGAATAAGCGACGGTTGCATGCGGGCGAACCATTTTTTGTATCTCTTGAACCCGCTTACGGTAGGCAGAGAGGATAGAACGCTACACAGTACTGTCTTGGCACAACTCTCGCCTCATCCACATTCATAAAATATTTGCACACAGACTCGATGGTTGTTGAGGCTCCTAACAGGACTATTTTCCAGTATCTTAATTAATTAATCTAGTCATGTCACGTCTTCACGGTCGGCTTCTCTTTCTGGCGCCGTCGACACTGGCGTCATACATCATTTTTTCCTCATTCACTCGCTCAACATGCCCAAACCATCTGACCGACCATTTTTTAATTGTATTAACTATGCTAAGGCCAGATTTACGATGTCATCGTTCTTTACTCTAACATAAATGGATTTGCCACATATACCTACATCAAAGTGATCTACCTTTTTTTTTGGGTCGCAATCCTAGGATTGGTCTACAACAAGGACTCGCCCTCTCCTCTCCTCTCTGTCACCTGCCAGCCTCTTCATCTCTTGGTAGCTGCTACAGCGCACATCTCCGATAATCTGGTCTACGTAGCTTAATCTCGGGCGGCCTCTACGATTGTTGCCTTCAAAATTTCCCTCGACGATGGTTAAAAGCAGGCCCGGATGCCTTATATTATGGCTTATCCAAATTGCTCGTTGTTGGGCGATTCTGTTAAAGATCCGCCTCTTTTCGCCCACCCTGCTCGACACCTCGTCGTTTCGGATTGTTACCTACCTAAACTACCTATATTTTTCATAAAAAAAAAATATTCGTCAAAAACAATTAATTAACCTATCTGCGCAACCGTAACTTATTTATATATCGAGTTTTAATTAAATAACGTTTCTTTCTGCATTTAAATCGTCTAGAGGGCATGGGGATCTCCTAGTGAGGAATTTGAACGGTAGGGGATGACCCGAGTAGAATAGAGTGATAATGTCGCGCCCTGCTGCTGACCCCGCCGCGGGCCATCCGAGGTTTGAAGCTTGTCCACACTCGGTAATCTCTTTCGTACGACACGGATTGAACAAATGCGCCGAAATAATAAGACTTGGCGTTAATGCCGATTCTGCGCTGAGGCGTCGCGTACGCCTCAGGTTCACCCGAAGTACAACGTCGGGGTATTTCCGCCACGAGCTTCGGTCGTCAGAACTGCCCTCGCGTCGTCATTTTAAAGACCATCCGATCGAGTCGGTCTCGCCCTCGAGTCGTGAATCATAATCCGAAGTGAGCACATTTCCTAGGAACATTTTTGAGGTGCAACCAGTCACGAGCGCGCGGATCGAGCGGCCAATTAATGCCGAAGCGCTCGCGAGAATTCTTCAAATATTACTAATCGCATTCTCGGAAGATCGCTTTATTTTTAGCGTGTCGCGTCTGTGCGCGAGAAGCTGCTGATTAATGAGAGGAAGTGACTCGGTCACGACACGCCGGAGGAGGCTGCGATCCGCGAACGTGCGAGTAAACACGATCCAGGCTGTGCGTGTGCACAACTATTTATCGAAATTTCGCCGAGTGGATGTGCAAATTCGTACAACGTTATATAAACATAAAGCCGTGTATTCACTAGGGGACAAATTGCCCCTCAACATCACGCGCGACTTTGCCACGCGCACGGTACCCGAGCGAGCTCTCCGCGACATTGCGCCGCGCGTCAGTACCACGTGGTATGTTTACAAGTGAACGCGCACGCGCTGTATCCATCAACATGGCATTAGTGCGGGAAAACGAAATTTTTCTCCAACTTATCGAGCTCTACCAAAGCCATACAATGCTGTGGGACACTTCAAACCTTGAATATAAAAATAAAACAAAGAAAAACGACGCGTGGGAGAGCGTAGCGAAAGATTCGTCGGACATTCGATACACGCATACGATTCGACATAGGCAGCTGTCATCATAACCTCATCGGGCGACATTTCCGCAACAAGTGATATGTGAGTCCAGTATCCGGCAAACTTCTTGAAATTTTTTGGCGTAGTGGGGGAATGCGCAGAAAACAAGATTTGGGTCTCTTTGGTGGAATGGTACATGCGAAAACTTCCCCCACTACGCCGTAAAATTTCAAGATGTTTGTCGGCAACTGTACGCGTCAAATGACCGCGTCATTGTCCCCGAAACATGAGCGTATATGTTGACGCGACATGCCGCGCGGAATGTTTCGCGATTTGTCCCCTAGTGAATACACGGCGTAAAGGAATTTGCCGGAGCCGATGCGGCACGGTGACGAGTGACGAGCGACCATTGCCAGAAGAGGTGACGCAACAGCTCGCGGCGATGCAGACGAGCTCGGGATCGGGACAGAACTCGGGAACCGCTCGGACACTGACAGGAGCCTCCGCGAGAAATGCCGCCCCCGCTGTGAACCACTTACTAGCGGGGTGAACACCCCGCGCAACACCACTCGACGCAAAGAAATACCGACAGAGATAAATCTCCGCAGTCCGGGTCCAGCCGCCGGCACTCCGCAGAAGGGCCGCTCGCGGGCCGCCCGAGGAAAGAAAAGCGCTTCGTGTATTTTTACTACAGGCGCCCATTTCCCTCCCCACTTTCCCGGCTGTCTCGGCGATAGGTCCGGACTCCGCCAGACTCCCTGGCAGCGCGCTCGCCGGCACGTACGGGAGGAAATATTTATTTTAAAATTATTTTCGATCTCCGCAAAATTCCACCTTGAAGGCGATTTCGGTTCCCCCGAACTTCCGACGCCGCGACGCGAAGTACTCGATACTTCCAGCGCTTTCGGAGACCGCGCGGATATCTCTTCTAATATCGCGGATATTCTCCTTTGCGTTTTAATTCGTGACGTCATTAAATACGTAGGTACATGATAAACTTATAATTAAAAATCGACTTAAATGTAATAAATCTTCGAAGAAAATTCCTTCGTTCATCCTTTGGGCCAAAACCTCTTGCCACATTATGTCCATAGAATTTTTTTTTAAATCCGTAATTATTGAAATGCCTATTGGCATTTTCATGGCTGACACAATAACTTATTTGAAATTATCGTGAAAGATACAGCCACAAACCTACCTAATTTTCCATATTGCAACGTGATATCGGTCCTGGACCCCATCCATCCTAATAGAATGTATCCAGTACCGAACCTCCGTAGCAATCCGACTAGCCAGCAATAGATAAAATGAGAATTGTGGGTTCAAATATTGTTTTTATGTGTACGATATCAACAAATGTTAAATAAAATACATTAGCTCTGTGGTAATGTGGGAATACTGTGAAAAATAAAAGAGAATGTCAGTTGACATAAATTTATTTATTACAGAAATATTAAATCTGGCAAACTTAATTTTCACATTCTTATACAAAATCTTAATATAAAATTTAGATGACAAATATCATCATCATCATCATTCTTGGTTCTATAACCCTTGGTGGGTCTTGGCCTCCTCAATAATTTTCCTCCACTCATCTCGGTCTAGTGCCAGCTCTCTCCAGTTTCGAAGCTCTAAGGCGAGATATCTTTGAGGACGTTGTTGACGACGTTGAGGAGATGACAAATATACTCAAAAATTTACATTAAAATGTTTCATTACTTTAACTTATAACTCAAAATTAGGTTAATATTCCAGGATAATTGAATTTACTGTTTAAAAGGTTAATCATTATAAATTTACGTCATTAGCGGTTTCTTTTCAAATTGCTTGCAAATGTTTAAGTAGAAAATATTACATTGAAAAAAAACGTTTGACATATAATTTTAAGGACTGTCCCCTCCTGATGATGATGCCTTGAAGAACACTGTAGAAATGAGTAGAAAGATTGAATTTTACTTGAAATGAAGAAGCTAGGTTATAGGTAGCGTGCCCTCTGACGACGCACATAGTTAAAGCTCCTTGTAGACATCTTGCAATCCAGAATTAAGTATATCGTGAAAGTAAATAGTCGTATAAGTAAATATCGTGAAATTAAATAGTAATATAGAAAGTAAATTTTTATAATTTGCTTATTATTGTTGTTATTTATCACTATGCACTTCATAATTGTTTTTCATACTTTGTTTTTTCACTTTTCTTTTTGTTTTACTGCTTATTATTGTTGATATTTAATATTATGTACTTATTGTTTTTCATATCATTGAATTTCATACTTTGTTAGTCACTTTCTCTTGCTTTATTGATAGCTTTTCTGTCATAATAATGTGATGTTAGGGAGAGTGTTGATTTAAAAGCTGTCTTTCATACTTTGTTTTTCACTTTTTTGTTTTATTACTTAATATATTTGATATTTATTATCATGTAATTATTGCTTTTCATACTTTGTTTCTCACTTTTTTGGTTTATTGCTCCCTTTTCTCTCATACTGTTGGTTAGATTAGCGTTTAAGATTTGAAATCATATATGAGTCGTTCTTAATTGAGTTCCAGTTGAATATTTCAAGATTACGTTGTTTGTTGATTTATTGTAAATGAGAACTTGTGAATACTCTGTATAAATAAATAAGTGCATAGATGACCCATTATTCTATCAGGTAATCCTCTGACTTAGCAACTAGACTAAAAAAGAATACGATAAGAAATATTATTATTTTCTTGTTTTTTACTCCCTTTATATTAACTCGTGGAGTCTGCTTGCTTGCATGTTGGCTTGCCGTTAAAAAAAATTTGGATCGATTTTTGACCCTTTTCCCGTGATCCAATCGAGCCGAAACTTTGCAAGTAGACTTGTGGCGACGATCAAGAAGATCTATCAAATTTTCGTTAAAAAAAATAATAATTATAGTATAATTTTTGATTTTTAGAAATTTTAATGGTTTTTTCAAATTGGAATCATCACAAAAGTTTGATTACTACCAACGGCGCCGGCGGCCCGATAACGTCACGGAATATTTAAAATTTGAATTACTCCGTCGGTAGGTATAATAGGTACTTCACTACGAATTTCGAAAATTTATGACATTTTGTTCATAGATTCACACTTCGGTTTTTTGGGAAGAAATCAAATAATAAACAGATATTTTTAGAGATTTTTGACATAGATATTTGTCAAGACATGTTTCATTTTAAATGAATCAATTATTACATGATGGTAAACTTAATTTACAAAGAAAGGGATAAAATAAAAACTTGGTTTTTATGGGTTAGTTTTTTCAACTTTCTAACATTAGATGATTTTCAAATAGAGATAGAAAAATGTACCACATAATTCGTATACTGGAAGGAAACTTGACTCCATGTAACGTATCTTGGATATTACTCTGCAGCGAGAGAGTATACGCCGCCCTGCCAAGTTATAAAGTAATAAACGGCCGATACGAGTTGGCGAAACTACAGTTAGCCGTAATGGCGGCTGCTTCGTGTCTCGCTGTGGGAATATTCCCACACCGCGTAGCAACATTATCAGCATGGAGATGATTGTAGTAAATATTACATCTAACCATTTTCCCCTCGCAAAACCAAATCTCCTCGTTGGCAGAGTGAGGAAACGTGTTGAAGTTTAGATAAGTTACGGTTACGATGAACAGAAGTTCTCAAAGAGAGATAAAAAGATCTTGGACGTATTCCACGCATTAATGGCGGACCGTCTGCGACTTTGTGATTTACTTACAGTTTAAGCGTTTATTTTTGATAAATTGAAAAGCGCGGATGTTCAGGGGACCGCCGGTGACGGCTGATGTTGATGGAGAAAAGTGTTGGAGCGGCGGCTTTATCGCTTCCTGTGGTGTCTGGACTTCCACAGTTTTTCATCTCAGATTATTCTCTACGTTTATTCATTGATTATTCTATTCTATTTCATTTTATTTTAATTACTTTAGTTAAAGTGATCCAATATTCCGTATTCATCCACCGTTATTAAATGAAGATCCGACACTAGCTTCATTTGCATGCGGAGATTTAAATAAATTATGTTTTTATTTTTAAATAGGTATTCTATGTTGTGTTTCGCTTCTGTAATTAGGCCTCTTGGCCTGGTGAAGCGTATAAAAATATAATATGTTTGTGGGAGCATTACTTTAAATCACATTTATAATACATAGTCGAAAAATATAGAGACGCAAAAAAGACCTACACATGGTATTTATAGACTTAGAAAAGGCATTTGACGTGGTACCCCGTAGCCTGATATGGGTGGCATTGAGATCTCATATATGCTCACCATACAAGATATGTATGCTAATGTAGAAACACAAGTAATATGCACATCAGGAACATCACCAAAACTTCCAATTAAAGTGGAGGTACATCAAGGATCTGTCATCAGCCCACTGCTATTCATAATGGTCATGGATTATCTAACAATTCAAGAAATGAATATTATTTTCAAGATTATACTATTTGCAGTTGATGTAGTGCTGATATCAGATAACCATTGTTACTTGCAGAACAGCCTGGATATACCAGACTATTGTTAGACCTACGATAATGTATGCCTTCGAATGCTGGACTATGTACAATTCCTACTCTAGGCAACTTGAAATAGGAAATGCTCAGATGGTCGGCAGGAGTAACACTAAAATATATGATTAAAAGTTCATTCGTGGTAACCTGGGTGTGCGGGTATACGAGACGGAGACCACCAGACCACACGGTAAAGCAGGCAATGTCTATGGAGCTTCATCGACAGTCATCCAGAGGAAGACCAAAGAAATCCTGGAAGACTTAATGCTCCAAAATCCTACAGATAAACGACCTGGATGAAAGCGACACCCAGAACCGAAGAAGATATAGCCTGAGAACGAAGAATCCAACAGCCTCCCTAGGCAATGCGTTGGGACAGTGCAAGGAAAAAGACAGTACATAGTATTTTATAATAGAAGAAATAAAAAATAAAAATGACTGTTTTCAAATCTCTGTACAGGCCTACTCCAATATATGGCCATCAAATTTGGATCCTGACGGAGAGAGTGAGATCAAGGGTCCAGGCTGCCGAGATGAGTTTTCTAAGGGGGTAGCGGGAGTCACACTGATGGACAGAGTGAGAAGTGCGGACATAAGGCACACACTCGGCATGGAGTCCCTACTCCTGCACATAGAAAAATGGACATGTGCTCAGAATGCCAGAGGAACGATTACCAAGAAGAATCCTCTTGGCAACCCTGGAGGGAAGACGGCCGGTGGGTCGACCCAGATTAAGCTAGGAGAAACAACAAAAAAATGTATTTGAAAACAGAATGGGTCTGGACTGGTTGACTCGAGCAGAAGCAGCGCAAGACAGGAGATCATGGAAGCACCTTGTCGAGTCTTTGGGCCCCCGACCCTACTAGGACAAGGGGAAGAAGATGATGATGAAAAAATAAAAATATAATAATATTTCGAAATTTTCGTGATTAACTTTGTGGAAGTTCATTGTAAATAACTATGAATAGAACACAACGTTGTTTACTTCACACAATGACAGTTTAATTAAATAAATTAATTAAAACGTTTTCGATGCTTACTGCATCATCTTCAGTAATATACTAACTTAAGACTAGAAGACATTTTATCTACTACGTAGGGGCGGGAGTTGTCAGGAGTGGGGGAGGGGCAGGCGGAAAGTGAAAGTGGTTGCTGGGAGGGGCTAGTATGGTAAGAAGGGGGGATGTAATAAGTGGTGTTTGTATGTTTAAGGCCTTATCATTATTTCGATGAATTTCTATATTTTCCAAAATGTCCAATTTCTTTCCTTTTTTGCATACATGCAACACCTCCACGTTATCATACTTGAAGTGATGTCCCTCTGATCTCACATGGTCTGCCATCTCTGAATTAATATTGAAATTTTTTATCCCTTTAAAATGTTCATCTATTCGCGTTTTTATTTTTCTTCCGGTTTGTCCTATATAGCATGATTGGCAGTTCCCACAGTTAATTTTATAAACCCCACTATTATCTAGATGTTCTGTTTTAGTTTTATTATTGAAAATGTATTTCTTAATGGTGTTGTTTGTGTAGAACGCGGGTCTGAACTTTCTATCTTCACATAAATTAAGAAGGTCTGTGGTGAGTTTTCCTGTATATAAAATTCTTCTCCACGGTTTTTCTGCGTTCATGTTTTCTTTTGGCTTGTAGTAAATGTATTTTTGAATTAGTGTATCTTTTATACTTTCTTTTTAATTTTATTTATTATTGTATTTTCTTTGTACCCGTTATTAGTTGCGATTTTGAGAATTGTTTTCACTTCCGTCTTATAGCCCTCTGGTGACAATGGTATGGAGATTAATCTATGAATCTATTCACCAATATACCAATAGAAGAATCTCTCGAACACCTAAAAAAGATACTGGAAAACAAATGTGACGATGAAATCTTGAGACAAGATATCTTCACGATCATCAAGGTATGCATTAAACAAAGTACCTTCTGTTTCCAAGGTGAATTCTACCAACAGATAAATGGTTTACCGATGGGAAACCCGCTATCGCCACTATTGGCAGATATTTTTATTATTATTATTATTTTTTTTAATAAAAAATAGAGATGTGAACACGGAATACGTGTCACATTTTTATACTCATAATCGAGCAAAATATACTACTATCTTCAAATCCACTCATTAAGAAAATAAACTACTATTACAGATACGTTGACGACATATTCTTTGTTTTCTCAGGATCACAACGTCAAATTAAAATTCTCTTAAATTATTTTAACTCGCAACATCCTAAAATTCAGTTCACTTCTGAAATTGGAGAAAATATACTGAACTTCCTAGATATCACGATTTCAATAGAACAAGGAAATTTTAATTTTAAAATATACCGAAAAGACTCATACACAGACACAGTCATACACGCAGACTCTACACATCCACAAGCACAGAAGATGGCCGCATTTAATTCAATGATTCATAGATTAATCTCCATACCATTGTCACCAGAGGGCTATAAGACGGAAGTGAAAACAATTCTCAAAATCGCAACTAATAACGGGTACAAAGAAAATACAATAATAAATAAAATTAAAAAGAAAGAAAAAGATACACTAATTCAAAAATACATTTACTACAAGCCAAAAGAAAACATGGACGCAGAAAAACCGTGGAGAAGAATTTTATATACAGGAAAACTCACCACAGACCTTCTTAATTTATGTGAAGATAGAAAGTTCAGACCCGCGTTCTACACAAACAACACCATTAAGAAATACATTTTCAATAATAAAACTAAAACAGAACATCTAGATAATAGTGGGGTTTATAAAATTAACTGTGGGAACTGCCAATCATGCTATATAGGACAAACCGGAAGAAAAATAAAAACGCGAATAGATGAACATTTTAAAGGGATAAAAAATTTCAATATTAATTCAGAGATGGCAGACCATGTGAGATCAGAGGGACATCACTTCAAGTATGATAACGTGGAGGTGTTGCATGTATGCAAAAAAGGAAAGAAATTGGACATTTTGGAAAATATAGAAATTCATCGAAATAATGATAAGGCCTTAAACATACAAACACCACTTATTACATCCCCCCTTCTTACCATACTAGCCCCTCCCAGCAACCACTTTCACTTTCCGCCTGCCCCTCCCCCACTCCTGACAACTCCCACCCCTACGTAGTAGATAAAATGTCTTCTAGTCTTAAGTTAGTATATTACTGAAGATGATGCAGTAAGCATCGAAAACGTTTTAATTAATTTATTTAATTAAACTGTCATTGTGTGAAGTAAACAACGTTGTGTTCTATTCATAGTTATTTAAAAAGATAACTTCTTCAATAACATAATATACGTTGAATCTTGACGAAGGGACATTGGCCTCGAAACATGTTGGTATTTCAACAAATTACTGGTTTTTACAAAGTACAATTATAATCTTATCTTGTATAATTGTTAATTATAGAAAAAGATAAAGTGGGCCATTCTATTGGTGAGGAATATAATATTAAATTAGCACTCACCCCTCTTATATTATATTACCGTCCTAGAGCTTCCTTCGGATTAGCGATGAAACGTCGCAGTTCTTATTCGGAAAGCGACGCAATTCTGTAGACCGGCTATCTGGAACGGTGTCTAGCGCTTCTGTCAGCAAGTCCTCTAATTTTGTTGCCAAAGCGCCGGGATTTCCCGCTCGTTCGTTCCCATAAAAGTGCCAGCACTTTCCTCACGCTGTCACCTCCCGGCCGCGGCGCGAGCAAAGTCACCGCAATGTCAGTCCCGGGGCGACGATCCGCCATGTTTAATACCTCCACATACATAACATTACTAAAGCGCCGGTGTCGAATAAAGGTACAGTTACACAAGCTTATTGGTGGCATGCTCAAAACTAGCATGCCATAACAACTGTACACACTTGCTCATTATTAGCATGCTCAAAGCTAACAATCAAGCACACATGCTTATTAGTGGCACGCTCTTGTCATAGAATAGAGACGCTCTTGTTCAAAATGGAAACTTGCAAACTGAAATAGAAAATTCAAGTGAACCAATAAATCAAAACAGTTCCCGAGTTTCCATCCGCACATTTTTGCTTTTAGTTTTTATAATTTTTATTGTAAGATTTGAAGATATTGTAAGATTATTGTAAGATTGATGTCTTTTAATAAAGTTTCATAAACATTATTTCTCGCTATATTATTTTTACGACCGAGTATTCCATAGACATTCGTGATTTCTATATTAAGTCACGAAAAGTAATGTTTTATCATCTCCCCAACGCGCCATATTTGTTTCATCTGTCGCAGACTGAGAAGATCGCATTGATAATCGATACTAGCCGCGAATGACATAAGCATGCTCATAATAAGCAAACCTGTTCACACATGCTCAAAAGATACCCCTTCTCATGGTGAATGACATTAGCACGCTCATAAATCAACCGGCGGTTGATTTTTGAGCATGCCACTAATGAGCTTGCTCATTACTAGCAATGTGCGTACACACATGCCACTAATAATCAAGGGCTAAAGAAGGTCAATACTGCGCATGCTCACGTGCCATTAATAAGCATGTGTGTCAGGACCTTAACGCCCCTTCATCTTCCATGAAGATCTCACGCCTCGACGTTGTTGCGATTTGGTCTATAAGTTTACTTTTAAAATTAATTGTTCTACTCGAAACATCTGTCGATGTCTCATCCCATTCCGTAAAGTGGTTCTGGAATATTCCCCGGCTCCGAAATGGGTCTTCTTTCTTCTGAGAAGGGTGTTCCACCGCTGTACCCGTGGCTCTGGGTCAGCTTGACCTACACATTACTAGAACGTGTCAGCTCGTCCCGTAAATTAAGGTAACTATTTATATTCCATTTCAAGTTATTAGAAACTTACAAACAACCAGAAAATTACAAGAATTGTAGTACCCGGTATTGAAAATCGCTTTCTGTAAAAAATAAAAAGCATATTGCGTCAAACTACAATGCAATTTATTTAGTTTTAGGAAAAATTAACAGCATATTAATATATTAACAATATAAAATAATGGATTTTAAACTTATGCCAATTACAAATTTTCCACTGAATATAGTAATTTGTTAGAACATAGTTTATTAGAATACGGTATTTTATTAGAACAAGTGTGACGTAGTAAAATATATTTTTTTAATTATTTTAACAGCGAGTGGAGAGGGTGGAGGGGAATGTGGGACGGGAGCAGAAGGGAAGATAAATAATTGTAGATATTGTTTGTTTTATGTTTCTTATCGTTGAGTTGAAAATGGCAATGTGGTGATGGTTTGTGTTAAATGAATTTGTGGATCTGTACATAAAGGAGTTTTGTTTTGAGTTGGTCTTGCAAAAGGGGAGATGAAAAGTAGGTGAATGTCTGCTATTGCGAGTTGGGATGTGGAAAGATATTCGTCGAAGAAGTTCCGATATTACCCTTATTACAATACAAACTACAATAGGTTGTAACTCAACAAGAGTGTCCGTCTCGACGTCCACGAGAATCTTCTCCGTTTGACATTTGAACCGCGTTCATATTAATCTGCGCTCCCATCTGCGTGCATTCTCAATTCCTATTATATGCATATTACACGCTTCTTCTCTAATTCGACGCGAGAAATTTTAATGTGGTTCTGCGCATTTTTTTTTCAAGACTGTTTCGTCAATTTGTTGTGTGTTTGTTTTTACATCTCGACGTTTTTATTAATGGCCAATTGAACATATTTAGTTCCGTAAGTCGTAAAATACAGGATAAAGCTGTTACCACCGAGCCAGGCTCGGGGAGGAGGTCTTGGAGCGGGGCCAACGGGAGATTTAGCGAGAGATTTACTCCGTCAGCCCGGCCTCCATTCAGCGAGACCGAAACATTCACTCGCGAGGATCATCATAATGAAAGCTCACTCGCCGAGTCCCTTTCAGCGGTCGGATCAATATTTATTTATTGTTTATTTATTTATATAATGCCCTTATGGGCTTTTAGAAAATATAGAAAATATAAAATAAAATAAAATCACACAAGACAGATATGCAGTTAAAAAGATTCAAACACAATTGTTTACCTATGCCTACGTCAGCCCCTTCGCGGCCAATTATCTGGCAAATTTCCACTTTTAATTACGGGTAGTTTAAATATAATTAAGACAAAGTATTTATTCAGTATTTCTAACCGATTAATAAGTCAGAGCGGAGTTTTAAAATTAATATTTTGAGCATGCTTTGTCAGAATTCACAAGCTCTAAGTAAGTCCTAAGTAAGTAGGTATTTATTCACCAAAAATGAACTGACAGAATGATATTTTTGTGTCTTGCCATGGAACACGGCCGTCGTTCACAAAGTAATGAGCGAATTTATCTCTGATATTCAAAGATGGAGAACGGCACCGGAGCTGTCAAACTGACGTTTATTTTCGCGTGCACAAATCGCTTATTAACCACGGCTGTGTGAACACATGACACAAATCGCGTGTTTTGAAACGCGCGATCTGCAATCGACGATTCCCGCCTGTCTGAACAAGCGCTAAAGAGGAATAGAGAGAATGTGCGAGATGTTTCTGTCGAGAAACGTCGCGCCCTCGAGCGTGACGAGGACGAGACCCGCGGGACAGTCGTCAGCGTTAATTAGTATTCATTCCGCTTTCAGCCGCCTCCTTCAGCGCCGCCACACACGGAGCCCGCGTGCCAGCACTGCTGCAGCACTTCCTCGATTACGTCGGCAGCTGTGCTCTGGCAAAAATTATCAATTAAAGTCGTCTTGCTGCATAAGGAAGCGGTGAAATTTTATGCGGTCCGACGATAATATCGGCGTAAGAACTCGTTTATGCCCAAAAACGGTTCTCCGAGTGGTCGATATATTTTCTGTTTCGATTGAGCATTACAATTGCGATTACTACTGACCTTTCCGTGTAATGTACATGTATGCATTACAATAAAAGACATTTCGCGAAGAGCTGCAAATTCGGAAACACTTATTTATAAAGTGCATTGACTTTTTTAATTATCGCGTCTCCACCGATGTACCAAAGTGAGTAAAGGTACGATATACAGGCTTATTACTGGCATGCTCATTAGCAGGCTCAAAACTAGCATTCCCTAACAACTGTACACCCTTGCTCATAATTAGCATGTTTATTTTAAGCATGTTCAAAGCTAACAATCAAACACACATGCTTATTGGTGGCATGCTCTTGTCATAGAGTAGAGACGCTCTTGTTCAAAATGGAAACTGCAAACTGAAATAGAAAATTCAAGTGAACCAATAAATCAAAATAGTGCCCGAGTTTTTCCATCCGCACATTTTTGATTTTAGTTTATATAATTTTTATTGTAAGATTTGAAGATATTGTAAGATTATTGTAAGATTGATGTCTTTTAATAAAGTTTCATAAACATTATTTCTCGCTATATTATTTTTACGACCGAGTATTCCATAGACATTCGTGATTTCTATATTAAGTCACGAAAAGTAATGTTTTATCATCTCCCCAACGCGCCATATTTGTTTCATCTGTCGCAGACTGAGAAGATCGCATTGATAATCGATACTAGCCGCGAATGACATAAGCATGCTCATAATAAGCAAACCTGTTCACACATGCTCAAAAGATACCCCTTCTCACGGTGAATGACATTAGCACGCTCAAAAATCAACCGGCGGTTGATTTTTGAGCGTGCCACTAACGAGCATGTTCATTACTAGCAATGTGCGTTCACACATGCCACTAATAAGCAAGGGCTAAAGAAGGTCAATACTGCACATGCTCACGTGCCTGCTCAGGTACTCATAAGCGTGTGTATCAGTACCTTTATATCGTCACAATCGTAGAACAACAACGCGTGTGATTTTTCTCAAGTTTGCAGGAGAGCCGTTTGAAGTTTTATTTACATAAAGACACTTTATGTCATAGCTCAATAACTACAAAAGATTTTCCTTTGAAACTTGGGTTAGTTATTTAAAGTTGATACCTTTCAAACCTCAAATATAGTCAGCGCAGTACAACGACGTTTTTACACATGCTGCATTGTTCTACGATCGCAAATCAGATTCAAAATCGTTAAAAAGTCGGTATAACGACAGTTAAATTAATGAAAAATATACTTTTTATATACCATTAGATGGCTTCTTTTTTCCTTTTTAATTTGGAATTTTTCGCACATCCGTCATTGTTCTACGACAGCGAGTGTTAATGCGGGCTGATTGAATATTTTCCGACGACTTGAGAAATCAGCGGACCAGTCCCGAGTGGCGCTGGGTGCACCGGAAGACAGCGAGGGGAGTGGACGATCCGAGATCTCCTATTGTTCCAGCGAGCCATTGTTCGCCGCTCGGTCCATTGTGAGGAATGAGGACAATTACGATTATAATCCTCCACGTTGATGACTGCGCACACTGACCTGCGTGCCCATCTCCGCGGGTACCACTATTCTCAAAATATGGAAATCACGTTTCCGATCGATCCGCTGCGGCGGGCCTCGGAGCTCGGATAGCTGTGGATACTTGATCCCCGTTCCGCGCCAGAGCGCGCAGATGGGACGCCTCAGGGCTCGGTCGCGCGCCACACTCGCGAACGCCGCGCGCGGGTAGCCAACATTCAAATTCATCGCTGCTTTTCATTATGTATAATATAATTCTTAATATGACAGATTAATCGGTAATTGTTGGTCTCGCGGTTAGGACTCTCGCCTCGTGATCCAAAGGTCGAGGGTTCGAACTTCACTCCAGATCAGCTAGTTAGTCCTGTTTTAAGTTAATCCTATTTCCTACCAGATAGGTATAGGAATACGAAAGAGTCAGTGTCATCTTGTTGCACATGCCGGAACGGGGATATTTCCAGGGGATAAGAGATTGGGCAATTGATTACGAAAACAAATTTAAAAAAGAATATGTTTTCACATTAATAGTTAATTAGTTATTTATCTCTCATATATTTACTTTTTATTTTGTTAATGTCTATACTTCGACTCTTAATTTTTAGTACATGTATAGGTCTTTTCATATAAGCTTGCAATTGAGTTACGGGGGGTAGGTACAGTGCGTAATACGCGCATTATTTCGTTGTGTTAAGTTTACGGATACGCCCCGTAATGTACCCACACTAACTCAATTGCAAGCTTATATGAAAAGACCTATACGTTGTATCCTGATGAAGGGACCATCTACCCTGAAACATATTGGTATTTCAACAAATTAGCGGTAGGTGTATAAATACAAAATTTATTCTCATTAAAAATCATTTGCATTTACTAGAGAATTTATAATTTTTAAATTTTCTCGTTTAATTTTTTTTTTCATATTTTTATTTTGCACAGCAGTTTTACGGCGTGGTTGCCTTCAATATTTGACAATATTTTATAGTTTATAATGAAGATTATAGTGTAGGTCATTATCGAGTATTGCGTGATTTTTACAAGTGATACATGATATGTAATTATAAATTAATGTAAGATTAGGTACACAGCTTTGATATATATTCTTTTAGCTTGTACTTTTTTGAAGCCAATGGAGTTTTTTTGCCTTGCATCATCTGGAAGAATTTTTTTATCTAATTTATTAAAGATTCTCGGCACAGTATAAGATTGGTATTGGTGGCCACCCCTGGCCGGCTGGCCGCTGACTAACCGGCCACGACTGGGCAAATACTGAATACTGCCGGTTAATTGGCCCATCTGGCGGCCCCTTTCACGCGATCCTATCTCATCCCGGGATATTTAACGAGGTGCCTTTTTTCTTTATCCCGCGGCTCGTGAATGATTCCTTCGCGGCCGGCTACCTCCCGCGGCCATCTGTCGGACACTGTCGGCCGTTCGAGGTGGAAGCACTAAATCGATTACTTCTTCTTCTTCTTCCGCTTCATCTGGGACTGCGTCCTCTCATTGCTCGGAGCCTGTTCCCGAGATATAGATTTCCAGCTATAGACGTACCAGTATAAATTGGCGTGCGAGGGAGGGCGTCCCTGTCGCGTAACAGAAGTTACCAGGGTTTAAATTTATTACACAATACATAATGTACAGAATGTCCGGTGACCGGTGTCGGAGCCTTTAATAGAAATTTGGTCGGGCAACACTAAAGAAATGAACTAGTAATGGCGGCCGCTCTATAAACGGTAATATCGGTCCATTATTTGCATTTTCAGCTTCGCAAAACTTTAATACTTCATTGGCAATTGTTCTTGCACCATCCCGGACTGTTTTGGATGTTTTGGACATAATAATTCAATGTACATTTTTTTATTTTTTTTTATTAATTTTTTTTTTTACATCTCAGACCCACAAAACATCACATTGATATTTGTCTGTAGGTGCATCAATACATATATATAAATTAATTGTATTTAACAGAAATACATTCACATTAATTAATTACAATAGATCTTATAAACTCAAATACAAATCAACAATACTATACAACAATACAAGAAAAAATACAAATATTACCAAAATCAAAATAAGTCTCTTTTATTTAATAACATATTCATTAATTCTGTATTTTGCCCTTTTTTATTAATATCCATTTTGACACGACATGGGATTTTATTTAATATTTTTGGTTTGACATATTTTAATGTCCTTTGTCCATGTTTATTTATGACCTTCGGTATTCTTAGTCTTTCTTTAACCGTAAATCTGGTACTATGTTTATGAATCAATCTATGCTTATATGTCCCATCTTCATGATATCGTGTAATTAGTTTGTACCACAAGACAGCATTAATTGGCATAGATCCTTGTTTCTTGAAGAGTTCCTGTATATCTTTAGTAGCACTTTCTTTATTTATTAATTTTATAGTCGAATTTTGAATATTTAGAATTTTTCTAATATTAGTTTTGCAAGTTAGACCCCAGCTAGTTATTCCATACCTTATTACCTTATTACCTTATACTATTATTATGGGAAATCAAGATGTCACAGCTCCCGAGCAAATACAAGATTGAACTGAATGACAGGGCGAGGGGTTACCGCCGGGTGCGGGCGGGGCGGGTTTTAGTTCCAAACTCGCCGCACGCCACTTTAAATAAAATGATAAAAACCCTGAAAAAATTCCAATTGGAATGTTTTCCAATTGGAATTCTTCATATTCGATACAAGTTACTGTAATGATAGTCCAACGTTTTACAAAAAATAACTCAGGAATATTGAAAAAAAATATATATCCTTATCTATTGATATAAGGTCACGATAGCTCGAACGTTTCCGACTCATAATCAAGGCAGGAATACAGAGTCCTGCGAGGTTATTCATGTTTTCCAAATAACCCTGTATAACGCCGCCTTGAGTTTGACCGTTTGGTGTTTCGCGAGCGCTTCATCGAATCCATTCTGTCCTCCAGCGCCGAGACGTTTCTGGACAGCGGCCAGCTCGGACGGCTTCGCCAGCAGGCGGATCAAAGTAACACAAATTGAAACCTCGCGGGTTTATGGGCGGCCATTAACGTCGCGGCAGAGATCCTCGCTGTCGGCTGATGGACTGAACTGCCTCGCCGGAGAGATTTAGCGTACCGAAGAAATTGATGATGAAAAGAAAAGGATCATTTTAATTACGGCCTCGACCCGCATGGTGGTCGTCTACTGGTGCCGAAGAGAATAAGGATACGCAAGGAGATCACGTAACGAAGGTGTTGAAAACGAGACTCGAGCAGGTGTTTAAAAGGGAAGATGGAATTAAAAATAAAATCAGTCTTCATTCATCGAAGAAACTAAACGAATGTTGTTCGAACCAAATTTTCATTTTAAATGAAATTGATACGAATACAAATAATCCTTGGATCAGTATGTTCTGTACCAGAGCTAGCAGCAGAAACTTGGTAGATTCTTGCTTATGTTATGTTATGAGTCTAAAATGAGATATCGTCGCTGTATATATAATTAAGCCTATGCGCCGTTTTAGTACATTCTGAAATAAACGAATGAAACTGTTTTAATAAGTAATTGCACAGACTAGATTTATAAAAAATATCTTAAATCATTACTAGGCAGACTTGCCAGATGAACGGCAATGTTTTTTTTTGTATATCTCTATTATTTATATCAAAAATTGACAAATTGATTCATTCATCTGAGAATGTATTAAACGGCACTTAGGCTTAATTATATATACAGCGACGATATGCAATATCAAAGTTTGCATGATTTAAAAAATTTCTGATTTATTTTTTTTGCAAAAAGTTGAACCATCATTACAGTAACTTATGTCGATTATGAAAACATTATTCGCTTTAATAGAAGTTGAATAAAATAATAAAAACCTTCCAAAAATTAAAAAAAATATGTTTACAAGGTTTTTATCATTTTATTTAGGTTGTATCGAAGAAAAAGAATTTTTCATAATCGATGTAAGTTACTGTAACGATATTTCAACTTTTTGCAAAAAATAAGTCAGAAATATCGAAAGGAAAATGCAAATTGATATTGCATATCTCCACAACTATCGATATTACGTCATGGTTGCTCGAACATTTTAGACACGTAACACAGGCAGGAATCTACCGGCCACGTTTCTGCTGCTGGCTCTGGTACACGCTGTATAAAATTAATTATTTTTTGGAAGCTGCTTAAAGAGTAATTCGAACGGATAATATAAGAATCCATTATGTGTATTTATAAGAGATTTTGAAAAATATTGACGCGTTCCAGCCGGCGGCCATTAATGTCGGCGAAGTTTCGACCGTGAAAATATTAATACGCGACTTCGAGTCGAACGTTGTTGACGCGTAGTTGTTTCTGTTTGCAACGAGACGACATCTACCCGGGAGCGGGCGCGGCTGGCCGCCGCCATCTGTGGGCCGGCAGACCGCGCGCCGCCCGTGGTGCTGTGGTGTGTAGTGTGTAGTGTGCAGTGTGCAGCGTGTAGCGGGCACTAGAGCGGTGCCGGGCAGGGCAGACAGCTTGGCGCGGCCGAGTTCAGCGCCCGGCCGATGTGGCTGCACGCAGCGCCGCGACTCGCCAAACCTAGCCGAGAAAGTCTCACAGCTCGTTGCATCATCCAATCGACTCTATCCGTTCGCAATTCGCGTCGAAATCAAAACGGCCGTCGAAGATTGAAATTTTGCAAACAAACCTCGACTTTCATTTTTAACACGATGATTTATACACAACGTTTTATTCCACTAATTTAGGCACATTTTAATAAAAGAACATCTAAGAGTATTCGGAGGACTATCCGAGATGGCGAACCACTGTATTCAACATGATCACCTGTTTGACCAAAATAATGTTAGGGTCCTACATCTAGATGCGAAGGGTCGTAAACTGGATGCCTTAGAAATACTAGAAATTAATAAAGCGATCAAAAATAAAAATAACCTAATAAACTTTCAAATACCTGGATCATCCCCATTGTTAAAATAATTATTATTGTATGTAAAAATTAAGTACTGTTGTATACGTCAATAAATAAATACCCTCCCTCTCCATCATCCCTTTACTTTCTATTTGTCGGCCATATTAATTTACAATTATAGAATTAGTTCTAATATTGCCTCTGAAGATGACGGTTGTGCCCATCGAAAGCGCTTAGGCTTGTATAAGGGCCGGTTGTTTCAAGTTGGATTAAAGTAAGCGTTCTTTAAAAGCATAGATTTTTACGTTCTTCACCAATCAGACGATCCGTTTTCGTAAAAATCTATGCTTTGCTCGACCGCTTACTTTGATCGAACTTGAAACAACCGGGCCTTACTCAAACTAGTGGAATAAAGCGTTGTGTATAAATCGTTGTGTTAATCGTGAACTTCCTCTCTGTAAACGAAACAACGCTCAATTTATTACTTTAATTTTTGTTACTGTGACAATTAACGACATGTAGATTACTACATTATCTGAAGCTACCTAGTTCAATGTAGGTAGTTCATTCATTTTATATTTTATTTCATCATTGTATATTTTATAATATAAGTAGGTAATGTAACTCGACTTATGTAACACGACAGTCACGTAGATTTTAATCCCATTTGTACAGTCATTTGGTACTTTTACCTGGAAACTTTTCCGGGAGTTTTGAAAATGGGTACCTACTTTTATAGATTTCGATGTGCTCTTTCCGAATTTCAACTTTGCCACCTTGTATCTTTGCCGCTCGCGCCGCCATTTTGGAAAAATGGCGACTAAAAGCAGTTTTTTGACAATATCTCCTTTCCGACTCATTTCACTATAAAAACATTTAAATATAAAATGAAACTAGAGAAAATTTCCTACAATTCATGTAATAGCATAGTTTTGGCGTACGGGGGCCGTTAAGTGTAGTTCAACACGCATTTTGACCAAAAAACTAATTTCCACACCACCTTGAGGAAGAATAAGCAGCGTGTTTTTTATCCTGGTATCCCAGTAGGCCTAATCCACGCGCAATTCACTATTCCAACATTTAGCGCATTCTCTATCCATTCTTGACGGACCAGGTGTTGCGATTTCATTGTCTTTAACGTTAGAAACGTCACAGACCGAAATTTCTTCCGGCGGGTTTATCAATTTCATCGCAATCCTCTTCGTTCTCGATTTCATCATACGTTTGCTCGAAAATAGTCTCCGTTTCTTCCTCTTCATCGGTATCTTGTAATAGAAAATATCCTTTATATATATTTTTTTGAATATACTGTAACTAAAACTCGTAATTAGCGCACACATACACCAGTTAATGTTGCACTATCGACATTTATACTTTGTAACATACATATATATCACTAGCATCCTCTAATTTAGCGTGGATTCGTGTGACAGGCTTCATATTTCTCTACCTCTTATTTTGTTCTACTTATTCCAAATAAGCTACCTATATGAATCGCAAATAAAATTAAAAAAATATAGGCATTGTGTAGATTTTCCCCCTTAAAAAATTATCTTAATTTTTTTTTTGCTTATCTATGTAGAGTTACCTACAAAAGTTACGCCGTTGCGCATTTGTAAAATTTGAGGTGATAGTTTATTTATGTATTTACATCAACGGTTTACACGTATTACAATAAAAGAAAATTATACACATTTAGATGACAGTGATCTGCTTACATGATCATTTACTTTAGCATGTGTATTGTCGAGAAGCGTGTTAGTCATAATAATATTGTTACAGGCCCGGCCAGCAGCTGCGCCGCGCTGAGCGGACAATAAAGGCCATTCGGAATGATTAGCCCGTGGCGTCTTTACTTGTGTGCGTTACTTTGTCGGTTGTAATAAATTAGACACTAGATACAATCCCATTTGTGTAATACCCGGCGCGCGGACCACCGGACTAGGGAATGCATTCCCTTTCGGGATCCCTCGAGATTAGAATTTCCAATACCGCGGGATCCCTACGGACCTGGATCCCGAATAATTTTGTGTTTTTGTTTATAGAGCTGAATAGCAATTAACGACAACGCCTTGCATTTTTATATCGGCAGTTTTAATAAAATGTTCATTATTAATCATTGCATTAAAGTATTTGTAGGCGTTTTTCCAAGCATCAATCAGTCAATGTTGTAGAGTAAAAACTACTAACCAGTAGTAGTTTTTATAACATCAAAGCTATTTTCATTATTTGAATGTGACATGAACATAAGTTTTAAGTACTTACTAAGAGCTCTATAGACATATACAATTAAACATACAAAACATAAAAAATGCTGACCAATCCCGATAATCCCGATAATGTCGTCCGATTTTGCGGTTCGGGATTGATCTTGTAAAATGCCTCGGGATGTCGCGGGATCGGGATTGCATTTCCTACACCGGACTACACAAGCAGCCAAGTTTCTTAGGGTTCATCGGAAAATTGTGGATTGCCTCCGCTGTCAATTGAAAACTGTTCCTTAGTTTGCTTTTCCTTCGACCTGCGCGACGATCTACAAATTGACGAGTGCAATAACACCTCACCTAACGCCGGCTGCGCACTGGATGCGTTTTCGTACGAAATTGAGTAGTACGTATACGTATGAATACGCAAGTACATTCCTGACCTTCGAAGTGGTATTGAACATCGCACACTGTTCACGATTTAAGTAGTGCTTGTACGCACGTATAGATGCGACGTCCGACGCGATCCGGATTTGTTCGGAAATTTTTGCGATTTCGTACGACGGATATTGAAAAATTTGTCAATTTGACACATGACCACAAATGTTTGTGGGACCAAAGTGATTCAACTGCGTGACCATCAGCGCAGATCACGGCGGAGAATCTCTAAAGAACTAAAAAATACCTGTAAGTTAAATAATTTGGTTCAATGAAGTGAGGTGAGGTATAATTATGTGGTGAGGTAGATGGTGAGGTATAATTATGTACTTCGAACAAAAAACTTTTAAATATTTCTCCGATGTTACGAGCTCTCGTTGCACTTCGATTCTCCCCAGCATTTGTGAATCTATTAGATAGATAGACGTGAAATTTGTCGTTATTTAAGACTGCCATAATAGAGTTTTCCAGAAGATACCGATTATTCATTTGGCACAAACGTTGTTGGAGAAATGCGAAAAGTAACTGATCGTGACCAACCAATGTGCGCGCTCCATACGTACGAAAATAATCGTACGAATACGTACGTAATAATTCGTGTCCAAAGTGCGGCCGGCCTAATGCGGGGACTTAATACTTAATACTCCTCGCATGCGCGCAAAACTTTCCCTCACATGCGCGGCCACATCGCGCAGTGGTCACTGTGCGGGATCGCCTCGTCAGCAGTGTCAGCAGTGCGGGAAAAGGTTAATTGGCGCGCTGTCTCGGCAGGGCTATAGTATTGCACATTCTCGCGAGCAATTACTACAGGATGAATTAAATTGTTAAATAAGCTATTCTTTCTATCTTCTAATCCTTCTTACTAGTGATGCAAGGAATACTACTTTCACGAACACGAATGCGAATATCAAACTTACTAATCGACAAACACGAATACGAATAATTCACATAAAAGGCAAATTTTTATTCAAAAAGCGCAACATTTGTAACTTCTCAGGCGTTGGTCGATTTCTTTTATCCGTTTGTACATTCCCAGCGGTCGAAAATAATCTTTCTGAGGCGACAGTAGACGGCTTTAATGAAGAATACTTCTGGGCCGGTTTTTTGCCACGTTATTAGATTTAATTTTAATTAAATTATTTTATAAGAGTTGCACATAACGGAAATAAAATGGAACGAACAATACGTATTACAAAACAAAAACTACATGAAATGAGCACCTAACCTTATTAATAACCCAACGAAACCAGATGAAAGAACTCATGCTATGCAGTAAAACAGATAACAATTTAATGTTAGTGGAATCCTTGTTTGCGTTGCGTTCAGTTATAAATAGTTTGTTTTTAATATTCGAGCTGGCAGAAGAGGAACGAAAGTAGATTGAATGCAGTGGAGATGCGATCCCTTAGACGTATGTGAGGCATATCCATGTATGATAGAGTAAAAAATGAAGATATTAGGAATGAATGTAAAGCTGATCGTAGCATAATGCATAGAATAAAAACAGTCAGGTGGTTTAGGCATGTTGAGCGAATGAATGAGGAAAGAATGGCAAGAAAGATATATAATGCAAGTGTTGAAAGAAAGAGAGGGCGACCACGGAAGACGTGGCGTGACCAGATTAACCAGATACTGGAAGACGGTCCTGTTAGAAGCCTGAACAACCGTCGAGCTTGCATGCGAAGATGTATGAATGTAGATGAAGCGAAAGTTGTATGTCGGGACAGAAGAGTGTGGCGCTCTATCCTCTCTGCCTACCCCCACGGGGAAGTTAGTTAGTTGGTCAGTTATATTCGGCGAATACGAATATTCGGTGAATATCTACTACTCGGCGAATACGAATATTCGTTGCATCACCACTTAATTTAAAACAGTAAGTCGGTTATAACGAAATTGCAATCCGACCGAAGTGGCCGAACTGACCTAACGCTCCTGTGTCCCGGGGCAGGTGGCTTGCACTTTCGCGGTGGTCGGAGCTGCGCGCGCGAAACCGGTTACCGGTCGCGGCTCCTCCCGGCCGCGCCGCTATCTGCGACTGTTGTATCTGCCTAAATTACCTTTATTATTACTTTACTATGAATATTCATCACCTTCGCGCCCGTTACTGCCAACTGCCGACTTGCCAAATTGCGCCAAAAATGCTTATTTTTAGAGGCACTTTCTCTTTTCCTCTTCAAATGTCATATTTTTAAGAATTTTTCATCGATTTATTCATTTTTTACAAATATAGGACAGTACACCAACCCGTTGGAGATATACAGGGTTATTTGTAAAACATTAATAACCTCACAGGACTGTATTCCTGCCTTGATTATGAGTCGAAAATGTTCAAGTTATTATGACCTAATATCAATAGTTATGGAGATATGCGACATCAAAGTTTACATTTTTTTTTCAATGTTTCTGACTTATTTTTTGTAAAACGTTGGACTATCGTTGCAGTAACTCATATCGATTGCGAAAAATTCATTCGTTTCAATACAGGTTAAATAAAATTATAAAAACCCTGAAAAAATTCCAATTGGAATTCGAAGGTTTTTATTTTTTTATTTGACTTGTATTAAAGGGAATGAATTTTTCGTATTCGATATAAGTTACTGTAATGATAGTCCAATGTTGTACAAAAAATAAGTCAGAAATATTGAAAAAAAAATGCAAACTTTGTTGTCGCATATCTCCTTAACTATTGATATTAGGTCATAATAGCTTGAACATTTTCGACTCACAATCAAGGCAAGAATATAGTCCTGCGAGATTATTAATGGGTTACAAATAACCCTGTATAAGCAAATGGCCGCAGTCGCCAATCATAAATAATTATTAATCTTAATTAATTAAGAACTTAGTATAAACACTTGAAGTAACTTTACGTACCACTGTATCTTCGTCAGGACGCATACTAACTATTTTTTTATTGTTTATTTACATTAGTTAATACAAATTACTAATAACTGCCACACTAGGTAAAACCTGTTTCGTGGCAGTTATTCTCGTATGATATTTATGTAATATTAACAAATGACAATTAAAGAAAGTATAAACGTAAGAATGAAAGCAGATCAATAATAATAAAGTAAGTCATAGGAATACTTAAATCTAAAAGAAAAGAAAATATACATACAAAATTAAGATAAGAATTTAAATAGTTACAAAAATTACTTATTTCAGTAAACACTAGTGCGGTAGGTGATTATAAATAAATATAATCGATATAAGTTTCCGGCATATATAAAACAACAGTAAAGATTCCAGATTGCGTACACAAAGAAACAGGTATTGGGTAAAAATAGCATTCAATCGTCTCTTCGCCGAGGCTAACCCGATAATCAATTCGGTGCAGCGGTTCTAAATCATTATTTATTATGTATTGTATATCGTCTAGTTTGTTATCAGAGTCTCGATGACACTAAAACTCGAAAGCCTCCCAACGTGCAGCTGATGAATCAATCCAGAGTCATTATGCCACTAAATGCGAGGCCTTATTGAAGCGACCGATTCAAATGTTTTTTTTTTTTCTAATTAATCCAACAGCCAAATATAAATATCTCCCTACATGATTAAGTAACCCCTAACACGCGATCGCATCCGAAGATTTAATTAAAGGAAAAAAATGCATTCGTCTCGTTTAGGGCTTGTTCAGACATAGCGGGAACCGCGCGGCTTCAGAATCGCGTGGAATCCACGCGGGTCTTATTTATGTAAGTTTGTATGTAATCGTTCAGATGTAACCGCGTGGTTAGTCAAACCGCGCGGTGTCCGCCACTCAACCGCTAGAAAATAAAATCGCACGGCGTCCGCGCGATTCTATTATTATGGAGCCTTTCGGGAGCGTTCAGTTGCGCTGCGGGCACCGCACGGTTCGTACGTCACAACAGGGGCACGCGCGAGCTCGTTTTGGATCGCTTTGACACTAAACTGTTTATTGACGAAGTGGAGAAAAGACCTGCAATATGGGATCTTCAGTGTGAGGAATATTCAAATAAAATTGCCAAGAACCCAGCTTGGCAGGAGTTGGTGGAGATATTTGGAAATGGTGAAGACACGTTAGAAAAAATAGTACTTTAAGTAAGTAGGTAAGTTATTCGCAAAAATGAACTAACAGAATGATATTTTTGTGTCTCGCCATGAAACACGGCCGTCGTTCACAAAGAAATGAGCGAATCTGATATTCAAAGATGGACCGCACCGGAGCTGTCAAACTGACGTTTATTACTGACGCTATTCGCGCACACAAATCGCTTATTAACCACGGCTGTCTGAACCATGACACAAATCGCGCGTTTTGAAACGTGAAACAGATTTGCAATCGCACGATTCCCGCGTGTCTGAACGAGACCTAATCCGTCGCAATTGTCGCGTGAATTTCAATAAGGGAACGCGAGGGCGCTGTCCGCTGCTCTGCGACTGTCCTCCTCGCGCACGTTCGCTGTTGTCGCCTGCTTTAACAAATCTGTCGATAATTTCTATTCCAAAGGGCGTGCTTCCACTTTCTAGTATTGTAGTATGGCATACAGGACGGAAGGCGACGCGAATTGGCAACTCCTGGCGCAGTCCGGCTCAGTTGGAAGAAAAAGCATTTTCCCCGGGCGATTCCCGAAGAATGCGCACGCAACGTGAATGCCAATCCTCTAGTCTAGTGATGGGTCCGCCCTGTACCAACTACCACATTGTAGTACTACATTACATTGAAGTGTACACTTCACACTTTTTGAGCACTACAAACTACACACACTTCAAAGTTATTTGTAAGTACATATATTTTATACAGTACATTTCATTTTAAAGTGCACACCACTACAAATCACATACACTTCAAAGTTATTGAAAGTGCATACTTCAAATAGTACATTTTGTATGTGAAATTTTTGGGAAGTTGATGTAGATAAATGAAGAAATCTTTGGAAATCGAAACAACTCCCCCCCATGGAATAGAAAATTTAGCACACTTACACTACTTACTTACTTAGTACTGCAATAGTTCACTTCCTTAATACTACAATTAGTTCATTCATTAGTGCCTACTACAGTTTTGTGGTACTACAGTTAGTTCACTTCATGTAGTTTATACTACAAATGTAGTGTAGTCTTCAAACTGGCGAACGTGTGTGTGTTGTAGTCTTCATTTTGAAATGTAGTTCTTCCCTTCGCCACTCTAGTCCGGCAGCTAGCGGCCAGTACCAGCGCTCCAGGTTCCAGACAGAATCTACATAATTAGGACGAAGCAGTATTACTAATTAGGGTCGGGTTCCAGCTGGATTAAATGGCCGCTGCCGCTGACAATTTTAGTAATGAAAATGCACGAGAGACCCTGGCGGAGTACACGGGTATTATGCGATCGTATGCAAATTAACTCGTATAAAACCGCGCGTTTTATCAAACACCACGCCAACCGGTTTCGCTTAGCTCAAACTGTATTTAAAACTAGCCAGCTACACTATTCAGCCGAACTATTTCATTTTTAAATACGCCCTGACGAAGCTTCAGCTAAGCGAAACTGGCCGGCGTGGTATTTAATAAAAATCGTGATTTTGTTTCATTTATTGGAACGTGTCAAACCACGAAGTGATTGCTTCCTACGAAAGCAAATAAATACAAAAAGTTCAAGAATATCCGCTTCGTGTGTCTACTTACAAGCTTACAATAATATCCATTTACCTCGTGATGGTGGTGTCTTGTGTGTTCGTATGTATTATGCATTGGTTTTAAGCATATGAACTTATTCTTTTTAAATTTTGATTAAGAATCTATTTTGTATCTGTGAATAGGTAGGTTTATATCGAGAGAATTCTTGTCTCGCAAGAATAGGTTGGTGATTCTACTAATAACTTAATTTTTTTGCGGTTTTAGTTTTGTATTTTTGGGTCCGAAAAGGATGCAATGTCTGGAATGATAATAAATAAGGACAATCTACATCATTATTTAATAAATTATAAAGAAATTTAATACCCAGGCATTTATGTCTAATAACTAGAAACGGTAGAACACGTGCAACAATATTGTGGTAGGTCAATCGCTAAAAGCTTGCGCTGAATACGTTCTATGTTATTTGTATGTACATTTGTATGTACTTGGTATTGTGGGTTTTTAAAATCCTACTCTTACTCTTTCTTTTTTTTATTTTATTTAAAAAGTAATGGAAACCTAAGAGGTTTATGGGTAACATTTTTACATGATTCAATATAAGAAAATATAATAATATAATTTAGATACAAAGTAATTTTTTTTATAGTTGGCCGAGTTTTAATATTTTTGTCACATCTGTTTTGAATTTGTCAGTGGTCAGTTGTTTGGTCTGTTGTGGCAGGTCATTGTACAGTTTTAGTCCGTTGCAAATTAGTCGGGATTGTCCTGTTTTTGTTTTGGCGTATGTTATATGATAGTTTTGAGCCATTCTAGTGTTGTGTTGGTGTTTTTCGTGTATTTTGTGTAATTTTATGTCTTCGTAAATATAAATCCTAGCTTTTTATAACTAGTTGTTACAATTTTTCAATGTGATTATAGTTAAGCTGGCTTTCCAAATGACTTGTCATTACGAATGACCGTTGACTTTACGAGTATAAGGTAAAATATAAATAACTCGAGACGTGCATCTTAGTCATACATAATTATGTACAATAAGACTTTTTATCGAGATATTATTAACAAGTCGCATCATCGGGCATGAATGAGTGGGTGAATAAATAATGATTACCTGCTAAAAATAATGACTCGTGTGCAGCAGAAAAATCCAGGTATCTTGTGACGTTTTAAATTTTGTGATTAGTTATTTTATTATTTTAATTTGACCATATTGACGGTAGATTATCACTGAAAGTGAACGGAAGATTAACTGTAAACAATCGGACGTGTAATAAGGATATTATATCTATAATAATATGATAAAGAGGAATGATTTGATTGTTTGTTTGCATTGAATAGGGGCTCCGAAACTACTGGACCGATTTGAAAAATTCTTTCATATTTAGAATTCTACATTATCCCTGATGAACATAGGCTATAGAATATTTTCAAAAATGTTAGGGATCTGTTTGAAAACTTCGATAATGCAACCCAACGTGTGAAAATAATATCAAAAAAAACTTATATCGCGTACGCTGCGTAAATTTTTGACAATAGAGCAAAGTGATGTACTACAGTTTTATAGAGGATATTAATATTTACAAAAAAGTCTAAATATATCTAAGAATTACAGTTATGTTATAATAACTTATGTTAACATCAAATGGAAACATTGTTTTTTAGAGAACAGGGGAACCTTTGTTTTCCCTCACAAACTTATGTTTTCCTTAATCCTTAACACGTGCAACGCCGGGTACGACCAGCTAGTCCAATATAAAGGCACTCGTCTTTAAATTTAGATCCATAACAGGAAACTTGTGTGACCCAAAAATGCCTATAAAAGTTAAAGGAAAGATATGCCAGACTATTGTTAGACCCGCGATAATGTACAACTCCTACTCTAGGCAACTCGAAACATAACTGGTCGGCAGGAGTAACACTAAAAGATAGGATTAAAAGTTCACGCATTCGTGGTAGCCTGGCTGTCACGGACAACAGTAACTGGAGGAACGACAGTCGAGATGGTATGGGCACATGAGACAGAGACCACCAGACCACGGCCTGGATGAAAGCAATACCCAGATCCGAAGAAGATAAGCCTGAGAACGAGAATAGCCGACCCCAACAGCCTACCTGGGCAATGAGTTGGGACAGTGCAAAGAAAAAGATAAAGATACTCGTCGTTGTGTAAGTTATCAGTAGTGATGCAACGAATACTATTTTCACGAATACGAATATCAAGCTTACTATTCGGCGAATACGAATTCGAATACGAATAATTCAGGAAGGTAATAAATAATACACCCCTGTTCTTTTTTTACTAAGAGATTTAATAATTGAAATTAACCACCGGCTAATTTTTGTTCAAAAAGCACGACATTTCATTTATCCGTTTGTACATTCCCAGCGAAAACCATGTTTCTGAGGCAATAGTAGACGTCTTTAATGAAAAATACTTCTGGCCAGTTTTTGAGCTTTCGAAATGTTTTCAAATATCACTTTTTCATGCTTACGAGAGGTCATGTTATTAGATTTAATTTGAAATTATTTTATAAGAGTCAACATTTTTACACACAACGGAAATAAAATGGAACGTGTTACAAAACAAAAATTAGATGAAATGAGCACCCAACCTTATTAATAACCCAACGAAACTAGATGAAAGAACTCGTTATGCTGTGAAACAAGTAACAATTGACGACTTGAGAACTCATCAAATCCATTCATTCAATGTTAGGGGAATCCTCGATAATAGAGTGCGTAGGTGTGTTCGGATGATGCACATTTTGTGTTGGGTTCAGTTACAAATAGTTTGTTTTTAATATTCGTGATGATATTCGGCGAATCCGAATATTCGTATTCGTATTCGTTGCATCACTAGTTATCGGTAGTACGTGAACTTGGATAGTTCGAGCTTTGCTGAATTGTGCGACGACTCTTTTATTTTATGAACGTTCGTGTCCATGTAGACCCAAAATATAAAGGTGAACAGCTTAGTAATTAAAATGATCGCGACTGGACAATAATTTACGCGCACCTGCGAAAAACAACGAAACATACTAACTTTTACAAGTCCGGCGAGAAATACGTTTAATAGCCGTTTTATGGTGACGTATAGTCGACGCAACGTTTTTACAAGTTTCCCTCGCGCGGCGGGCGATAAAAACGCGATAACTTTGGTATCTGCGATAATAAAATGAGTTAACAGTTTATATCGGCGAGCCGAATACAATCCCGTATCGGAAGCGGTTTCTGTTCCCTCAGTCGCCATGCCAACGTTCCTTTCTCAAATTGAATGCGCTGTATTGTACAGGGTGTACCAGAGCTAGCAGCAGAAACTTGGCCGGTAGATTACTGCCTATGTTATGAGTCTAAAATGTTCAAGCAACCATGACCTAACATCAATAGTTATGGAGATATGCGATATCAAAGTTTGCATTTTTTTTTCAATGTTTCTGAACTTATTTTTTGCAAAAAGTTGAACTATCATTACAGTAACTTATATCGATTATGAAAAATTTGCTTCAACACAACTTAAATAAAATGATAAAAAACATGTAAAAATAAACTTTTTTCAAATTTGCAAGGTTTTTATCATTTTATTCGAAATAATAAATTGATTTGCGACACATACGTCTCAGGGATCTCATCTCCACTGCATTCAATCTACTTTCGTTTCTCTTCTGCCAGTCCATTATCCATTGATATTGATATTCATCCCCATATCCATTGATATTCAAACAGTGGTTAAACAGCTTTCTAGAATGTCACTACTTCGCATAGCGATGTTCGTCTTCCCTTTACTTACATTCCTTTCAAATAATTTTAATAACGGAGATTCAAACGGATGATGACGTTTATGAATGAAATTATTTAATCTTGAAATAACCTTCACAGCTACGAAGATCGACTTGCCATTTTTGAGATGCACAAACTTGAGTCCCGACGGAAAATATTCGATCTCGTTGTGCTACACAAGATTCTCAGCGGAGCTATTGATTCTCCTTCTCTATCTGACATACATTTGCATGTTAAACCCCATATAAGAAACCCGGAGTTCTTTAGAATAAGCCAGCGCACTAATAATGTTGGTTACTTTTCCCCCATCACAAGGTTGTGTCGCACATATAACATGTATTGTGCTGATTCTAACATTGATGCTGATATTCTTGCAGATACCTTATCATCGTTCAAAAACTCATTCATACACAACATCCATTTTCTAAACGATGACCCGAACCTATAGATCCATTAAATCAATTATTTATTAAATACTAATCGCACTATATTCGAACACTAAATATACAATACACATGTACATGTAAAATATACTTAAATGCAAAAATACATGTTACTAGAGCGTGCCGAAGACACTTGTAATTGGGATAATGGGCATAGTCTTCATTTATAATATTTTATTATTAGAGTATCACGTGCTTATTATCTTGTTAGTGTCTCTAATAAATATAAAAAATTAAAAAATCGAAAGTGGGTACCCGGATAGAAACATAAAGGTTAAAATAATAATTTTCAACATGCGACTGTCATCGATCGCGAAAGCCGCGTTTGACCACATATTCGGCCTGAAATAGCGCCTGGGAATGTCGGTCTGAATATCGGCCTGACTCCTGACTGCTGAGTGCTGAGTGCGTCTGACCGCGGAACCCGATCCGAGTCGCTGACAACCATCCTTGAACACGGAAACCGCACGAGAGCGGAGCGCGCCCAAAGCTACCGACCGAATCAAACGCTTCTGTCGCCGCGGAGTGTGAAAATTGTTTAACGCAGCATCGCTTATCTTTCAGCTATTTCGGTGTAATGCGACGTCACTTAACTCGTTTCCTCCTCAATTCTGTAACTTAATAGTCTATTTGTCATTGATCGCTAGCAAACTCGCCGCAGATTCAATTCAGTTTATTTATTTATTTAATAATATGTATATTATTAAAGTATCTTCTTCTTCTCGTGCCCTGTCCGTTTACCGGACGTTGGCTATGCGGACTTTGTTTACTGCGGCCCGGAACAGCTCCAAAGTAGACTGGCCAAACCACTGCCTCAAGTTTTTCAGCCATGAAGTCCTCCTTCCTCCAGGGCCCCCCGACTTCCGGCAATCTTTCCCTGCATTATGAGATGCAAGATCTCGTATTTCTCTGGATGTCTCATCACATGTCCTAGATATTGAAGTTTTCGGATTTTTATTGTTTTAATAACTTCTTTTTCTTTATTCATCCGAGCCACAACATCTTCATTCGTAACTCTGTCCATTCAGCTTATTTTGAGAAATCTTCTGTAGATCCACATCTCGAATGCCTCAAGTCGCCTTATCAGTTCTTCGGTAAGCGTCCATGCTTCCATTCCATAGAATAATACTGAAAACACGTAGCATCTGACCATTCGAATTCGTATGAAAGTATACATATTGAAATAACAACATTTAACTGATTAAAAATAAGATCAAACCTAGTCAAAGGAGAATCCTGTTTCGGAAAACCCCTTCAGACACATGGAATATATCAATATCCAAAGCGATATTTTTCAGCATAGCGGTAGCTCTTCCAACAAGCATAACCATCGGCAGGTTGGTCCTGTATATTGGAATGTGAAAATTATCAGGAACATACAAACCAATGCTCCGCATAATTTCAAGATTGTCGATCATACCGCGCAACAATCAATAAAAATGTGTAATCAAATACACATTACTTTTACATAATCTCTAAACTATTTTAGCCAAGCATACCCTGGAGAAACTCGATTAGTTAATGCCCGTATTCTCTCATGTAGAGATATCTCAGAAACTTCTTTTGGACTTTCTCCACCATAAGAGAGTACTTGCTCTCATGTGGCCCACAAATCATCGAGCCACTCTCGAGTATACTTCGCACCAAGGAGTTGTTAAGAGTTCTCAGTACGCGGGTTTCTCTAAAACCCTGGCAATACGCAGAACAAATCCTAACATTCTCAAAGCACTACCACTGATCGTCTCTATGTGATCGTGAATTGTTAGGTTGCTCACAATTAGGGCTTCTGGACCCGACTCGATCCGACCCGGACCCGGTCGGGTAATGACCCTAAAACCCGGACCCGAAACCCGGGGTCAAAACATGCCGGGTTCAGGTTTTATTTGATGTATTCATTTTAATTTTTAATAGAGTTCCGTTAGTTTCAATTTTGCGAAGCGAGCAAAGGCGAGTACTTTTTTATACCTGCTTCACTTGAAATAACCATAGAAAAAGTAACCTTGTAAATAATAAAAAAGTGGTCTCGTTAAGTCGTTTTGAACCTTAGTGTTATCAATTCCTTCGTGCCTTCTTGTGTTATTGTATCGGGAATTTGGAGTGAAACATTAGCCGTGAAAATATTCGGTAATCGAAAACAGATTTGTGAAGCCGAAGCTTTAAATTTTAAATATTATTTGTTCCCTTTGTCCTTTAGTTTCGTTTGTTCATCATTTCCGTATTTTCAATATACATAATCTTATTGATAAATGGAGGTAAGTCGTTATATCCAATGATATAATAAACTGTAGATACGTTACAAGCGTGAAATCTTGGTAACTCAAAAGTAAGACCTTCTTTTTGATCGGACGCGATGCTACGCCGAAAAAAAAGTCCCGGAAAAAAAGGAACACAGTGTCGTACACTATTTTAAATTGGGTATGTTATTTTTGTCACCGTGAGTATTTTAGTACGTGATTACTTGATAATGTGATTTTTTCTCTCTTTAAATGCAATATTTGCTACATACGAAAGCCGGCTATTATGGGAATAACGTGTCTATATTATAATACGTCAATGGTTATATCTGTATACTGTAAGTGTGAATCGAAAATTATTAGATCATCATTAGGTGATGAGTCGCTCTCAGCGTTAAATTTCCTAAAATATTATTATATAAGAAAATCTTAATTAAAAAAATTACTTGTGTAAAATACTCTTATATTTATGTTCTTTATCTTTGTTTCTTTTTCATCATACGTATTTGTATCTATATTTTTCGATTTCGAGATGTGTAATTATTATATTTTTATAATGCATATATGTAAATTTTTAAAATAACCATGTTTAAAAGCTGTGTAGGTATAGCTCGCCCAACGTAACTTGGCGTGCGGCGAATTTGGAACTAAAACCCGCCCCGCCCGCACCCGGCGGTAACCCCTCGCCCTGTCATTCAGTTCAATCTTGTATTTGCTCAGGAGCTGTGACATCTTGATTACCAATACACACTGAATTATTATGTCCAAAACATCCTAAACAGTCCGGGATGGTGCAAGAACAATTGTCAATGAAGTATTAAAGTTTTGCGAAGCTGAAAAAGCGAATAATGGACCGATATTACCGTCTAACAGTTTGACAGATAGAACGGCCGCCATTACTGCACGGTTTCTTTAGTGCTGCCCGACCAAATTTCTGTATTTAATACGACACCGGTCACCGGACATTCTGTACATTATGTATTGTGTAATAAATTTACACCCTGACAACTTCTGTTAGGCGACAGGGACGCTCTCCCTCGCACGCCAAGTTATAGTGGTACGTCTATACTCGTATAAATTCATTATCTTTGTTTTACCCTGAAATTCGTCGTTACATAGAAAGTGGAAGTGGGTTTATTAGACCCCGTACTCCGCTAGCCAGTGGACCAACGGCAGTGTTCGCAGATTGCAGAATCTGCGACAGTGTTTTTTACCTGCTCTGTCTCCCGGCGAGCAGGCTGGGCGAGCGCGCCGGCCGCGCACCTGTCGGCGGAAAGAAAAAACCCGCAGCCGAAATTCGAACCGTCTGGGATCGTTTCCGGGCTGCTCGGCGCGGAATCTCTTCTCAGAAAACTCACCCGTAGCTAGGGTTGCCAACTTTCATTACAAGAAATAGAGTATATATGATTTCAAAGGAGGTAAATAAAGAGTACGGTCTTATTAAAAAGAGTATCGTTTATTTCAAATTTTTGAAAAGGTATTTTTTGCTACTTTTTGCAGCACATAACAATTTTTCATTGTTTTCAAAAGAATTATACGACTCCAAACATTCTAACTCTAAGTTCACTTTTTCTTGCGACAAAATAAACGTAACCTCGAAACAACTTGTGACATTGACATCAGATTGACATTAGCGGAAACGTCCGAGTGTGGCTTGGGAGTATGGATTATTAAAAGTATATTAAAAGTAAATAGTCGACTTTTTGGTTTCGATTTACGATAATAGGTATGCATCATATATGCGTGACTGGCACTACTATAGTAAACGTTGTGTAAAAAAGAGTATTTTAACTTCCTCTATTGGTGTTATAGATTATAGAGTACGCCTACATGATATAAGAGTACAATGCTCTATTTTAGAGTACGGTTGGCAACCCTACCCGGCGGCAATGTCAAAAGTTCATAATGCATTTAAATAATAATAATATTTATCGGATAATTTATCTAGCCCCGTTTTCAAGGGCTTCGCACAAAAAAAAATATTATAAAACAACTTATTGGCTAAAAAACTTAACTATTACTTATTCACTAGACGACATGCAAAAAATTGAATAAACAGAATTGGGAGTGTTTTCGAGGAGTGCATACTAGGAATGGGAAACATTAGGTAGTGTTGTAACTAATTTATGTTTTTATATGATTGTCTAAAAAAGTGCGTCTTTAGTTGTTTTTTTAACTGTGGTAAGCTGTCTGTTTGTCTCAGTTCATTAGTTAGTTTATTCCACAACTTTGGTCCAGCCACCGCGAAAGCACGGTCACCAAAATTGGTTTTGAGAACGCGATTTACTTCGACTAATATACTTGTATTCGATGTTGATGCTAAGCGAAGAGTTAGTTGTCTGTCATTTGCGGAAAATGGAATGCAGAATTCGGTAATGTATTGAGGGGCCATGTTGTGAATAGCCTTGAATATTGTGAGACATAACTTATATTCAATCCTCTCTGAAATTTAAGCCAGTGAAGCTTTTGAAGATGGTGTGAGATATGCGCCGACTTTGGACGCCGGTAATGAGTCAAAATAAATACAATCTCATATTATATATAATAATAATCTAGGTGAGTTTTTTGAGGCTTGGTTAGGTTAGTTCGGTTATTTTAGTTAACGCCGCTAACGGTAAAAAAATTACGAGTCAGTTGTTTATTCGTGACACTTGAAGAATGTATCGTATACCGACATATGTCAATGTATGAGTAAGCGATATCTGTGCGAGAAATAGACAAAGTTATTTGACCGCTTCACGCTAGACAGCGTTTGACGTTAGTGAACGCTTGTTAACTAGCGTCAAACGTTTTATTGACGCGCGCAATACGTTGTTGTATATCGTACTTGGATTCCTTTTCTTATTATGGTACTGTAGTTGATAACGAGCAATTTAAAAAACTGGGTAAACCATTGACGTATTATAATATAGACACGTTATTCTCATACTAGTCGGCTTTCATGTGTAGCAAATATTGCATTGAAAGACACAACAAATAACATAACCAAGTAATCACGTAAAAATCAGGTAATTTGAAGTCACGGTGACTAAAATAACATACTCATTCTTACAATAGTGTACGATACTCTGTTCCTTTTTGCGCGTAGCGTCGCGCCTGATCACAACGAAGGTCCGTTCGATAACGAATGCAATTACTATTGAGTTGCCATGATTTCACGCTTGTAACGTATCTACACTTTATTATATCATTGGGGTAAACATGGGGTAAACGTTTTTAAAAGTTTGCTTAGGATACCAATATTAATTAATAAAGAAACTAGAAATAATGTTTATTATAATCTTCACTGTAATGTTTATTATCAGAGTATCATGTACCTATTATCCTGTTAGTGTCTCTATAAATAAATAAAAAAATAAAAATAAACTGTCGAGTAGATAATTAATGACTAGAACTTAAGCAATTGGACACAAAATTAGACACTTCTGCGTGTAGTTTTCTGGGATAATCTGCCGTGATTTTTAAAAATAGACACAGACACCGATTTTCAAATAAATATTTTTCTATGAATAAATCTTGACCAATGACTATCGTTTGTGTTGGTATCTCTTTCTTTTCTCTAAATAAAGATGCAGTTAAATAAAAGCGTGTAAAGATATATAAAATCGGGACTAAACTGAATTTCATGTGATATATTCAATGCATACAATATGAACCACGTGAATTTTTTATGAAAAAAAACAATTTTTGACAAAATATCACATGATGTTTTTACTTATAAAAGCATTTATAATGATTGTTTTTATTTATCTATCTTATTTAACAGTTAAAAAATGATTGCATATATTTTTATTTTCATGATATTAATTTTTTTGTATTTTTCTCAAAACGTGACTTTTGTTACATGGACCATACGGTATGCCGTAAACAATAATAATAAATTAATTTTATATTACTTCAAAAATATTTTGTGTTTTTGACTTGATTCGAGGATATATATCACGATATTTATGGCTTGATTTTTATTTTTGATGTATATCCAAAAAAACTTTCTGCGGTCGTTAAGAGATGGCGCTAGTTGTATTTTAAAAATGCTAAAGATTTTTTTAAATATCTGCAATCGTTACTAGATGGCGCTAGTTATATTTTAAAAGTGCTACAAGTTATTTTTTTGATATCTGCGGTCGTTACTAGATGGCGCTAATTGTATTTTAGAAAGTGCTACAGTTGTTTTTTTGATATAGGCTAAATAACGACACACTAAGTTCGCATTTTGAATGGCAAAAAATATCAATATTTCACACAAAGAAACCAACTCTCATAACACTTCATTAGAAAGAGCAACTTTTATAACTTAGATATAATAATTGCGTATATTTGCTTTTTTTAGTAGCCAATTCTTTTATTTAATAAAATAAATCCATGTACAAAATAAAATAAAATATTTCCTAATTATTTCGAGTTTGTGTCAATCGACGTGTGCAAAAAAGGAGAAAAAAAGTTTGGATATAATATATCCAATTTTTGATATAGAGGGTTATTTGAAAAACATTAATAACCTCGCAGGACTATATTCCTACCTTGATTATGAGTCGAAAATGTTCAAGCTATCATGACCCAATATCAATAGTTATGGAGATATGCGACATCAAATTTTGCATTCTTTTAAATATTTCTGACTTAAATTTTGTAAAATGCTGGGCTATCATTACAGTAACTTAAATAAAATATGAAAAATTCATTCCTTTTAATACACGTCCAATAAAATAATAAAAACTAAAAACCTTCGAATTCCAATTGGAAAACATTCCAATTGGAAAATTTTCAGGTTTTTTATCATTTTATTTAATTTGTATTGAAATGATTGAATTTTTCTGATAGTCCAGCATTTCACAAAAAATAAGTCAGAAATATTGAAAAAAAAAATGCAAATTTTCATGTCGCATATCTCCATAACTATTGGCCATGGTTGCTCGAACATTTTAGACTCGCAACATAGTCAGGAAACTACCTGCCAAGTTTCTGCTGCTACCTCTGGTACACCCTGTATATCGGATATGTATATAAAAAATTAAATTTTTTGATTTTTAGTATTTTTTCGAATCCTGGTTTTTGACGCCTCAAGATATGATACATAACGGGCAGTGTAATGAACAGACTTGTGTTGGGTTGCAGATGGTCGTTAGGTGGTGGGGCGGCGTGTGCGTGGCGGCGCTCGTGGCGCTCGCAGCCGCGGGGCCCGCCCTCCCCCCCCAGCCCCCGCTGCAGCACCACCTCACCAAGAGATCCTTCTTCGAGATCCAGTGCAAGGGCGTGTACGACAAGAGCATCTTCGCCCGCCTCGACCGCATCTGCGAGGACTGCTACAACCTCTTCAGGGAGCCGCAGCTGCACTCGCTCTGCAGGTATGCGTCACCCTTATATTATTAAGTGTCGGGTGAGGTACACGAGCTGTCTTCCCTCACTATTTCCCACCAAATGATCTGCGAAACAGCAGACAAACGAATTGAAAATGTTGAGCAAAGACAGCGATGGTAAAAAAGCAGAGTCTCCCAACTTCCGTAGCAGTTTAACGGTAAGATTTCTGGTAACGAGCACGGGCTCCTGGGCATCTGGACTTCTTGGGCTCGCATCTCCTGGGATCTGCTACCAGAAGCGTCCTATTAGTCCTACCGTACTGGATAAATATGTATCTGATTTCAATCTTGGACGCCTCGTCCACATACTTCTGGTAGTACGCTACGAGGGCCTCGGATATAGCCTGTCGGATGGGGTACACTTGTGATACGTGACCACTCTAACTGTGATGTCCACACTAGCAAACTTCTCCTTTCCCAACAGTAACAGAGGTTCCTGCAGCTTGTACTGGAGAAGTTTAGGCTCGATCATGTCCAGGGGACGGCCATTGACCCGCAGGTTTCCATTTCCGCGCTTGCAGTATGCTACTGCAGTGGCGGTTTTCTTTTTGCTTTGCTGCTGGCGCCGACATCTCGTTTCCCCTTACATGTCTGCCTTAGCCCAAACTATTATTGTCTATTATTGAGCCGCCACTGAACTGACCATTGGATTTTTGTTAAATGACCGAGTAATTGACTTTGCAGGAAAGAATGTTTCACGTCGGACTACTTCAAGGGCTGCCTGGAGGCGCTGCAGATGACGGACGAGGTGGCGGAGGTGCAGACCTGGATAAAACAAATTCACGGGGGCGAACCGGGGCTTTAGGTATCTTTTCCACCCGTTTTTTTATTTTTTGTCCCTGACATTGTGTTATTTTTACTTAATTATCTTTTAACAAAGCTCTGAAATTTTACCCGTATCCTTCACCTATATTCTATCCTTCACGACACTCCCTTTACTTTTTCTTTCTCCGGGGTTGGTTTCTACAGTAGAGGTACATCACTAACATTTCTTCTTTCTAGCAAATCTTCATCTGTGCCAGTCTTCATTTCATACTCTTTAACTGCACTGTGTCTTGACTATATTAACCTGTATCGTGTCTTATGTATTAATCTAATCTGTACTGTTTTAACTTGTATTTACTAATCTAATCTGTACTATTTTAACTTGTATCTACTAATCTAATCTGTACTATTTTAATCTGTATTGTGATGTGTAACTATACTATGTTTGTATGTTAATCCATTCTAATATTGCAAACCTATTTTATTTTCTTTACTAACTGCACTGTTGATGGAGAGGCAAACTATATCCGTAAATAATATGTAGATACGTTCTGAGAACGGGTTACTGGATTTTGACCCCAGAGAAATGATTAATTTATTAAGCTAAATTATAGAAGTCTCATGAAAGCTCTCTCTGAAAGACAAAACTATATTTATATGAGAAACATGTATGGAAGTCTTTTAATAGGATAGCCCATGGCTTACAACCTATCTAAGCTGGCTTAAGTGATTACTCTACACAATAAGTTCACCAATTCCATCACAAGAACATCCACACATTATCAATTTTTTTAAAGTTCTACGCGTGCATATGTTCCAATTCCGAAAACCTTTAGTTTATTTGAAGGAATTATGCTAGAGACATCTGTATTCTATTTTCATGAACTAGTAGATCATATAGATATGATCTAGCATAGCTACTCGTACATTGATCATCCCTCTGGGAACAAAATCCAGTAACTGTGTTCTCACAACACATCTACATATAATAATACATATTGTTAAAATATATGTATACTGGTGTATGAAAGGAGTTAAAAAATTAAAAATACTGATTTTCAGGCATATTCTAGTACGTGAGTTAAATATTTTGGATAAATATCATATATACATCAAAAGGAATATTTCTTAATACTCCACTATAAAATATAGAAGAATAATTACCAGCTGCGAAATATATGTATACTAGTTCATGGGAATAGACTACAGATGTCTCTAGCATAGTCCCTTCAATAAACAAAAGGTTTCAGATTTGTAACATATTAAAACATTCAAAAATTTAATAATATGTGGATGTTCTTATGATGGAATTGGTGAATTTCGTATTGTGTAGAGTGATCACGTATGCCAACTCTTACAGGTCGTAAGCCCTGGGCCTTGTTTCTCATATAAATAGTTTCGTCTTCTATAATTTAGCTTAATTATATCCATAAAATTTCAATGAAAGGAATAATTCCTTCCTTGATTTTGTATTAATAAATTTAGTCTTCTCAACCATCATTGAATTAGTGTCAATTGAAATAATACAAGTAAAAAAATTAACCCATAAAAACCAAGTTTTTATTATACTCCCTTTGTCATTTACTGGTGGAAACTGGTTTGGCGCTTAGCCTACGCGTTGGGCTTCGGTCGAGATACGCTACGAAAGGGAGTAATAAAAAATTTCCAAAAATCCAAAATTGTACTATAATCAGGTTCCGTGTCTACCAGACGCGTTGAAATATTTTCATACAACTTAGTAAGTTGTATAAAAAACCATTCAAAAATTGAAAAATCCAAAAATTTATTAATTTTTTCAACGAAAATTTGATAGATCTTCTTGATCATCGCCACGAGTCTGCTTGTAAAGTTTCAGCTCGATTAGATCACGGAAAAAGGGTTAAAAATCGATCCAAAGTTTTTTCGTCAAGCAAGCAGACGCCACGAGTTAATGTAAAGGGAGTAACAATAACACCACGAATATGTATTGAGAGTCTGTGCGGTTGTTGCAGGTTCCAGTGCTTCACCACACCGTACTTTAAAGGGTGCCTGGAGGCCCTGCTCCTGACAGAGGAGGAAGAAAAGCTCACTCAGATGGTAGAGTTCCTGGGAAAGAAGAAATGATCCACCTAACCTAACCTCAATCCTAAACTAACCGCAGCAACCAAAGCAACGAACCATTCTTCTACTCGGCTGCTGTGACCCTTAGTTGTACGTAGACCCGACACCCGACAGTACTGGCCCGGAGAGCAGCCGCCATCTGGTGAACATCCTCATTCATTCTAGTCGCAAATCAACAATGTATCGTGTATTAGTAATAGTTGATTATCTTAAAGCTGTAAAAATGAGTAAAACAGGCCATATTGATGTTAGCTTAATTTAAACTAAAACACCATTGAAAATAAAAAAGTTTGTAATATATTTTATAATGTAAGATAAGGTTACTTTTGTAACTCCCATTAAGGATAATGTAAATGTTCTACATGTTCGAGTATTCCTTCCGTGTAAAATAGAATGATTTTGATATAGAGCCCGAATTGCCCCGGGCCAGATGGGAAACCTGTCCCTGAATTACCCGAATATCTTGTGAACTAATATTGATGTTTTATTTTATATTTTTGTTTATTCAAACTGTGATTTTCTGGGTCCTACCGATGCCTGTATTGTATAAATAAATATTTTTGACTGATAGTTTAAGGATCTCATAATTCACAACTTGTGTACAATGAATACTATTTTGTAAAATAAAATATGTAAATAAGAGCTTTTATCAAACTGCACTCACTTTTCAAAATTCAGCCAATGTACAGGGCCCATTTCCTGAGAAAAATAAAAGCAAATTTGTGAGATCCTATTGTTAACTGTGGCTTCTGCCTTTGTTTAACTGCCAAAACTATACCCTTCATTTGTGTTTTTGCTTTTCAAATAAATTATATAATACAAATAATTATTCCGTATAGGACCAACGCAAGCTCTACTTAAAATGACATGCGAGTGTAATAGTCATATCGCACGGTACTTCACTGAACAAATGGTTTTATCCTTCCCGTGATTAGGTGATTAATATTGTGTTTTATCAAACTCTGACTAGTTGAACACCTAGAAATAGTGCAAGAGAGCGTGTGGTCAGACTGGCTGGCTGATGACAAGCTCGGTATCGACTTACCCGCTTCACTAAAATCAAACTATTTTTCTGAAGAATCACTCGGAGTGTACCACAATAAGTGTAAATAACAGTAATTTAATGAATCTTATGTTTAAAGCGTATTTTTGAATTTATACATAATAAAAGTGAAATAATATTTTTTGACTTGTGTATTTTGCGAGCAAACTGAATGAACCTTTTTTTGTAATAAAAAGAGCTAATTTATATGCAAATTGTATATTATTAACTATGAAACTAATGTTGTATACTTATTCGATTAATTTTATAAAATTGTCAGCATTCCAAGTTCAGTATTTAACATGTTTTCATATAATATTTATTTATTTGTTACTGCCAAGGAGATATCATGTCATTCAATCACTGCATTTTATTTATTACATATCTTCCATCCACATTGAGACACGTACAAATGTCATGCCTACATTATACATTGTATGATAACCGATTAAGCTATGTAATAATTGTAGAAAACAATTTATTTTTGCAAAAAGTACTACAGCACCAATATTTCAATTGATAACACTAAAATAAAATCTATTCGGAACAAAATTAAATCGGAGTAAACATTGTTTTGTGACTACCTACAGAAGTATTATTTTTATTATTTATATGATCTGAAAATTTATATATACATATATATATACATGTATGTACAACAGCTCTCTCAAAATCAATTACTATGATAGAAAGGTATTTATTGTTAAGGATATTTATTACGCTATATTATGTATTTCTTGTCACTGTATTATATTCAATAAACAGCTTTTGCAAAGATCATAGCATTTTGTATTCCAAAACCCTACACTAGTGTTGTAATTCTATGTGTTTATTAAGGAAAGGTTAAACTTACGTACTTATAAAATCTAGAGACCAGGATATAAATACATACGTAATTTGGTCAAGTGACCAATTTATTTCCTAACCGAAACGTTTGTTTTTCAGTATGAGCAGTCTCTTCTTCTTTCACTTCCTTATATATTCTCGGAAAAGTTCTATAGTAGACCATCTACTCTCCTTCCTACAGGGCCCCAAGTTACAGTAAGCTTTCCTTCCATTGTGATATGCAACATCTGATATTTCTTAGACATTCAAATTTGAACATTTTTATTGATTAAATATCCTTTATTCATCCAAACCATAGTACATTCACTCCTTCCTTTATCCATACACCTTATTTTTTTTAATTGGTCATCCAACAGGGAGACACAGTCACTTGGTAAGATAAAATACAAAAAAAGAAGTTAAATGTCTCCAACAATTAAAGGATAACACAGATAGAATATAAGCATAGATAAGTACATTTGACAATGACAGATACAACAACTTTACAGATTCATTTAACCGATTGTTTCCAATTTAACTTTAACATAGACACAAAAGGGCTCGTAATATATATATAATACACATTATCAGGGAGGGGGACGAGTTTCTAGTATCTGCCGCACCATATTCTTCGGTAGATTTAGATTTTAAATGTCAAGCCCTTTAGCAGCTTCTTGTGTCACTGAATATTTTTTCTGATTATAAGGTGTACATACATTTTTTTATCGCTCAACTAATAAGTTGTGACAAATCACATCCCTGTCGCACGTCTCTTTTTATTTCTGCATCTTCTCTTAGGTATTCTTCAACTCTTGCTGGTGCTTTCTGCTTCCACTAAAGATAACCTGAAATTCTTCTTTGATATTCTTGTCTTTGTTATCAATCCCGGAAGATTTCAGGATTTTAATCAGTCTAATCAAACTTTGTCGATGGGTAAATGCTTTAAAACATGCATAAGTATTCACATATATAAATATCTTTGAATTAGTGCTTTTATTCCAAGTAATGCTATCCAAGTACCTAAACTACTCCGATGGCCAAACTGAGCAGAGCTCAGTTCCATCGGAGTATTCCACTTTGCATTATATGTGTCTGTGTATTATTTGCAAAAATGTCTTTGACCGAGTGACTCATTGATATGATTGAGTTGTAGAAATTTGTAAATACAATGATGCCTTTATTTCCTACACATTTGACTGAGTATTTTAAGTTTTATAATAAAAATAAATTATGTGAAGAATCAGTATAGAATGATTGTGGAATTAGAAGAGTGAGGATTTTTATATAACGTGTAGTTTCTAAGTTCACGCGAGATGCAAATCAAAAAATCAAATGACAAATTCAAATAGTCAATTCCACTTAATCGGGACACGTTGGACTTAAACATTTTGTACCAAATAAGCGGCTGGCTCTCAAAAGCGAAGTTTAAGTTGATATTAAAAAATTACATGTACTATTTTTGAACTAGCATAAGAATATGGTCAGTATAATAGATCCGTCTGAAAGTAAGTATCATCGATATATGTAATTAAATGTTGTGATTTCAAAATAAAAGAGAATTGACACGCAAATAAGTATTAAATAAAATATTAAAGTGATGATGGACCCTGCAATAGAATCCGAAATGTTGGTCAGAGAGGTCAGATATACACGGCAGAATTTCCCAGAAAACTACACACAGAAGATTCTGAACGGCCGTGAAAACCTGAGAACATTTTCAATCAATCAATTTTTAATTCACGGGTGTTGGTGTTTACGGGTATAAACACCAACACAACGAAACAATATGCCTCGTAGGCTTGGTTTACTGCAATGAAGCTGGAATTACAACAACAACACTGCTAATAAGGCCCGAGTGCCCAAGCGTGACACATCAATCAACATACGGCTCATGTTACCCGTGAGGGTTGTTTAATTATTATTATGTACAGTGCTATCATCATCCGTGCTGCATCACGGGTTTGTGGCTAGTTTTAACGTAAATTGTATAATGGTAGCTATTCATGAAAATAAATAATAAATGGTTTGATTCAAGATAATAAAAGTAAAAATGGAAACACATTGATAGCTGTATATAGTTTTCCAATAGTCAATCTTATCCAAGTAAATAACTTCATCAGCTAAACTGGCGCAGATAGTGTTGTACAGTTTTATTATGAAGACATATTTGAGATACTTACTTAAAACATGAATAAAAAGGCTGAGAGTATTGAAACTGCCCACTCTTTAGGAGCGACGAGCAAGAGGTGGCCTCATCGAGACATTCAAGATTCTATCAGGCTACTACAATATTCCTAATATGACAGACCACATGTTTGCATTAAACACTAATGTGGGTCTTCGAGGACATCACCTGAAGTTGAACAAGTCTCGGTTCTCGTGTAACCCAAGAAAGCATGCATTAAGCAATAGAGTGGTCAGTATGTGGAACAGTTTGCCTGAGGGCGTTGTGTCTGCAGCCAGTGTCAACCAATTTAAGAATAGGCTGGATATTCAAATGAGAGACAGTGATATGGGCCTATCAGCTTAAGCTGCCTGCCCATTATCAATAATAATAATAATAAAAACATCAAATGAGAAGGAAAAGGTACTAAATGAATCTAACAAAACTGAAACTTACTCAGTTGTGGTATTCTATCCCATTGGAGTCCAATGGGTCACAAAACGTCATCAAAATTTACATATGTTTTATAAACAAAATAAAACAAAAAAACAATTCGCTACAACAAAAACATTCGGCACTAAACTGATAAGTAGCACTGTTTCTTCTTTAATTGCATTTAAAATCTAAATGTATAGAGGTTATGAATTAGCTAAATTTATAATATATCTATACATATATATTATTATTAAAACCTTTCCCATCACTTCACATAAACACATGTAGGTACCTACTTTGAACCTACAGATTATCTAGATTTTATAACAAGTGTAAGATCACTATTACTGAGGTTGATATAATTTTAGAACCTCGAAATTCGATTTATCTACATACACTAAGTGATTCACAGTATTTTTACACGTGTAGGTATAGCTACATTCACCAACTAATTATTTTCAATCGTATTTATAATGCAAATTATGCGGTTTCACAACACATAATAGTAACATAAAACTGTCAAGCAGTAGAATGTCAAGTAGGTAGAAATTTTTTTGTGAAATTATTCAATTTTAGTGAAAGATAGGTAGGTATTAAATTTCTAAGCGAAGTGTTTTTTTTTTTGAAAGCCAAAGATAGATAACTTTTTTTCTCATTTGCACACTATTTAAATAATAAACATTGAAAATAGTCTGCTCTGCTTTTACTACAGAAACCTACAAGAAACAAAAAAAAAATGAAAAATAAATTAAATGAATATGTAAATCAATATGGACAAAAACTTTCAATCCCTTCATATATACCTATATACAAGTTACAAGCCTCTTCCTGAGCATGTTGACACGGATGAGTGGTACAATAAAATGCCACGGATTTATTTTTCCATAAAAGCGAAGCCTAATTTTTCAGTTGCATGCTTGAGAAAATTGTAATGCAACAAAATATATTTAAAGCATTTGTGTGAGCATTTAAAACAATTGAGGATTGATCGACACAATCGGGCTGCTTTCGGTCCATTCCCGGTCCTCTCTCGCTCAAGGAAAATCTCATGATGTCCACATTAGTGTGCAAGTTTTAATCTAATCTGCGTTTTAGGTTGTTTGCTTATGATTTTTCCATCGAAGAGTTAGCTGCTTTGGCTATTTTACTTTAGACAAAGATAAAAATCGCTACTTATTTTTAAAAAAAGTAAAAAATACAAAATGAGGAGTTTGGGTAGGTACTCTCCAGTTTGATAAGAAGAAACCTTTTAATATAATAATCACCTTCTCTTAAGGGTGATTATTATATTATATTTATATCCTCATTTAATTGATGATAAGGAGCAATTTACTTTTACTTTTTTTCTTTGTTATGCACTCTTAACATAGAACACGAATGACTGAAGACTGAAGACAAACTGATATTGAAACAAAAGGCTATTCACACTATGGGTACAGTGGGTACTATGGGGAAATTTTTGGTGTAATTTTGGGTCTCATTGGTGGAATGGTACATACGTAAACTTCCCCCACCACACTGAAAATTTTCAAGATGTTTGCCGGCTACTGTACAAGCCATGACAAGTTCCATCACACTTCAGTAAAATATTCTTCAATACTATACTGTCTCTGTGATTGGACCGGAACATCATCAGGACACATTGTTGATTGTTTATTAATGTTTCATTGGAGCGAGATCAGACTGGAAGACCCGACAGCGGCTTGGTAGTGTGGATGAAGCCCAAAAGTGAAGAATTTTTGCCACTCCTCGCATAAACGGAACTCTGCTCGATTATAATGTGTGTGTACAGGATGACCAAACACGCAACAAGTGTAAGTTTTAATAACAAGAAGTCAGTCATCAATCACCTTAATAAATAAGAATTAAAAATATGTAAATTAAATTTATTAGAAATATTCTTATGGAGTGATCAGCTTATGTTGTTTTGGGAAATTTGTACGCATGGGAAACCTCTGGTTTCTGAATGTCAGAGTACACACTTGGATCCTTTTTACTAACCATTAAAAACTGTGATAGATATGTAATAAAAATCTCATGGTTTAGTTTGATTTTTTAAAATTTGTTTGAAAATAGAGAATTATACACTATTATTGGAAATTGGGAATATAATTCCTGGTAAAATCGGGACGCCTGGCTGCTCTTGTAAAACAAAGAAAGCAGGACTAGGAAAGGATTTTCTCAACAATTAGATGGGTCCGTCTTGATGAAGATATAGTGGTATCGAAACCAGTAGACATAGAGCTACTAGTTAAGTGGTTCATACAAAGTCATTTATTAATTGAAATTAATTAATAATTATTTCGAACCACAAATTTAAGGCTATAAACATAAAAAAAAATAAAAAAAAGGAGTATACTTTGTTTGGCTCTAAAAAATATTATCTAAAAAGCACTAGTTATTAACTCCCAGAATTCTGGAATTCCTTAAGTATCACGATTTTTTTCCATTTCTTGGAATACTCTGAATGTGGTTGGACCAGCTATTCTACTACTACAAGTACATCAGCTCTAATAGCTTTGACACTTTTACTATTTATTATAGTAAACATCCAAGTGTTTTATATAAGTACATTAATTGGAAAGGTAAAAAATGGTGTACAATTTTAGACCTAACTTTTTTTTTAATGTACATAAACACAAAATACCTATTAACTTCAAATTTTATTAGAGCTGTAAAAATATTACTTTGTAAAATTATTGTGCAAATTGTCTAAAGAAACAATTATTTATTTATTCGTATTACGTTTTTAACGGTACTCTAAGCTACAAGGCCCAATTACCGTAAAAATAATTTATAATAAACCCTGTTTAGAAAAAATTGCATACATGCATACCACCGGGGATCGATTCCAAAACCTCTGGTATGAGAATCCAGTGTCATGCCCACTGGACTGCAAGGGATTAAAAGGTTTATAAAAAAATTCTTTCTTTTGGCATAATTTCTAGTTTAGCATTATTATTGGCATCGAAGTCTGATGCTAATAATTAACAAATTTTCATGGGTTTATATTAATATATTGTATAAGATCTTTCCATTTATGAAAGACAATTAAAATAGTATGTGTAAGCCGAGCGTACGAGGCACGGTTTTAATTTGTTGGCGTGATACCCGTAAACACAAACAACGAAACAATGTGGCCCACGGCTTACTTATACGTACTAATTCAATTGTCTTTCTTCTATGAAATTTTCTAAAGCTTTAAATTTTATTTTCAATATTGTCAAATTCAAAATATTTGGAATGCGAAGAATTGCAAAATTATAAGAATATACATTTTTGGTAATCAGTTATCTCTTTACGGTGAATCATAAAAATTATGTTTTATGCCATTATAGTGTAAGCAACATAGTATTTTACAAAAGCTTAAGTCCTTCCTCTTCCAGTTTTAGTTGATACGAATCTAATTTATTAATTCGTTCTAGTTCTAAAGGTTGACATTTTAAAATTGTTTTTGAAAAAAATATTTCTCTTCCACTAATTTAAAATGCCAATTAATCATTGAATATGCCGACGAGATGATCTTTGTTTTGATATTTGTAAATATTTGTCACAGCGAGAGGAATGCCATCAGAGATTTTAGACCATTAAAATATCGTAATGGTTTATTGTAAATAAAATATTTTTGATTTGTTATATTATTTATATATGTACATGAAATACAAATCACTAAGAAAATGTGATACACACATAATATGTTCGTAAAGAATTCGTTGTAATGTTGTGGTTTGTCACACAGTAAGCCGGATGAAGACTTTGCCAGTCTCTTCGGCCCTCCATCAATCGTTGCCATATTTCTTCCACTGCTCTGATAATTCAGTCTACTTAATGAGACTTTCCCTACCCTAGATTATTATTGTCAATTGACAATGATTGATTGGTTGATTGTGTGTCCAAGGTTGTGACAAGGCTTGATAAAAATATTGATGTGATGTATATTCACACCTCTATACATATTTAATAGAACAAAAAAAAGGAATGAACAGCAGTTAGTAAAAATAATATTACAAATTTAAGCAGACTTATTAATGTCTGCATACATTCTAACTCTTTTTGACATTCAGCTGATATGTATAAACCTACCACATAAAAAATATGCTTAACTCATCACAGAAAAAACCTGTTCACCAGTCTACATAGATACATAGTACCAATTCCTGCATCAAAAAAATTCTTGCCAAAAATTCATTTCAAAATTATTAACTTTATACAATATTATCTAATGATTCATTAGGTCATAGTATTGTCTTATTGCACTGTTACTACAAATAACATAATTATTTAAAGAGGTTTGTATTGGATGTCCTTAATTTTGAGTAGTTCCGAGAGTTCCTTGCATGACTTGATCTGGTTGATGTGGTAGAGGATGACCCCTTCCTTGTCAGTCTTGGCTGCCATGGCCGCCTCTTTATCACCAGAGGCCAGCACCGGCTTTGAGGGGTCCACCTAGAACAACAAACAGTAGATTTATTCATCATCAACTTGTTGAGGGCCTAAAAATTCCAAAGCAACATATAGGCAAGGGCCGGAAATTTTCTGAATTTTTTGTGATTTTTCTTTTTACGAAAAAACCATGAAAACATGCGTAAATTAAAAAAAAAACACACACATTCATATTATTTTATCGTAAGTGTCGAAATGCAATGATTTTTTTATCATTTAAGTAAAAAAAATAATCTTTTTTTGAATTTCCATAATGTTGCCAGCGCAACATTTTCTGAAAAATAATAATAATTTTTTATTTGTTTATTAGAGACAACACTACTATTAATAATAATAATCTTCTTCTGTGTGATATATTTTGTTGCACGGCACGGCACACGACGGGACATCGCACTCATAACACATAAATATGATACACTTTCACACACACACATATTTCAAATAAACGCAACAAAATTGCGTGTATTTTTGTTAATAAATCACTATTAGTATTCAATTGAATCATAAACCAACAAAAACTGACAAATATCGCAAAACATATCGTATATATTTGTATATACGTGTACAAATAAATCGAAAATCGAAAAAAATAAATCGTATTTCCCGCGCACATTGCGCGTGACCTTGACGATGGAATATTTGAATTTCGATTGCACAACACGCGATCGGGGCGCCATCTATGACAATTCTATACGATTTTGACGGCAGAAAAACTTCTGTTTTGATTGTTGATTTAAAATATAATTCGTGATGTTTTTGAATTGAAAATGGAACGACAGGTCACAACAGGATTTCTCTATTGGGAAAAAATTACGTTTTTCAAATTCGATACGCGGCCGTCGATAAATAATTTATTTTGTGCCTGTCGGATATATCCGACACGGCCCCTGGGGACAGTCGCGCTCCGTCGGATATATGCGACGTGGCCCCAGGCTCATTTTAAACACATGGATCTTTAGATGACTTTTTATTGTGTATAATGAGGTTGTAATTATTTAAATCGATTTTTTTATAGCACGGAATACGTGTCACATCAATATTCTTACTATACATTCTCAAACTAAGCTAAAAGCCTGTGCTATGAAAATAGGACTAACTTGTATGTCCTAGAATGGGGCTCAAAACCACCGACCATCAGATCACTAGGCAAATGTCATGACCATTACACCAACAAGCTACTCAAAGTTAGATGGGACATTTTCGGGACTATATTAACAATTATTCATAAGTGTGTTTATTTGGTTTTAGTTGATTGTATAGACTTGTACATATTTGACAATTATAAACATGTTATTTTTATAAGTGTGTTTATTTAGTCTAAGTAACCTTTTTATTTTCTATGTATTATTTGTTTTACTTTTACATGCTTTTGTGAACTCCTTTTTTTAGAAAATCATAAATTTACTACCCCTGATAATGCAAATTATAACATAAAGATGTCTGAAAATGTGATAATTTTTTGTGCTTTTGAAATATATCCTCCAGCAAAAATTTCATTGTAAATATTGTTGTAAAATAAACTTGCATATTATAAGTAGATAGGTATTCACATTGGAAAAAAACCCAAAGGCAAGGTAAGGCCATACACAGAATTATAAAATAGTACATACTGGTTCCATTCCTCTGAGGTGGTTGAGAAGCTCACTCATCCTACCCTTGAAGCCGGGAGCGAAGTTGTCAGTATCAACGGCGATGAAGCACTGTCCAAGATCGGCCTCGCCGCCTTTCCCCTTGTGCGACCAGCTGCGGACATGAGGGCCGTAGAGAGAACCTAAATAAAATGGATTAATTAATTAATGAAGCAAACTAATTTATTCATGTTGTGCTTGATCAAAGTACCTATATACATATATAATTACAAAATATTCCTAAAAAAAGTATTAGATATAATTTTACAGCAATCAAAAATACATTTAGGATATAATCAAATTATAATGATCACTGAGGAGGAGAAAAAGAACACAATCAACTAAAACTATTAATGTCAGTTTCAAGAGCACCCAAATTGTATCTAATATATGTATATATTGGGCAAGAAAATAGTAATCTAACAACTTAGTAATACATAAATATGGAATAATAATAATGCCAACTTAAAAGGAATTATATAGGTCTTTTCATATAAGCTTGCAATTGAGTTAGTGTGGGTACAGTGCCTAATATGTGCAGTGTTTCGTTGTGTTAAGCTTACGGGTACGAGAGGGGCTTAACACAATGAAAAAATGCGCGTATTACGCACTGTATCCACACCAACTCAATTGAAAGTTTTATGAAAAGACCTATATATAATAATTGGAATATAAATTATGCAAAATTCATTGCTTCAAAAACAAAAACCATTATTTTTACAGGACATGGCAAAACTCATACTCCATGAATTGTTGGACACTGTCATGTGTAGTAGTTCTCTGAGTGTAGGTATAAAAAAATTAGACTCTTTTTAATAAAGAAATGCTTGAAGCAGAAGCTACGCATGAACAAATTAAATAGAGGTCTTTTCAGAATAGTTAATAGCATAAATAATTCCATGCTGGCCTGGTTATGCAAAAAGTATAGGTAAAGCGAGGATGGTGAAGAAAATATATGAGTTGAGTGTCAAAGGTATCAGGAACAGTGGGTATCCTTGCCAGATGAGATAGATTGAATATTGAAGAATGGCTCTGTTAAATATTCAGCCTAAAAGTTTGCATGCCAGGACAAAGGAGCATGACATCTATTCTATTCTATCCTCCTTGCTTACACCTACGAGGAAACTGCGTGATTATACTACGTTGAGGCACAAGTGGTAAAAAAATTTAATAGGATTTTGTGAAAGAGAAATTTACAATCTGTACCACATTGGTAATGAATTGAAGAACCTGAAGATGATTATTAATAAATACAACTTTTTATAAAAGAAAAATTCCTGTTACTGCTTCATTTGTGCACACTTTTTGGTTACCCAACATACTTTAGAAGGAACCTAAGTGATGGCAATCAAAAATATTCTCTTCCTTGGAGAAACAAAGATACATCAGATGTTTCTGCCCGCTGGCTTATCTACCATATCTGGTGAATACTTCATTGTTTTATTCAATTTCCGTGCATTCATTCGTATTAACTCCGGAATATTTTTGTATTATTAAATTATTCAGTCCTACCGGCAGATATCCCGCATAGAACCTCCACCATGGTTCCCAGTCCATAGCCCTTGTAGCCTGAAGTGGTTTCGGCTCCTCCCACAGGCATGAGGCAACCCGTATCAAAAGCCACGTTGGCGTCGGTTGTGATATGTCCATCAGGACCCTGAAGTAAAAATCATTGTGCATATTATATCTCCGCTACCATTTTTATATTTAGCCTTTCAAATTAATTTTTTATGAATACAAAACCCTACTGTGATTAGATTAACCATTCAGGTCGATGAACGTATTGTTAACATTTTACATGAACATACATTTAGTCCCGAGGTTGAAGTATTTAATATGAAGACAATGAGACAAATCTTTACGCTTCAAGTTAATGAATTCATAAAATTGTTTACAATAACACCATAATAGTCCCTTCAATGTATTTTATTAATTTAGAAAAAAAAGAGTATAAATAGTACGAGGGGGCGGAAGATATACTACTGTGTTCTTGATTTTTGTTCTATAAAATCCATCCTAAATAAAATTCTTCTGTAGAACTGTTTAAGTGAAGTAAAGCTCTTTTAAATACCAATACATCTGTGTGGGAAATTTAATTTACTTGCTATAAAAATGTGTTATACTGCCATCTTTTAAATTTATGTGTAACTGATGGCAGAAGCTTCCAATGTATGCCACACCGGCGCTATATACCCATCATAAGTACGTTATTGTACATTACAAATGGTTTGCTTCTGTGATAAAAATATATTGATAATCTCGTATGGCATACCTACCTAGGTACATTGTAGGTATCTTTCCACACGATTTTTTACAAAATATTGTAAATTTAATAAAAATAAACATAAAATTATATTGTAGTAATATTTACGGCTAATGTTGTGGGTACTTAATAATATTATTGACAGCTAATTAATTGAAATTTTGGATACAAAAATTCTAAACTCATTGATTTTAATATTTTATAGGCAGATTATTGGTATAGGTAGGTTGGTAGGTATTGTAGGTACCTAGGTATATTCAAAAATATTTTTTTCACAGGGTGTCACGTAGCTAGGTAGTAAGTAGTATGTAGCAAGAACTTCGTGGAATTTTCTTCGTTCAATTTTGAACATTTTTGTAATATCGACAGTTACGGAGATAAGCGACATTAATGTTTGTATTTTTTTTATATTTCTGGCTTACATTCTGTAAAACGTCGGCCTAAAAAAACTTACACGAAATATTAAAAATTCACTTATTTTATTTTTTTAACAAATAGACCGTCAATAGGTCGAAATGACTATAATACATGGCCCAAGATTGAAATTGCTTTAATAAAATTCCAATAAAATTACATATAGGTACCTAATAGGTATAGATAACCTACATATATATTTTTTCGTGTTTATTTTTAAAATTTAAACGAGATTTTAATTAGATTATTTGACTTGTGTCTGAGCGAATGAATTTTTAATATTTGGTTTAAATTACTTTCATTATACCTACTTAATTTAATACATTTTACAAAAGATAAGTCAGAAACAAACAGAAACAAAAAATGCTAACTTTATATTCTAGCCTAACAACCTCTTTGGTTTAAAAAGGCACATAGCAAAAAAATACTATCCTCATTAAGTACATAAGAACTTACTTGCGCCCATCCCTCGGGAATTGGTTCCTCCTTCCGTCTCTGAATTTCTATCTGAAATATAAATAGCATATAAAAAACAAATAAAATGTAAGTTAGTCATTAAAAAAAATTGGCCCATGAGGGGATCGAACCCGCGACCTTCGCGTTATTAGCACGACGCTCTAACCAACTGAGCTAATGGGCCGATGCTGCAAGCAGGCGAAAATACAATACTAATTCTTAGACGCGTTCAAACTGTACTCGTGAATCGGGTTCTTAGCAGTTAACCGGTTATTTCGTATTTCGGTACAGTTATTTGGTGTTTGTATCTGTTTGTATCGATGATTGATAACTAAAATATAATTGTTGTCTGGTAGCGATGGTTGCCAGCCCAACTGCAAAAAATCAGTTGCCAATCACCGACGCAATCAGATACAAATCTTAAATAACGGTCAGTGTGTCACCGGTTAAAATACGATCACTAGTCCTCAGGATCCGCACACTTGTTAACTTGGTTTACGGCATGGATCGGACACCCGCAAACCTTTTCTTTGGGGGGATTGTGGAATTGTTACTATTATAAATTCAACTTTATTAGTATGTATCATTATTAGCACGTGTGCACCACATATATAACCAAACCACGTGAAGCAACAGAAAACTTTTATAAGAAACTACACGAGACAGCGGATAACATCCAACGAGAAGACAAAGTGATATATTTGGTGACTTAAATGCCAGAATAGTTGACTATTGCGGTTGACCGCAGCTAAATGGAGTCATGCGGACAATCAACGAAGCTGTTAGTAATGAAAATGGCGAAATGCCGGTGGAGTTTAGGGCTAGAAATGAGCTCAGGATAAATAACACATTCTTCAATCACTCAGAGGAGATCAGAAGAACGTCCTGCAACGTAAGTAACTATTTAAAAAAAAAAATTATTTGATTTCTTATTTTGTTTTTTAAACAATTTTTTTACACCACCCTCTCCCCACGATACATTTTCTATAAAAATCTACACCGTTTGACAGGTCTTCCCCAAATTTTGCATACCTACTTATTTATCCTAAGTAAAAGTACGTATTTTTTTATGGGTTACAGCTAATAAATATAATAATTTAGTTGTCTGTCAGATAGATACGTCCGTAACTTGCTGGAATAAGGCTAGGCACGCACTACGAATTTTTCGCCGCACGGCGAAAAAACGCTGCGACATAATGTCGCACCGCAGTGTTGTAACAAAAGGTATTGAATCGTATTGTGCGCACTTAGCGGCAAAATAACGCAGCGGCGAAAAATCTGTAACACGTTACAACTCACTGCGGTGCGACGTTATGCCGCGGCGAAAAGTTCGTAGTGCGCGCCTAGCCCAAGGGGAGTACCTTCCCGACCGCCACGGCCGTGGTGGCCATGTCCAGCAGGAAGCGGTCCCCGCCCTCGGCCGGCGCGCCCACGGCCAGCGGGTTGGTGCCCAGCGCGGCCTGCTTGGCCCGCGTGGGCGCCATCAGCGGCGACGTGTTGGTGAAGGACATGCCCATCAGCCCCTGCTTCAGGGCCCTCATGGCGTACCATCCGGCGATGCCGTAATGGTTGGAATCTGCAAGCGGCACAGTCGTCAATTTTACACAGAGCACAGGAACATCAAGATCGGCAGGGAGACGGATGTATACAACAAAATAAATAATGCGAAGGAACGCACTATAATAATTAATTTGTACAAGATCTGTCGAAACCAATTTAATTGTTCACCTCTTTTATCACTTATCAACATCCACGTTCCAGCAAGAGCTACTAGAACACAATGCACCTTCCACATTCCTGAAGCTCGTACCAATTACGGATTACGCTCCCCCATAGTGAGAGTGTGCCGTGTCTACAACGACTTGTTCACCGATATCGATATCTATCGAGTGTCTTTATACCACCTTAGATCACAAGTGAATATAATTCTGTGACGCAACATTGAATTAATACTTGATTAATAACTGAATATTGATTCATTACTGCAATGCAAGATATAAATAAAGTTAGGCAATCGTATACTTTATTATTGTTATTTACTTTATTATGTTCTAGGGGAGGGCGGGGCTACAATTAACAGGGGTAAGTGTTAACAAGCGAATTTCTCTAAAACTATACATACTAAACATACAGGACGTGTTTTATAACGCTGCCTAGAGCATACCACATGTACCGGACCATTTTATTACGCAGGTAACGAAAATTTTTGATTTTACAAATTTTTGATTTTAGCCCAAAATACACGGCGTTTTTTGTTTTCCTAGAAGCATATTTTATACTTAATAATGCTATGTAGCTCAATTTACTAACTTTTTAACAATTATTTTTTTATGTTATTTAAAACCAAAAATGTCCCATTGGGGCTAAAATTAACAGATCGGCGGGGTTAGTATTAATATGTTAATATCTACCCCAGATATGGGGGCTAGTTTTAACAAGATACAAGGACTGTGTATCTGTGTAATTTTTTGTTCTTTTAGTTACATTTAACATTAACAAGCGACTTTTATGAGAAAAAACATTCTAAATAAGACAACAATTATTTTGTGTTTGATTTATGTTAATAACATGATACCTAAGTAGTTCAAGCATCGTATGACGTAAAAATCATATCAAAATGTTGAATAATTTCGGAGGCACAACTTAAAATGCAATTTTTGTTAATTGTAGCCCCGCCCTCCCCTACTCACTACTGTTACAATTGATGTCTTTTATTTTAACATGCTTATATTATTATTATGTACTACTTCAAAATTATTTCTATGTGAGATATGTTAGGATATAATTTAATATGTCAATTACTAACTATTTACACTCTCATATATTTATTATCATTTTCTTATATCTGTTAATATTTGTAACACAGAAAATAACTTTAATCCGAGAGGACATCAGAATTAATTGACGAAATAAAACGAATGTAAGATTACGTTTGGCGACCACCCAGCCGACTCCCGAGGTCTTGGCCTTCTGTATGGCTAGGTCCATGCAGAAGTCCCCCACGGTGGCCCCCAGGGCTCCGGCGCCGTCCACCCAGGCCGTGGCTGCCGACTCCTTCAGGATAACCGGAGTTGCTCCGGGATGGCACGCCCCTTCCAGGATGTCGTTCACGTACATGGCTGGAAGAGATTACATTTTAGTCAGTCGGTGAAACAGAACATATATCCTCATCACCCCTTGCGTCACCCATTCCAGAGATTAAAATAATAACAATAAGTATAATACAGTCCAAACGTGCAAGACATAGAGTAATTATCAAAGTGATTTTGAGGAAATCCTCAACAAGGGAACTTTTCAACATTTTTATCGTCCTAAATATTCAGAATATTTTGAGTATGTCCAAATTTTTCAGAACAGAACTGGACTGTTGTCATAGAGACATCAATAATCAATTAATGTATATTATAGGTGTTTCACAGAGACGAAACTGTATATTTTTTATTAAGAGAGAGTAGGTATAGAAGTCTTTTTATGGGTGCACCTAAATAGGACTTACGAACTATCGTAAAGTGATCACTTATGCCAACCGTACGATAGGTCGTAAGTCCTATGTCCACCCATAAAAAGACTTCTGTACCTACTCTCCCTTAATAAAAAATGCACAGTTTCGTCTCTGTGAGACATCGGTAATATACATTAATTGGTTCTAAATATTAATCAAATCTATATAAAATTTGTAATACTTCAAATTCACAAAATGTACATCAATAATAGTACATTTGGATGTTTTAGTAATAGACCGAGATCAGCTGGAAATATTTTGATACCTAAATGTAACACAGCCCAACACCATTTCTCCTATCAAGGAGTATCATTCTATAATCTCTTCCTAATGAAATGAAGACGGAAAAAATTATGGAAAATTCAACTCTAAATTGAAAAATCTTCTACAAAAACAATCACAATAACACAATGAAAAAAACCTTACTAAAAACAATCAATATATACATACTTTTAAATGTTATTAGAATACCTTCTTAATTTTTAATGTTTATAACTTAATTTAACGTTTCCTTGTGTATATCTTATTTACTTAATCTAATGTCTTACATTTTTGTATTCTTGTACTGTTTATATCTTACTTACCTAATTTAATGTCTTAATTTTTGTAGCTTAATCATATATTTCTTTGTTTATATCTTACTTATTTAATCTAATGTCTTACACTAACGATTACATTAACAATAGATTTATACATATATGACAAGGCCCTCCACTTTTAAACACGATAATAAATTCTGTTTTAAAAGTGGGTAAGTGTGTAATATTAATGTGTATTAATTATATTATATTGAAAACAGCCACTCTTAAGTTTGTATATTTACCTAATAAATTTAATAAAATAAAAAAATAGTAAATATGTAATTGTAGTCCTGGCCGCGCCTAATCAAGTCATCTCGACAAAACCGCTCAACTTGCTTTCGATTTTGAAGTAATAGTTTTACTTGAATCCGTAAAATCAAACAATGGACTTGCTGGGAACACAATCAGCTGTGAGTATTTAGTTCTCAGTCTTCAGAGCTAAATAATCACAGCTGACTCAGCGCTTCCACCGATCGGAAAAAACTTCAGGCGGTGCGGTTTGCTTCTATAGCCGAAAGCTATCGATGGAGTAAGTTTAGCGATTCGATAAAGTAATTATCTGTTACCCCAATATTTAGTAAAGTTGTGTTAATTCAGGTGGGAATTTTCAATTTTCGATACCATCCCATAAGCTTTCAAATGGGTGGAACGAACTAATTTGGAACACGAATAATTTGGAACATGAATAATTTGGAACAAGCTCTAAGACTGTTAAGAATTGACTTTCAAAAAGGTTATATTAAAAACGGACAATACTTATAGAACAATTAGACAATTTAATAAACAAATAAAAAAACATTAAGGCAATTAATAGAATCGTAGCTAAAATAATTTTAGATGTTCAATAATATTTCCTTCATATTTTAAATATTTAAAGCATTAACTTTGTGGTTAGACATTATAACAGAGTGTTAGTTAAATTTGTATAAACCACTACAAGATTTTAGGTCTACCGGTTTCGAGACGTACCCCTCTCTTCGTCAGGACCAACACTACACTTTCAACTGCAACTACAACATCCTAATATAACTACAACTTTCACAAAAGATTTGGTAACACCCACTTTAGACCCCGCCCCCTCTCACTCTTTCTCCCGCGTAGATTCCTGATTGTTCTGTAGGCTAGTTAGTGCATGCTTGTCCTTAACAAGATTAACACGCGTGTGAATAATATTGGTGAAAAGTTAACAATACTATGGTTGTGGTGCATAGTGTTGTGAACATAGTAGTCTCGAAACCGGTATACCTAAAATCTGGTAGTGGTTTATACCAATTTAACTAACACTCTGTTTATTTTCTTACTTGTTAACCCATAAAATTACTATTTTACGGATACCCTGTCTTCGCTGCTATTTAGAGAATACCTGCCTCGAGCCAATATATTAAGCTCTTCAATTTATTTCCGCAATTTTCTTTGGAACGCGCCTCGTGTGCGTCGGAATATATAAAGAGATTTATTTTAATTCTTTGTTAATATTTTATAATGACAAGACCAGAAGAGTTTTGGTTATCTCGGCCTGGCCAAGAAGTTTAATGGTCCATCGAGTCACGCGCGAGACACTACCGAAGGTCTCTGTCGGCCAAGGAGATGCTGACGTCACATCCGAGATCGTCACACCTGATGTTAACGTAGGCGACGGAAGACACAGCGCAGAGAAAATTAAAACAAAGAAACTTATTTAACAAAATATTCAGTATTTTCATTTTATCCAAACACTTGGTTGCGTGGATAGTGCGCTATAAAGAAACCCCCCAAATTAGTAATGAATGCCAGTAAAAATATTGGCGTAATGCATTATTATTACACTTCTTCTGTCTCGCCTAGGGAATGCAATCCTGAGTCGGGATCCCTCGAGATTAGAATTTCCAATCCGCGGGATCCCTAGAGATCGGGATCCCGAATATTTTTGTGTTTTTTTGTTTATAGAGCTGAATAGCAATTAACGACAATGCCTTGCATTTTTATATCAGCATATTTAATAAAATATTCATTATTAATCATCGCTTTCAAGTTTTTGTAGGCGTTTTTACAAGCATCAATCAGTCAATGTAGTAGAGTTAGTAGTAGTTTTTATTACTATGTTAAGTTGATAAAATACAGCATATTATTCAAAGCTATTTTCATGATTTGAATGTGACATGAACATAAGTTTTAAGTACTTACTAAAAGCTCTTATAGACATATACACAAGTAAACATACAAAACATAAAAAATGTTGATCAATCCCGATAATCCCGATTTTTCGGTTCGGGATTGATCTCGTAAAATGCCTCGAGATCTCGCGGGATCGGGATTGCATTCCCTAGTCACGCCTTCTTCCCAGCTGGAGCCCGACGGCCATCTAATAATCTTTCATTAAATATGGATATTTTTTTAGAGGTATAGGACTTTAAAATTATATAAAACACATAAAAATCGTGGTAATTATTGGCTTTATCGGAAAGATAATTTTATGCAATTAGTGTTTGAATAGAAGCTGTTTTTTAAGAGTTTTTTCGAGTTGTTAACGCTTTTTCCAGCGACAGCCAATTTGACAGCTGACCACTGATTTGTATTCAGTTTTGTTTGCCGTTTCGCCAGAACAGCGCTTGCGAATTTATTTTGATAATCGTGGTAAGTATCATAATCGTATCTAAACACTATAGCATATACTAATCTTACCAATAAAGCCATTGCCACGATTTTTATGTGTTTATTTCATTTTAAAGTTCTATATCTTAAAAAATTGAAAGGAAAATTTTGAGGCATATCTTCGAACCGGTTTTATAAAATGGACTTTGGCACAGACGTTACAACAATGAGCTCTATCTCTATTTAAGGAGCCAAACGTCACAAAATTTATAAAACTGGGAAGACTTCAGTGGCTGGGTCATGTGGAGAGAATGTGCATCAAGCACCAAAGTCCCTGCTGAACTCAAGGCCAATAGGGCGAAGGAGCTCAGGAAGGCCAAAATTAAGATGGAGTGACAACGTTCTCAAAGACATCTCTGTCTTAGAGCTTCGGAACCGGAGAGAGCTGGCACTAAACCGAGATACGTGGAGGAAGATTATTGAGGAGGCCAAGACCCACTAAGGGTTGTAGTGCTAAGAGTGATGATGATGATGATATCTTAAAAAAATACCCTATATAAACATGTACCAAAACAATCCGGAGACCTCGCATAACCTACAAAAATTGCCAGGGTCTAGTCCCTAGGTTTCTGGCCGATGCGCACGGTAGTTTCACCGAGCACAACCTGTGTTCAGTTGCTGGGGGGATTTGCGTATTAAAGGCACGCTCAGGCACCCATAAAACGTATCTAAACCGTATAAATATCCTCTTCTGCTTACGTCACGGTTTTCAATTTATTTCGCAAACAAATGCTATGTCAAGAGATAGTGAAGGCGGGCGCTCATTTCGCTTATTCTGTGCAACCCTCGGTTTTTGTAAATCTACTAACAGTATACCTATGTGTATATATTATATATTAACACTATTAATCATATCAGTCTAACCCACTCGAAGACTGGAAGCGGACGAGTGGAGGTTTTTCATTGCGACACTTTTAAGAAGAAAACACTCAGCTTAAGGTAGGTATAGATCTCTTCACATGAGCGTGCAATTGAGTTAGTGTGGGTACAGTGGGTAATACGCTCTGTTTCGTTGTGCTAAGTTTACGGATACGTCTCTCTCGTATCCGTAAGCTTAACTCAACGAAACAATGCGTACCCGCACTAACTCAATTGCAAACTTATATGAAAAGACCTACACCTAAGCTTATCACGAATAACATATCTCTTAATTAATCCGAGATGTTTGAGGTAATTGCATTTTATATTTACGATGTAGTCAATAGAATACGCTGGAGTCATGATTGTATTTTGAATCACCTGTAATCTTCGCATTTTGGGAAATAAATATAATATTGTCTTTGTCATTGTAAGAAAAAATGCAACCCTTTTAAATGCAAGAAGAATTAACTACGTATTTAAAATCGAAGTTTTAGTTTCTACGATAACTTAACTTGTCTGTGAGACGTACCGTGATAGACCTAATATTTCTGTGTAGGATCATAAATAACCATAGATTGCCCCCAGATCGTTAGTCTGATCGACTTATATGGACCATCGAGGTCATCGAGACACAGTACATTATTCTATTATAGAGGAAATGTCTGAACTAATGCATTAGCAAACTCCGTTATCCCCAGATTGCATTCATTACGGAATGAACATGCGGAGGTGGTCGACATTTTTGCTGATAGTATAACTGTATATAGGACTAAATTGAAACAATTCTTTAGGTCTCAACTAAATGGTAATGGATAAATATATTTTTCTTTTTCTTCTTCCTGTTTAAACTTCTCTTTTACTTCTGTTTTTTATTTAATCAAATCTATTATATGTACTCTATCCTCTTAATGTACTGTAATCTTTATAACTATCTGTGTTTTGTGATTTTTACTTGTAACTGTAACCTTGTACTTGAATCTTTTTAACTGCGTATTTGTCTTATGTGGTTTTTTATTGTATATTTTGTAAAAGCCCATATGGCCGTTGAATAAATAATTCAGTATTATATTATATTGTGTACTGCGGTAATTTCGCGCAGATAGCTGGACCCTGACATGTGACATTGCGCGTTTCACGACGATATTAGTAATATTTTGAATAACAATTCGTAATAATGATTACGTAACGAAATGTATAGACACTATAGCGGTAACGGCAGCCGAGTGTTAGGTTAATGCCACGGTACATTTGCAATCAAAAAATATAAATGGGAGCCAAGGTCGGCCAGCGTGAGCCGTGAGCGCATCGCATTGTGCGGAGAACAATGGCGCATTCCTTCTCTCCAGTTACTTGCTCTTTCATTATAATATAATAATAATAATAAATAAAATATGCCGCGTTATTGGGGAAAGAGGTTAATGAATAATTGCAAGGGTGGCATCCGGATACACTTTCTACACCGAAAGCTTTTTGCAACACCCAAGCTGATTAATATATCAATGGAATTTAGAGAATATTACTAACGAATAATTATAACTACACCAAAACAAATAAGACGAATCATTCACGGGCCACCAAACCAGAACCGGCTGTATCACGCACCTTGCCACGGCCGCCTCTCCATGGAGCGCCAAAAATATGTTCTAAATATATACTAGGGCTTAGCAAAGATGCAAACCAATGTTCCCTCATTTTTGACGGGTTGCAGCTAGTTATATTATTAAAATTATAACATAAAATTGAATAACATTTGAAAAATGATTTTTCACATTACTACAAAACATCAATAGATTTAATAAAAATTGATTAATTTATCCTATCCTACTCACTTCGATGGTTCACAGAGACGAAGATACTTATATAGTGAAAATATGCATTGATTATTTTTTTGGCATTTAGAGGTGTTAAGACCTATCACAGACTGGCTTGCGGCTGGCAGAGCAACGATATTGCTTTAAACTTTGCTAAAAGCTTGGCGACACCCAAATGGATACCATTTACAAGGTCTAACAGGCTTTTGCGGAAGATGATGACCATCTCACGGATAAAGGAGCGGTACAACAGCTTCAAAGGTGGCCGCATTTCGGTGGAAAGCGAATCGTGTACCGGGAAGCCTTCAACAAGCCGAAACAAAAATGTGATTGACCAAGTACAAATTTTGATCACGCAGGATCGTTGTATCACAATCCAAAAACTCGCGTAAGCATTGGATCGGTACATTCAATTTTGACTAAGGATTTAAGCTTGTAATTCCCATTTTACGCGTCCGCTTTCAGGCTTTTCAGGCTTCCTTGGCAAAGCACAGCATTCCCCTGATTGTCTGGCTCCCTATTTTCCAGACATGGCTTCGTATGATTTTTGGCTATTCCCCAAGAAAAGATAGAATAAAAGAATAAATATAAAAATGAGAAACAAAGAAACCCATCTGTTTATCGAAAATATAGGTATAATATTCTTCTTCTTCTTCATCTGCCTTCGTCTCTCCACTGCTGGATATAGGCCTCTACCTTCCCTTTCCATCCTTCATTGTTGTTTGCTAATTGTAGCCATTTCTTTCCTCCCACAACGGCTATATCATCGGCCCATCTCTTTTGAGGTCTTCCGATGCCTCTTTTATCCTCCCAAGGTCTCCATTTCAGAACTCTGGAAGGCCATCTTGTAGCATCCTGCCTTGCAACATGTCCTGTATAATATACATCGATAATAGGACTCAGGCTGTGGCAGTTAGCAACTACATATCGAGTTGTGTTGTAGTTCCCAGCGGAGTACCCCAGGGATCATTGTTGGGGCCATTGTTGTTTATTATCTTCATTTCCGATATTCACGATTGCTTTCGTCACTCTTATGTCCTAATTTTTACCGACGATATGACAATTTTTAAACCAATTTCTAGTATTTACGATTCGTTAATTTTACAAGATGATTTGCTACGGCTAGATAATTATCGCAAATTAAATAGACTTGACTTGAATCATTTAATTATATACTAAAAGGAGAATAATTAGAAAGAGCTACATCAATCAGAGATTTAGGGGTGATCAATGATAGCAAATTGTTATACGACGAATATATCGATTCCATTATTAGTAAGGCTTATAGGGCTTTAGGTTTTATCATGAGAATATCTAAAGATTTTAAGTTTGTAAAGACATTCAAAGTACTTTACTGTACTTTTGTGAGAAGTAAACTTGAGTACGCGTCACTAGTATGGAATCACCAGTATAATATGATATATGTAAATCGCTTGGAACAAATTCAAAAAATATTTATTCGCTCTCTCAAATTTAATTGCGTGTCTGACGATTATGTCAGTTCATGCAAAAATATCACAAAAATATCCATTATACATACGTCGGGAAATAGGTGATTTGATGCATTTACAAAAATTTTTATCGGGCAACGCTAACTGTTCTGAACTGTTAAATAAACTAAATTCTATGTTCCTTGTAGGTCTCCATTTTTTAAATCTTAAAATAAAATAAAATAAAATTGTATTTGTTGGGCACTTACTATGTAAAAATTTCTTTCAGACATTTTTTTGGTGAGTTTAAACTTATGTACAATTTGTTTCTTATTTATGATTACGACGCTACTGGTTTCGACACGTCCGTGTCATTAACGAGCGTTATTCAAACTAAACTAAAATGTGCAAGTATTGTATTAGGTGGTGTGGGTGATTTTCGGAGTGGGAGGAGCGAGGGAGGGAAAACCGTTAATAATGGTGACTTACATGGGGCTATTATTTTGTTGACAATATTGACTTTTGAATTTATTTTTTTGTTAATTTCTAAGGTTTCTAGAGCAGACAATTTGAAAATTTTGTTAACATTAGAGTATTTAAAGGTAGATTTATCTTTTTTGAAAGTGTGGCCAGTTTCTAACAAGTGGTTAGAAAATTCAGAATAATTATTATTACTCAAACAAAGTTCATGTTCTCTTATCCTAGTCTTAAAATTTCTCGTGGTCATTCCTTTGTGTAAGGCCCAGCTGTGAGTCGAAACTAGTTGATTTAAACTCGATAAAGTGGTGTTAAACAAAGAGTTATTTTATTTAAAAATAAATAATAAAATATTTACCACTGGGACTCTTGTCGGATGATGCGTTACTATTACAATATGTTAACCATGTATTCTAATGTCGAATTATTGAACGTCAATATTATTGCTTTTTAATGTAGCAAGACATTTATTATATTTGTTTATTATTATTAATTATGCTATCATTATTTTCTAACAAATAATAAATAAATATATAACTACATCAAACGACCTTCGACGTTTATGATTAAAACGTGTAAATAAGGTGACACTCAAGATGCTTTTAGATTAGTTAGATTGTTGATTTTACAATCTGTGTCTCCCGAATCAATCGGCCATGAAATGAATACAAACGATAATGTGGGCAGGTGGTTAACCTAGAGTGAATAGGACCCAAGATAGTTGTTGTTACAGGGAATGCAATCCCGATCCCGCGAGATCTCGAGCTATTTTAGGAGATCAATCCCGAACCGAAAAATCGGACGAGATTATCGGGATCGATCAGCATTTTTTATGTTTTGTATGTTTAATTATATATATGTATATGTCTATAGATCTTTTAGTAAGTACTTAAAACTTATGTTCATGTCACATTCAAATAATGAAAATAGCTTTGAATAATATTTGCTGTATTTTATCAACCTAACATAGTAATAAAAACTATTACTAGTTAGTAGTTTATACTCTACTACATTGATTGATTGCTTGGAAAAACGCCTACAAAAACTTTAATGCAATGAACATTTTATTAAAATTTCTAATATAAAAATGCAAGGTAATGTCCTTAAGTGCTATTCAGCTCTATAAACAAAAAAAACAAAAGTATTTGGATCCCTATCCGCAGGGATCCCGCGGGATTGGAAATTCTAATCTCGAGGGATCCCGAAATAAATAATATAGGTAGAGTGCGGGTAAAGAGGTAGCAGGGAGGTAACTCACCCAGCCTGTTCATGCCGTGGCTGTAGTGGCCCTGGCGGTCCGCCTCCAGCATCACGGCGCCCTGCTGGGCCGCAGCGCCCTTCGGGGCCCCCGCGGCCTGCAGGCACTCCTCCATGAAGCGGCGCGCCTCCTCCTGCTGCACGTGCACCATGTCTGCCGACAGAAGACTTCCGGTCAAACAGTACTCCAGCGGTACACACACAAAACTCCATTTTTATAGCATACCTCTTTTTATTTAAAAAAAGGTACACTGCAAGTGTCCACTCACTATTCCGATATGGAATAATGGGGTGGGGCGGACCATATAATAATATAATAAATCGAATTAAAGTAATTCAGAGAACAATTATTAAAGTCATACTTAAAAAAACAACATTCTTCACACAAACACTATTAAAAATATTTCCAGTCCCAAAGGTAGAAACTATGTACAAAAAATATCATCAAAGAAGACGGATATTTAAATTCTAAAGAACACATCACCGAGATTAAAAGCCAACTTTAAAATCCCAAAATGCGATACAAAAAATATCAACAAAGCTTCATATACTCGGGCATAAATTTTTTGACAATCTTGTAATCGAAATAAAAAATATACAAAAAACCATTGAAAAACAAATGAAGAGAAGATCTCAATAAACCATTACCCTCAAAATCAAAAATATTTCTATTAAACTTGTCTGAGAGACGTACCGTGACAGACCTAATATTTCTGTATAGGATCATAAATAACATGATTGATTGCCCCCAGACTGTTAGTCTGATCGACTTATAAGCACCATCGAGGTCATCAAGACACAGTACATTATTCTATTATAGAGGAAATATCAGAACTAATGGTCGACATTCTTGCTGATAGAATAACTGTGTATAAGACTAAATTGAAACAATTCTTTACGTCTCAACTAAATGGCAATGGATACATAAATTTTTCTTTTTCTTCTTCCTGTTTAAACATCTCTTTTTAATTTACACAAATCTTTTATATACTTGAATCTTTTAACTGCATATCTGTCTTATGTGATTTTTTAAATTTTGTATTTTGTGTATTTTTAAAAGTCCATAAGGGCGTTAAATAAATAAATAAATAAAATAAATAAATTTGTCAGGCATACGCCGTAATCACATGTTTGTGCAGTCGGAGTCGGGTATCTCGAATGGGAAAATTAATTAGATAAGAAATCGTGTAGTCACAAGCTACGTGACTTTGACTTGTTATTTGATGAAAATAAATAAAATATTTAAATTGCGGAACAGTGAGATAACAGTTTATTTGAAGTGGAATGTTTTCCGATTATATTGACCGTAAATCTAATTTTATAATTATATTCGGTAAACAAATACCTACATAGATGTGTTACGTAATACCTACTTGGGTTTGTTCAGGTGAAGAGCAGTAAATAAACGATCAAACGGCCGAGTCAACCTCACCCAGGTAACTACTGTACGAATATACGAACTGTGGCTTTGATATAATATATAATATAAATAATGATAAAAAAAAAAAAAAAAAAAAAAAAAATAATATCGGACTGCCAGGGTGTTAAAATCGCCTGTGGTTTCAAGTAGCACTTGGCGCTTAGCGCTTCCAATTATCCTCATTAGCACTATTAACAGTGGGTGGTTTTTTGTGATGGAACGCACTGGAACAGCATTCCAGGATCTTTTTTTCGTGGGTTCTTCCGATATTTTAGATATCTCCTATAAATTTTTTTAAAATAATTTTCTCATAATTGCTAACACATTGTGCGCTAAGAAATATATTTCAATATTGACGACTAATATTCCTTCGATTAGTTGGAACGGTCCGTTCTTCGAAGTAGGTTGATCTTAAAAATATTATCAGGTTTTCACGGTCGTTTTGAATCTACTGTGTGTAGTTTTCTGGGATATTCTGCCGTGTATAATGCAGTGGAGATGAGATCCCTTAGACGTATGTCTTGCAAATCCATTTATGAGTAGAGAATGAAGATATTAGGAATGATTGTAAAGCTGATCTTAGCATAATTGCATAATAAAATTAAAAAAGGGTCGCTCAGATGATTTGGGCGTGTTGAGCGAACGAATGAGGAAAGAATGGTAAGAAAGATATATAATGCAAGTATTTATGGCGCCAGAAAGAATGGGCGACCGCGGAAGACGTGGCATGACCAGATTAACCAGATACTGGAAGATAGTACCGTTAGAAGCCTCAACAGGCGAGCTTGCACACGGAGATGTTTGAATGTGGATGAGGCGAGAGTTGGATGCCAGGACATAAGAGTGTGGCGCTGTATCCTCTCTGCCTACTGTCAAGGTTAAGGAATTATCGCATCAGCCTTGATTATGGACCCTGCAATGGTATCCGAAATGTTGGCCAGAGAGGTCAATATACGCGGCAAAATATCCTAGAAAACTACTCAAGGTTTAAACATGAATAATTTTGAATGTTTATAAATGAAAAGAAATTTGAACTTGGGCATTAATTCGCCTAACAATATCACATTCACTAATTGTTCTCTTCTGCTCTCAATATTCCCGTCACCTTCAGCTTATACCTATTAATACCGCTCCCTTTTATCAATACCTAATTAATATTATTAATAATATTACTTAAGTCTTTTCTGTATTTCTACACATTTTTTGTATTTTAATGTTTAATATTTCACGTGTCCCGAAACTCGATAGTAAGTAGGTACCTATAATGTATAATTAAACCCAAGTAAAGTAATAAAATTGTTTCATTCAATCCATTTTTTGATAATCATGAATCTCTACAAAGTTAACACCTATCCCATTAATAATAAATATTTATTTATTAATTCTATTCTTATTGAAGGTTAATCTCACAATATTGGTTAGACTATGCCTGTCTCCCTAAATACATCTGACTGTCTAAGGGCCGGACGTTTCAACTTGGTTTACAGTGTAGTTTGTTTAAAGCATAGATTTTCGCGTTTTCCACCAATCCGACACCCCGTTGTAGTAAAAATCTATGCTTTAAACGAACTACTACCAAGGCCCTTAACCAATTACTGACATTAATTTGTGAAGAACATGATTCATCTTGACTAATTTACCTACAAACGTTGAATCGGGCTAGTCACGTTGGTTGGTAAGATTGGGTCGACTTGCTTGAGTTGGTTGAGGTCCAATTTTTAAATTACACAAATATGTCGCCGCAATTAATTTTCAAATATCACCGAAGCGGGGTAAAGCGCGGAAATGTTGCTATTAATAACTAAAATAACCGCATTAAACATTTTCCGAAATGCCAGCGACTATAACGTTATGTAATATGGGAGAGTGAGCAAACTGCCAAAAATTGATGTAATATTAATTTAGTGTACCTACGTCAATCTACAGGGTGTAGCACGGACTCTGGATCGATATAGGTCTTTTATATAAGCTTGCAATTGAGTTCATGAGGGTACAGAGCGTAAAGCCATGTATTCACTAGGGGACAAATCGCGAAACATTCCGCTCGGGTGTTTCGCATCAACATCTACGGTCATGTTTCGGGGACAATGACGCGGTCATTTGACGTGTACATACCGGGACTCGCATATCTTGTCGCGGAAATGTCACCCGATGAGGTTATGATGACAGCTGCAGTATCTCATTTGGCGAAAACGGGGTTCCGCGCAATTCGAAATGTTTTTTTTGGGTCGCAATTTCAAATTAACGAGGTTTTACTGTAGTAAATTGAATATTATGACCCAGCGACCCAGCACCATATGGTGGAGTAGTGTGGAAAGGGACCTGAAGAATGCCCAGTTGGACGAGGCGATGGCCCAGAACAGGGAATCGTGGAAAATAAGAATAAGGAGAGCCGACCCCAAATTAAATGGGATAAGAGAAAGAAGAAGATTATCATGATCGTTTTGCATCTAGTATCATCAATATTTGTATATAGAAAGTATATCTAAGGCTATAATTCTGACCCTTTAACATTTGATAATACCTCATATATTATATAACGCTTCAATATCTATAGAGAATAAGTACATTATTATGATTAAACTAGCTATAACCCGTCAAAAATGACGAAACATGGTTCGCGTCTTTGCTAAACCCTAGTATGGCATATATTTCTCGATCCACGGAGAGAATCCATAGCAACACGCGTAGAGTGGCCGGTTCATAATGGTCCGGGGTTCAAGCCCCATAACCGGCGGTTTAATTTTTTTTTAGCCGTAAATTCGAAAGAAATTACGGAACGTTACACTAAGCTACGGACGGACAGACAGACAGACGGACAGACAACGAAATTATTATTTTTGATGTTCACCTTCCGTTATTACAATGAGGTATCACTCTTTAGTTTCTGTAAATACTAAAACAATAGGTTTTATGCTATATATAGGTGTAACAGAGCTAGTCCACAATACTTTACAAGTGGATTCCTGCCTTGATTATGAGTCGAAAATGTTCAAGCTACCATGATCCAATTAGTAGTTATGGAGTTATGCAAATCAGGATTGCATTTTTTTTCAATATTTCTGACATATTTTTTAAAAAAATGTTGAACCATCATTACAGTAACTTATTACTCGATTATGAAAAATTCATTCGTTTCAATACAATTGTTTTTTTCTAATTGGAATTGGAAGGTTTTTATCATTGTATTTGACTTGTGTTGAAGGAAAAGGGATATATAGTTCAATGTTTTACAAAAACTAAGTCAGAAATACTGAAAAAAATGCAAACTTCGATGTCGTATATCTCTATAACTATTGATTAATGTCATGGTTTCTTGAACATTTTCGACTCGTAAATAAAGTAGAAATCTACCTGTAAAGTATTATGGACTAGCTCTGTTTTTAGCTATTTCTGTATTTCAATTTAAATATTTTAATGTAAACCGCTCATTGGTAACAATTAAGTTGACTGACAAAATTGGAGGTCTCGTCGGGCGACATCCTCGTTATAGTAATTAGGACAATTTATTAATTTTTAGGACAATACGCTCTGCGTGTATTGCATGCTATAAACGTCAAATGAGTTTGTAAAGTAAAAAATAATTTTGAAAATATTGTTTAACTAGAAAATAAAAATAATCGAATAATCTGTTGTTAAAAAACATAATGGATTCTATTCGAGCCCTATACGTTATGAGTTACACCCACAGAACATATAAAGAGAGTTACACCATTTATACACGCATAAAATCTATATATTATATTGTACATATTATACTCATGGTAGCAGAAAAAAATCGGCTAACCTTGATTACTTTTTGATGGACACTGAGGTAGTGAACAGAATATCCGAAATTGATTAAATAAAATTACAAAATTGTATTCATTATTTTTTAGTATGCAAAGTCCAGCGAAAAATAAACAATAAACTAAATCATAGTTCAAATGATAAATTTACAAGATGCTGTTGAGATAGGTTCGCTAAGTCAGTAGTAGTAGTAGCCAGGCTTGTTGTGATGTGATGGCTTTTTTAATTTAATAGTTTAACCTATTTTTCTCTCTTTGATATAAAATTTTATACCAACCAAAGGGAAGTGGTAAACCGCAGTACTATTTGACTTAACCGATCGATGAATATTACTAAAATAATAATGCTAATTGAACAGTGCTGTGCCCATTTAAAAATGAAAGATTAAATATCTTCTATTCGGGAGTTAATTATATTTGCATCACATTTCACGGCCAAAGACCGACTGACGAGTCTGGTGGCGCACTGTGATCAGTTTTGATGTCATAAATGGACAAAATTATTTTTTCATGCAGATAGATTTTATAATTATCAAGATAGTAGAAAAAAAGTTAGTTGATTTTCGATTATTGGTATTTTTGTGATTTTAGGAATTTGAAAACAATCTGATAATAAGTCTATTTTTTTAATTATAAATAAATAGGGATATTAGTAACAAATTTTATTTATATTTGTACATAATAATCTAGAAACGTAAGCACAAATGTGTATTCGTTATCTGTAATAGGTTCTGCGTATTCAGTAAGATTTGTTACAAATGCCCGCCCGCTCTGTATAAAAACAAGATTATCTTCTAGTAGAGGACTTCTTTTAACTTTAAAACGCGAACCATTTAAAATAAATGTAGTAAAAAAAAGTAAAATAAAACACTACATAAAAATGTATGGTCGTAGGAAGAGACCAAGAGCAGTGCTCGTCAGTATATAGGGGACGTAGCTGAAGCAAGTCGACAAATTCAAATACCTTGGGGTGGAATTTTCTACCGACGGGAGGCAGGAAAGTGAAATAATAGAATCGGAGCTGCGGCCGGCGTTCTACATTCTCTTTATAGTGCTGTGATAAGAAAATCAGAGCCATGTGTCAAAACTGATTGTCTTCAAATCCATATACAGGTAGACAGGTGGACAGAATGAGAAGTGCCGACATAAGGCAGACACTCGGCATGGACTACTCCTGCATATATGTGGATAAATCACAAATGAATTGGCTTGGACATGTGCTAAGATTTCCACAGGAAGAAGTACCAAGAAGTATCCTCTTGGCTACTCTGGAAGGAAGGCGACTTAGCTGGGTGGAGCAACCAAAAAAGTGTAGGTACAACATGGACTACTCCTACATATATGTAGATAAATCACAAATGAAGTGGAGCAACCAAAAACAGTGTACAAAAACGGGATGATTCTTAACTGGTTAACTCATACGGAAGCAGAAGAAGACAGAGAAATATGAAAGCATCTGGGTCCCCGACTCTGCAAGGGAATGAAGGACACGATGATGATGAAAACTATTTATAAATACAGGTTGTCTCCTCTCATAGGTAATGGTAAAATTTCGGGGGAGTCATTTTCATTCAATTTTGAATAGAAAGCATTCTTTACATTTCGGGTGAAGTGAGAAGTCACGGGAATAAGCGAAGTTAAAGTTTGCATTTTTTCAATATTTCTGACTTACTTTTGTAAAACGTGATTAAGGCTGGATGTAACGGACAGGATGAATGATAGCCCTGAAAAGAGCCTCCTCAAAGAAGATGACATTGCCGAGTTCCATGGCTCGCTGCGGACACCGATCAAGGTGGACCTGTGACGTCATCTTATTCACGGGCGACCGGGCAGGACGCCGGTGCGTCATCACCACCCTGAGGACCGTAAAGACGGGTCCTATGCTTTGATAAATTTGTGAACAAATTTATGTATGAAAATTTATGAAAATAAAATAGTTGTGACATGTTTAAATTATTACATATTATTGTAAGAACCTAAATATTGACATATATGAATGTACTTTGTCACATGTTTATTTTCAATAAACGAGAAAATCGCTGTTGCGATAGACCGGGGTGGTGAGTGTAGCCAACTGTATGGCATAAAGACAGATATAAGAAATATTATTGAATATTTCCGAGTGACGGCCAACTGTATGGCGGAAAGACAGATACAGGAAATATTATTTCCTACGGCTAACTGTATGGCCTGACAGACAGAATTACGAAATATTGTTTAATATTTCTACATATGTATCCGAGGACAGAGAGTTGGTATGCGAAGGAAAAACGGGCTGCAGACCGATTGTTTCCGACAAGTCGCGAAGCCATATCTTGTCAGATCTCGGAGAAATCTACATATAACTAACAGTGTTTTATAGGCCTAGCGACGGGGCTCATCACTAATAAGGTCCCGGGCGCGACAGCCACCGAAAAACGGTATTTGTACCAACAAATACGAGAATTTTCGACCCAAAATTGATTTTCTTATATTTACGAAAAACGAGGGTTTTTTCAATGAAATTGGTATCAAACCATAATATTTTTGCTAAACAAAGCCATTTAGACTAAAATCTAAAAGAAAATCATGTAAATAAAAAAGTAAAATTTTTCACATTTTTTACGTAACCACTATCAGCAGTGGTCCAATGTCGATAAGGGTCATTTTTCAGTCAAAACTTTGAAACTGTCTTACAGACGCTACAACAGCCGGATCAACTTAAAATATTTTTTGTTGAATTCCTTGCATAAGAATCTACCCATTTTACATGTTTTTACATACCTACCTTGTCAGGGGCGCACCTGAAAAATAAATGAAAATTAATTTTTTGCGACCCACTTTGAAATATTTATAAATGACTGAAATTTTATTGTACATAACTAAAACTGATATCAAAAGTTACACCCATGTGGGCTCTTTATAAACTGCATTAACAAACATGTATAAATCATAGTTAACAAATTTTATAAATTTAATTGTGAAATTTTCCTGAGCAAATACCGCTGCGATCGGTATATATTTTTTGATAAAAAATTAACTTCGGTCTTGCGGGTCCAGGCAATCACGTCATGCTATAAGCAAGACATAGCACCATGTAAATGACGTGATGAAAACCCCGGGGGGGTGGCGTAAAAATTCTAAATAATTTTTGAATTCTGTAAATAAAACTTTCCGAGCTATTTTTTAGACAATTTCGCGTGCGCGAACGCGCGATAAAAACTCTCTGTGATTGGCTCCCGGAAATAAGCCGGGAGGTATTAAATTTGTGTATAAATTAAACTTCCGTCGGCGTACAGATTCATTCCGTTCTGTGCTTTATACGCCGTCTGGACCACTTCTTCTGACTTTTACTCAACACCTCTGACCTCTGCTCTACCTACTGTTTTTGGATTTTGGAACTTCAACTGGACTACTTGCAACCGGATAATTCACTTTTGTGAATATTTAGAACAACCACTGTCAGCGGGTTTACGATTACCGCTGTACAGTCTTGGTCTGTTCTACGAGTCAAGTACGGGAGACCTGCGCATCATATCTTCGCGTATTCTGTACGGAACACTGGACATTCACTGCAAATGCATATTTCGGCGTTTTTATTACGAAAATGTGGGTTTTTATTATTCATTTATATCAGAATGTATATTCAAGAGTGCAATTCTTTTAGAGCAATAACTTAGATAGAATCTTTCTTCTTATGTAAAAGTAATAAACTGAACATTATTTACAATAATTAAGAAAATATAAGCATTAATCAATAGGTCGCGGCCAAAAAATTCAATTTTTTAGGGCAATAACTTAGATAGAACCTTTTAATAATTATTACGACGTACATTTGAATTATGAGATGAAATTTGATTGTTTTGTTCAGCTACCGTGAGTGTTGATCGATCACAGTGCGATGTTAAACGACTCCAACGCACTGCAGCATCGGAAGATTGTGCAACTACATGTTAGTGCAGATCGTCGCCGGATATCCGTGCACGTCTCGAGAAATTTACATATTTTGTGTAGAAACATCATTGCACAGAAGTGAATGTTTTTTGATTAACAAAAAATTTGGTCAATATTTTTACTAACTGTTAATTCTTATCGCTAATTATTTGCAGTAAATAAGAACGAGCATTTGTTACATAAATAAAACTAAACAAACAAAGATAAAGTATATCTGTAAAAAAAGTCTGGCAAAATACATTTCTAGATTATTTATTTTATCAGAGGAACGAAATGTTTTCTGGCCGCAGATAAACCAACGCACAACTACAAACGTGACATTTTTAATTGACTCAAGTTGCAGTATTATTTCTTCCATACATTGTTATCAACGGCCGTAATTATTTTATATTACATACGTCAATGCCGCGTGAAGCTCGCGGAGACAGGAATATGTACATAATTTTGTTTGAGCTATAAAATGTGATGACAAACGAACACATTTCTAGAACAATTCAATTGTCCTTTATGTACTTTTATGACTACGAGGGCCGCTATATAACGAGTGCAGTGTTATCACGGAGCGCCTTCGACTCGTTCTTGCGAAGTCAGATGACGAAATATGTATTTGGTATTTTGATACCAATAGATGGGCACCTACTCCGGATGGTAAAGCTAAAAATGATTATATTATTTAAATGATACTATTGTTCAGACAATGATCTTGTGCGAAGACGCTGCAATAATGAGCTCTATATTTTAAGGGATCAAGCGTCACTATATTTATAAAATTGGCAAGACTTCGGTGACTGGGCCATGTGGAGAAAATGACTTAACTACAAGCGCAGAAGTCCCTGCTGAATTAAATACCAATAGGGCGAAGGAGCATAGGATGGCCAAAAATAAGATGAAGCGACAATGTAAGCATGGACGCTTACCGAAGAACTGATAAAGCGAATTGAGGCATTCGAGATGTGGATCTACGGAATAATTCTCAAAATAAGCTGGATGGACAGAGTTACGAATGAAGATGTTATGGCTCGGATGAATAAAGAAAAATAAGTTATTAAAACAATAAAAATCCGAAAACTTCAACATCTAGGACATGTGATGAGACATCCAGAGAAATACGAGATCTTGCATCTCATAATGCAGGGAAAGATTGCCGGAAGTCGGGGCCTTGGAAGGAGGACTTCATGGCTGAAAAACTTGAGACAGTGGTTTGGCCAGTCTACTGTGGAGCTGTTCCGGGCCGCAGTAAACAATGTCCGCATAGCCAACATGCTAGCCAATGTCCGGTAAACGGACAGGGCACGAGAAGGAGAAGAAGAAGACAATGTCCTCAAAGATATATCTGCCTTGAAGATTCAGAACTCGAAAGAGCTGGCGAAAGACCTAGAAGAGTGGAAGAAGATCTTTGAAGAGGCCAAGACTCACGAAGGGGTCTAGAGCCAAAACTATGATGATTACTGTTTATACAGAAGGCAATATTGATAGCATTGTTACCAAATATCTTTAGATTAAATCTCAACGCAAATTCAGAGTTTCAATATCAACTCTTCAAACATTGAATCATCGTCTAGTTGCGAGATAAGACGGAAGCAGCAGTCTCACGAGGCTCTTATGTGGATGTAGATCAGCTCTATCACTCGCGCTATCATATTCTTTATTGTAAGAATGGTTCGTTTGTTACAAAAGCGCTGTACATTAATTTCACTTTATGGGTAGGATATTTGGCTTACTGCACTCAGCCTACTCAATCAGTACACGGGAGCGTTTCTTACCTCCTTTTCTTCTATTTTCTCCTTTGTTAAAATTTTTACCGGCATTTTATAAATCTCTGTATACACTTGTTAAAAATTAAAATAACGTTATTTATTTTTTGAGCACTAAATCTGTATTCTAAAAAATATTACTAAAAAGTACACTCATACAAATAAAATTAAATTTAACGGCACTATAAAATATAAATGTAGACCAATTCTATACATATATATGCATATTACCATCGAACTGGATAAACGTATAGCGAAATGCAGTCACTGAATTAAATTTATATGTAGGTATATTATTGATCTTAAAAAAACACCATAAAGCATGCAAATGACATGGAAAATTGCATTTTTTTTTCATATCACAATGTATAAGCATCCATTGCTTTCTTTGGTGCCTAAATCTTCACTTTATTGCCACTTTCAAATATTGAATGGCAAAGTTTATTAATGAGTCGATAATTTTCTTTTACTGCTGTCCATACAATAAATATTTACCGTATAATACATGTTACTGAAAATGACGGAGATTTTTTAATTAGATTTATTTCGGCGATCATTTGAATAGCGGATAGATTTATACAAGGTGTACCAGAGCCAATAGCAGAAACTTGGCCGGTAGTTTCCTGCCTATGTTATGAGTGTAAAACGTTCAAGCAACCATGACCTAATTAATATCAATAGTTATGGAGATATGCAATATCAAAATTTGCATTTGCATATTTCAATATTTCTGATTTATTTCTTGCAAAAAGTTGAACTGTCATTACAGTAACTTATATCGATTATGAAAAATTCATTTGCTTCAATGCAATTTAAATAAAATGATAAAAATTTTGTAAAAAAAAACTTTTTCAGTTTTTGCAAGGTTTTTATCATTTTATTCGACTTGTAAAAAACCGAACGATTTTTTCATAATCGAAATAAGTTACTGTAATGATAGTTCAACTTTTTGCAAAAAATAAGTCAGAAATATTGGAAAAAATGCAAGCTTTCGTATTGCATATCTCCATAACTATTGATATTAGGTCATGGTTGCTTGAACATTTCAGACTCATAACATAGGCAGGAATCTACCGGCCAAGTTTCTGCTGCTAGCTCCGGTAGATCCTGTATATTATTAAAGGTAACAGAACTATTATTATTATAAATTTATTAGGTAATAAAAAAACGTCCCTTATTGCATTGCATGTTTTTTTCACACATTTTTATTGAGTTGAGTAGTTTGTCCGGCGCATCTCACAAAGTCAATGCATAAAACTTGTTAAACGCTTGGTACATATTCATTATGTTTTGCATAAAGATTTACCTAAGCGCTGAACACGAGCGTCCCCAGGTAGAAAGACGGTGCTACGTGCTAGGGTCTCGGAATTTAAATGTGTGAAAAAAACATGCAATGGGATAAAAGACGTTTATGTATTACCTAATAAATTTATATAATATTTTGATTCTCTTATTTCGTTATTATTTCGTATCACTGAGTAAAATAATAATCACAACTAATTAAGCAATAAAGAAGAAAAATAAACTATTTCATATTCTTAAAAAAAAAGCAAAATAATTTTGTGGTGACACTGATATAACTAATAATAATAAACTTTGTTTTCACCACTTATGTATTGAAGAATATAAACATTTGTTTTCATGTTAGTAAGTACTTCATTATTATTCATTTCCCATACATAATTTTTATGTTTTGATTGTCTATACTATGATTTTTGATTTTTAATTTGATAGTATACAATTGTATTCTGATGAAGAGGCCATGGACTCTGAAAGATGTCGAAATTTTTCAATACACAAGTGGCGAAAACAAAGTTCATTTTTATTAATTTTATAGGTAATTACAAACTATTTCATTTTATTTATCAATCGATACTTACAGATTTTTGCGAGGTAATTAACAGAGTTTTTGTTGATACGTTTTGCTAACATTTTAATTTTTGTACGACCATATCTTATAAAAAGTTTAACGAAATGGAATGAAAGGTTTTCATTGCTTTCCCACTGCTGGAAAACGCTTTAAAACGAATGCAGTTGATTTAAAATTTGAATTTTGTTTTAAACTCGTGTACGATGTTCAAAATTACTCCAAATATATACTAAAATACTCGAAACATCTATCTTATCAGTAACACTATCACTGACACCAAAACACAATAAGGCACGTCACGTGGAAAACAAACAACAAACAAACTCACTCTCATTTCCCATGGTGCTGTAGGTAGATTTTGCCGTCACACGATTGGCGAAGTCCGCGGAACTGGGAGAACTGTCCACCACTGACAGACCGCCAAATTTGAAGCCGAACTGTCGAATAAGGCCTCTTTCTATTGGTAGGCTCGCGCGCTTCAAGATGTCGAGCGCGCGCGTGTTTACGGATCGGGCATGCATTGGGAACATTTTGTCGCTGCACCACTCGTAATTATTATTTATCACTTTGTTCGTCTACCGCTCTAGTCGGCCGATAAGACACCTCGCGTAACCGCCGGACAAAAACGCGTTCGCTAATGAACGAAATGGGCGTATGAAAACTATTTATAAATATAGAATCAAGGTTTTCCCTGTGTCAATTTATTGCGAACGATTCGCTAGGCGGCATTAAATCTCCACATAACGCTTTGCTTCCTTCAGAGGTGATTACTTTTTTAATATTGCGTATTATTTAACTATAAATTATAACTTTCAATAACAATATGGCGCACTTTAACTCTATATCTAGAACGTTGAGGGCATACAACGAAGTAGAAAATAATCATAACGTCCTCATTGAGATATTTCATGGCAGTTTCCGTGAATATAAGAGAACTATTACCAAACTTGCGAAATTAGTGTTTAGTCTCACTCTACAAAACCACTTTTTTCTGTTCTTTTTTGTATATGTTTTAGCGGCTAAATCCAAGATCATGGTCCTATCGCATATACAATAAAAAAGAGTATTACACTATATTATTGAATGTGTTAATAACAGAATAAAAGATAATTTATATTAAAGTAATAAGTATTAAATAAGATATTAAATTTTAAAGTTTCGAAAAATGTACCGTATATTTTGACATTTCATAGGCAATATCTGAGGAAAATGTGAAAATCATAGACAATGTATAAGTTTACATGAAAAATTTATATTTTTTATAGTCAAAAGACATATGATGAATAGCTTTTTCTTTTATATACCCTTTTCCATGGTTCTTAAAGTACCTAATGATTGACATTCAAAATGTATGGTAAAATTTTCGAAACTTTAAAGTGTAATATCTTATTTAATAATACCTACTTATTATTTAAGCGTTAATAATCTTTCGTTTTGTAATCAGGACATTCAATTATATAGTGAAATACTCATTTTCATTGTATATACAATGGGACCATGATCTTGGATTATGTCTATAATTGTATTACCTATATCACGTTATGTATTTTTCATTGTTTGAGAACATGTAAAATGTAAACACAAATAAATTAAAGTCGCCTAGAGATCTTACTGTCAGAAACTCGATAAGTTTATTTTTTAAACGTTTAATCTCGATCAAAATTGTTATTTATCACTGTCAATATATTACTATAAATAGTACTGTAGCCTAGGAGATAAGATAGTGAATGTTTTATGTAAAATGTACAACACAAATACAATACCAATAACGAACTTGAGATGTTTATATTATTTATATTATCACGTCACTAGATGGAATTATTATTGATATGTGTATTATGGAATTGCCACAAGTAACGCTTGACGAGAGTATTAATTAGGTACGTGCGGTCCAATCAACGCTCGGATATTTTTAATTGAAGCTAAACACGATGGACAGCACACGCCATCGAGACAAAATGATGTAAGACTGGTCGTAGTTCTCTAATCAACAATGGAATGTAGAAGTGCAGCCACTGGCGACCAACGCGTGGAAAATTCTCGAGATTGTAAATTGTAAACAATCAATTATTATCACATGTTTTAATATCTGTCACGCCGATGACGTACCACTCACTACCCCCGCCTGAACACGATAGATGTTTGAATGGAAATGATGATAATGAAGAACGCGGTTGAATTAATTCATGTGTATTATTTGAGTGCACTCATTTAACGCTTGTAAGAATATGTTATCGGGCTCGGTTTGATTCAGTTAGACTGCCAAAAACTACGGTGCAATGCAGTGCAGGGGAAATGTCAAAATATGAAGACGGCGCGTGCGCGGTATGTTCTCCCAGAGCATGCGCTGTCGATAGTCAATGAAAAGTCGCCCGCGGTAACTAAAACTTCGTCCAAGTGATTGTTTGACTACTTCGAACGTTTTCGTCTCTATTATACGCGATTGAAATTGTCCGAATTTGTTTGAGGGGAAATTTAATTATATCAAAAATGGGATCATCGGCCGTGGGCCTTCTTACAACGGGAAGAGGCTAAATCCAAGTTCATGGTCCCATCGCATATATAATAAAAATGAGTATTACACCATATTATTGAATGTGTTAACAACGGAATGAAAGATAATTTATGTTTAAATAATAAGTATTAAATAAAATATAACATTTAAAAGTTTCGAAAAATGTACCGTATATTTTGACATTTCATAGGCAATGTTTATAAGTTTACATGACAAATTTATATTTTTTATGGATGAAAGAATTAGCATTTTCTTTACTATACCCTTTTCCATGGTTCTTAAAGTAATGACTGACATTCAAAATGTATGATAAAATTAATGTATGGTAATATCTTAATTAATACTTATTATTTATGCGTATTTCATTTTGTAATCAGGACATTCAATTATATAGTGAAATACTTATTTCCATTGTATATCAAATGGGACCATGATCTTGAATTATGCCCGGGAAGAGACTGTGTGTGAATGTGAGAAAAATAGTAAAATACTTCAATAAATAGGAAAAAATTTCTAAAATAAATGATATTGTGGACGCGATAACTCCCGTTATTCATATTTGATTTCGCTCAAATTTTATCAGTTTTGGCCAAGTCGACGACAAATCAGATTCGCCATCTTCAAAATGGTGGCTGTCCTGAAGATTAAAAATATACAAGAGAAAAAAATTAAAAACATTCACGTACAGTCGAAATCTAGTTTATTATTGCGGCCGGTGCTAGAAGGGATTTTGCGAAAGACTTGTTTGTTTTGGTTCGTATTTTATATATTTTTTATATTTTATATATTTTATATATTTATACTATTTTAGGTAGATAGTGGCGGTCGGTGCCATAAGGGATTTTGCAAGGGACTAGTTAGTTTTAATTCGTATTTAATATATTTATACTATTTTACGTAGATATAACAAGGCAAATTGTCATAAACGTGATTAAAAAATAGACGACACATTAAGAAATAATAAATGGTGAAAAAAAATGAAATTTATAGTTTGCTTAAATTTTCTGCTAGCTTAATGAAGTTATACGAATAGTTCGGTATACCTGACGCTATCGAGTTTGAAAAACTCGTTTTACCACTTGGATTTAATATTCGAATAGCGCGACAGTCGGTTCAATGCCGGATCTTCACGAGCCACGCACTTCGTAAAAAATGCGCAGATAACACGTCGCCAGCGTTGTCGTAGCGGAATAGAGCGTTATAATATGGTTATAATGTTTCCTCCTTTATTAAAACGTCGATATTGATGGGCGCAGTAACTTATACGCTCTGTAAAAGTATTCTTGATGCGCTTATCTTGTCGATGTCGCGATGAGTCAAACAAAATATTGTCGATCGATGTAGACGACGAATTGCAAAAAAGAATTAAGAAAATATGCATTTTATAATTCAATTAAGTTATTATATTACTAGCTGTAGCATTGGTTCGCGTCTCTGCTAAGCCCTAATATCACCAAGAAGAATTATGATTCTTGTGTGTGGTGAGGGATAACCACTTACAATCATATAGGTAATCTAATTTATTAAACAATGAGAAAGGTAATATATTATTTATCTTATATATCAAAAATCTTAATTAATAAAACAATATATGGAATAAGCAGTTAAAAGAAACCAAACTCAATTACAAAAGTCAATTCTACAATAAATTCACATAGGGAATATGTACACAAGACGCAACCGCAAAACATTCACCATCATGCAAAATAAATTGAACAAATCAAGTAATTGTACAGGTATCTTCATCGATTCGAGGGAAGTATTCGACAGGAACAACTTGTATCAGAACCAAAAGAAAACGGGATTGACCACACGGCCCCAAACGGGTATGAAGCCACTCACCGAATATACCTACCTCAGATAGTCAGATCAAATGAATCACCAAGTAATCCACCATTAGGTGAATTTGGACTCCCCCAAGGTACGGTACACAGAACTCTACCATTTCTCACTCACGTAAACGACACATCTCAACATATCTATAGTATATTTTTGACGGTCCACGGAGAGGCGGCGGTAGCAGCACGCGTTAAGCGACCGGTTCGGGTTTGCTGGCCCGGGGTTCAAGCCTCATCTTCGGCCGTTTAATTTGTTTTTCAGCCGTGTATTTGAACGATATTACGGACCTTACACGAAGTAACGGACAGACAGACGGAAACGAAATGATAACTGATCCCTTCGCGACCCACGAACGGGTCGAATCATTACGCACTCCATCTTCTTTGGTGAACTTACGTGGAGTAGTCGGCTGCTTGTTCTTTGTCCGTGAATTCAATGAAAGATGAAGCCTCTATGAAACCAATGATGTTATACAATTCATTCATATACATTGTCCTACCTACCAAAATTGAGATTGTATTAGTGTATATCTACATGTGCCTGAGTGTAGGCGATTATAAATCTTTTTTTAAAACTTATTTGTTCAAAATGTACTTTTTGTTTTAACCTATTTTGTATAAATGTACTTACATATAAGTTATAATTGTAAACTTTGCCTGTCTCAACACAGAGCTCTCTAGTGAGACAGGCATAGTATAATCTAACTCGAACAAATGTAAAAGTAAAGAAAGGAAATAAATAAAATTAAAAAAATTATGAATTTTTTAATACGATTTCTAAATTGTTAAAGAAAAAGATTTTATTTCATACGGCAGTGTGTTTGTATCTTTAAAAGGCCTATTTTTATATGGTGACGGGACAGTTCAATTTCATAAATCGTAAATAACCGTGAAAAATGTCAGTAATGCGTAAGTAGTGATGGTAACCGTTATTTTAACCGGTTATTTTCGGTTATTTGGGATTTGTATCAGATTGTATCGATTATTGATAACAAAGATATATAATTGTTAAAATAAAACACAAATCACTAAGTTTTCACCACGTCATTAGATATAAAATCTACATGTTTCGAGAACAATGTCCTCTACTTTAGGATTGTCTGTATAATAAAATTGAAAAAGATAATTCATGCAAGTGTGTTTCGGTAAAGGGGTGGGTGTGGAGAGGAGGGGGGGGGGGTTAATTATTGAATGTCATCTGAAAGGGATGGAATCTTAAGTGGAAAAATATTCAATAAGGGGTTGTGCGCAAATTTTGTCTGATTATTTATTATATTTGAATTAATGTTAACACTTTTCCTTTAATTACAAGTATTTCTAGATTATTTATTTGTGGGATCTTAGATTTTACATCTAATAAGTGGTGAAAACAAAGTGATTTGTGTTTTATTTTAATAATAATGTCACCACAACATTCAAACCTTCATTCAGAAGAAAAAATATTCTCCGAACAATTGATATAATTGTTGTCCAGTATCGATGGCCGATGGTTGCCCGTCGAGTTGCAAAAAATCAGTTGCCAACCACCGACGCAGTCAGATACAAATCTCAAATAACGGTTAATGTGTCACCGGTTAAAATACCATCACTACGCGTAAGTGCGGAATTTGTGTGTACCCTCCAAGCGCACACCTGTCATCCGTACACATTTAGCATGCACGCTCCTACCACGTGGCACACATCAGCGCCCCACCTGCGCACCACGGGAACAAACTATCTATTCGTGTGCTTCTCTGTGTGATTCTTTTAAGCCATGTATTCACTAGGGGACAAATAGCGCAACATTGTTCATGTTTCGGGGACAATAACGCGGTCTCGTTGGTGGAATGGTACATGCGCAAACTCTCCCCCACTACGCCGAAAACTTTCAAGAAGTTTGCTGGCAACGGTACACACCGAGACTCACATATCATTTATCGCGGAAATGTTGCCCGATGAGGTTATGATAATTAGTGCTGCGCATCTATTTGTTCTAACGAGTTTATCGAAACGTAAGAGGAGAAAAAGGTGGTGGGTGCGAAACTTTTTGCTGCAAAGAGAAAGAAGGATGGATATTCTATGCAATCTTTGAATGTCTGACGGATCTTTTGTCAATTTCACTCGAATGACAACAACTGATTTTGAAAATTTATTACAAATAATCGGGCCTTCCATAGTCAAGCAAGACACAATATTGCGAAACGCTGTTGGCCCTCACATCAGGCTTGCAATTACAGCTCAATTAGAGCTCGATCAGTTGGATAAAAATCTCGTTTCCCCACACTAATGTCATGTTGTGTGGTATACAGTTACATTGCATGCGCATTCACTTGTAAACAAACCACGTAGTACTGACGCGCGGCGCGATGTCGCGGTGAGCTCTGAACCGTGCGCGTGGCAATGTTGCCACGGCACGTAGAAATGCCGCCCATGTTGTGCGCGACGTCGCGGAACAGTGCGCGACGTTGCAACGTCACGTAAACTCTATGCCGAGCGTGATGTTGAGGGACGATTTGTCCCCTAGTGAATGGTTTTATATTCCAAACTTCTATACTTCGTTGGTGTTTGAAATTTGAAGGATTGCAGTAGATGTTTATTACTCGCTTGTGTTCCAAAAATAAAATACAATCGTACAGAACTGAACCAAGCATTTCTTAGTTGCATTTTACAACCCTGAAGGAAATATAGTCACTCCACGCCACCCTCCCGGACATCCCCTCCGCCTCCTGCCTGGATTAAATGGAAACATTGTCATTATTTAGAGGTTTTTGTAAACAATAAGGCAGAAATATTGAAAAAAATGCACACTTTAATAACGCACATCTCAATAACTATTGATATTGATTATTTACTATTTTAGTTCATGATTGCTTGTACATTTTCGAATCATTATTAAGGCAGGAGTCCACCTGTAAAGTTTTTGTTACTAGATATGTAACACCCTGTACAGAAGAGAATACGTGGGTTATAAAGGCTGCAATATCCAAAAAATTAAAAAAAAATTATATGTATCCATCCTTCCAAAATCATGTTTCCTATAAATTTATAGACTATGTTTCCTATAAAATCTCGAAATCAGTAGGTACATTAGTTATCCTCAGTGATTGCATTCTATTTTTTTTGGATATTGCTGCCTTTGCTTTTATACCCACATAGATTTCTGAGTAAAAAGAATGGTATGTGGAAATAACATAGCGTGTAAACATAAAATAATCGACGAGTACCGTACAATACAGAATATGGATAATGAATGAAGTGAAGGGAAATAATGTTGGAGCCCAACCTAAGGTCTGCGAACTTCTCTGCTTTGTAACTCGTTCCACTTCAAAATACAATCTGTTAAATTCTACAAATAACCTAGACATTTTTATTGACAATTTGCTTTTATTTTAAATGAAACTCCGTAATCTCATTTAGGATTATTGAAATAAAATTAATGCTTCTTTAATTGAATCCCATTCCCTCCCTCTTTCCATTTTATGCATTATCATAATTTAAATCTTTGTAATATTTATTATTTATCACATATTCTTTATCATTTTTTTACTTAGTTTTTTTTACCAGCTTTGAGGAAACTTTACTGGTCATGCCAAATGTTTTTTTTTGATATTATATATTTTTTTATATTACTTTGTACTGTATGTTTCCCAAAATAATAATTAAAAAAAAACTCTTTCTGAATTGGAGGCTTTTCTGACCACACACATTTGTCGACCCAATAAATTAATATAGAAACCGACCGTAGGTGAAGGAGTAGGTTTATGCTTAAAAATTTTTACCCTTTCGAATTCATGTAAAATATAAAACACACTATGTTTATTACAATACGTAATTTGTAAACGTGTCAATGTTATAGGTCTGACGCACTTGTAGTTGTCGATTAGGTCTAGCCGCATAGAGATTAGGGGAGACCGGGTATGGTTGTCACACGGGTAGGTTGTCACAGCAGCTATAACGGAGAAAGTAATGAACGAATGAACCCGCTGTGTAACGTCAAACTAGCGCGACGGCAACACCTCCCTACCTACTTCACCTCAGTCCGCTCTGCGACGTAGTAACGGCAACGCGTACGATCGTTTTTTTCGCATACCGAAAGTATTTTTTTGTGCATCAGTGTCGAGCCTCGTAAGTATATTTAAGTTTTGCGTATCTATATAACTTTGCATGTATTTGTCATGTCAAATAAGTGTTGTATAATAATGTAACGTTTCTTTTTAAACACAACATTGTTATAACTTTATTTTGAGAGGTTATTTTCTAAAACGTGTTTTGGGGCTGGTTGTCTCAAGTCGTCGGGGGCTTGTTGTCACATGTGACAACCTACCCCATGTTTGTGTACTTGCTATTTTGTTGGTTTTTCGGGCTGTTTGCTTCATAATAGTTTTTTTTTGTTTCAGAGATTGTTTTAAAAATGCCACGGTAACACAAGAGAAAGTCTGAACGAGGCCTTGTGTCACCTGCATTGATGTTGCGTGCTGTGAGGGAAGTGAAAAACTATGGCAAATCTATAAGATCTGTAGCAAAGGATTTTGGTATAAATTATCGGACTTTAACAAGGTATTGTAAAAAAATTACAGCCGAAGAGATAAGAAACGAGACTGTATCAGTACCAACGACAAGAATAGGCTACCAAAAGAATCATCAGATTTTTACCGATGAACAGGAACAAGAACTGGAAAAATACATCCTTCAGGCCTCAAGTATTTATTTTGGATTGACTCCAAAAGACATTCGAAAATTAGCTTTCGAACTCGCTATTTCGAATAACCTTAAAATTCAGAAGTCTTGGGAATCATACAAGCTAGCTGGCCCTGACTGGTTTACATCATTTTTGAAGAGACATCCTTCTCTATCTATTAGAACACCTGAATCCACCAATTTGGCTCGGGCCACTAGTTTTAACCAACACGATGTCAAAACTTTCTTTGATAACCTTAAGTCGGTGATCACACGTTATGGTATTCAACCACACGATATCTGGAATATGGATGAAACTGGGGTAACTACGGTACAAAAACCAAATAAAGTTGTTGCTAGAAAAGGATTTAAACAAGTCGGGGCTATCACATCAGCCGAGAGAGGCACTTTAATCACCCTAGCTGCTGCTATTTCCGGGGGAGGCAATTCAGTTCCACCATTTTTCGTGTTTCCGAGGGTGCATTTCAAAGACCATTTCATCAGAGATGGGCCAATTGGTTGCAAAGGAGGAAGTAATCCCTCAGGCTGGATGACAGAAGAATTATTTCTGGTTTTCTTGAAACATTTTCATAATCATGTGAAATCTACTAAAGAAAAACCATGTCTCTTAGTTTTGAACAATCACAGCTCTCATTTGTCCATTGAAGGATTAAACTTTGCTAAAGAAAATGGAATAATAATGTTATCTTTCCCGCCACACTGTACTCATCGTCTACAACCCTTGGACAGATCAGTTTTTGGGCCTTCAAAAAAATATATTAACAACGCAATAGATCAATGGATGGTTAACCACCCAGGACAAGCAATGACGATATATGAAATACCAGGAATAATTGCACAGACTTTTCCACTAGCAGCTACTCCCTCCAACATTGTCATAGGGTTTAAAACCTGTGGAATTTGTCCATTTAATCGAGACATTTTTCAAGAGCACGATTTTATGCCATCCTCTGTCACAGACAGACCAGTAATTACGGTTACTGATCCCGATATAGTGCATAATACCACAGAAAATCAAACGGTCAACTCTGATCTTAGCAGTCTAATGAATTGTGATCTTCCTGTCCTTGATTTTCCTTCATTGGATCAAAATGACAACGCTAATTTTAGTGTTCGTGCAGTGACACCGCAGAGCTCGGCAAGTTGTCCAGTACCAGAAATATCACCACAGTATCATGCTACAAAGGAATCGACAACAAACACCCATCTCAGTCCAAGTGGTTCGAAGACTTGCCTATTAATATCTCCGCAGGTTTTGAAGCCCCTACCAAAAGCACTTCCTCGCAAATTGAAGCGAGTTGATAGACGAAAATGTAAATCAGCAATTTTAACAGATACACCGGAGAAGACGTTTTTAAAAGAAAGAAAAAAAGATCAAGAAAGTAAGAAAATTAAAGCATCGAGACGAGTTTTTAGTGAAAATAAAAAGGCATCTAAAGGAAAGAAAATTAAAAAGATAACAATTGACAGCGACGAAGATGAAAAAGAGGATGAAGAGTTTTGTTTGATCTGCTTGTCTTCTACTAGTAAGCCTAGAGAAATCTGGCTTCAGTGTCAGGATTGTAAGCTATGGGCTCACAAAGCATGCACGCCTGGACTACCATATTACGTATGACATAATTGTGATTCTGAATATTCAGACTAATTTTTGAGACTGACTAAATATATTTTAGTTAAGTAGGTATATTGCGTCCAAAGAGTTGACTATGTATGTTTTTATATTTTTGATTTTAATTAAGGGTTCTAAGTTCGTAGGTACCTAAAGTTGTTATTAGCCTTAAACTAATTTTTTAACTTTATTTTTGTTTGAGTAAACATTTTGTTTTTTTATAATAATTATTGAAGAAGTACAGAATTGATTGTTTCAATTAATAAAAACATTCATGTCATTAAAATAAGTGTTTCTGTTTTTAATCCTACCTTAATATACTATGTGACTTCCTACCCCTACAACTGTGACAACCAACCCTGATGCGGGGTTAAAAGTCACACTTCTCCTTTTACACAAAAACTGAAATATGTCCTCAATAAATAAATTTTAGAAGAAAAGCACAAGTTAATCATAAAGTGGACTAAATATACAATACTTTGATATACAAATGTCATTGCTAAACTAAAAACAAGAGCACTAAAAATGCAAAAGAAAAAAAATGTGACAACCATACCCGGTCTCCCCTACTCAGAGTATCAGAGGGTTTCCGCTTATTAAAAAAGGTGGAGGAGTAAAGTGTAAAATATTGAAAATGTCCTTAGCTTTTCACGGCTGTTCAGAATCTTCTGTGTATAGTTTCCTGGGATATTCTGCCGTGTATATGTGACCCCTCTGGCCAACTTATCGGATCCCATTGCAGGGTCCATCACATCAGCCCTGATGATGGACCCAGCAATGGGATCCGAAACGTTGGCCAGAGAGGTCACATATACGCGGCAGAATATCTCAGAAAACTATACACAGAAGATGTAAAATATTTACTTGGACATCAATATTCATCAACTCGGCATAAAAGAGCAGCAAAATCCTTACTGCTTATTTTATTTTTTATTTATTATAATATTACTTTCAATGCTTGTGCTATATCTTTTCACTCTACATTAATACTTTTTGTTGTTGTTAAATTTCTATTGTATTATGATTTTCTTATGCTTCTGCTTTTTATATACTTACCTGCTTTTTACTTTATATTATATTTATCTTTATATATTTGTATCTATATTTTAAGTATTTTCTTTTCTCTTTATGTCATTATTATTTTACATGTTATTGTTTTTCTCTCTCTAATCTGTCTATATATTCTGATTATCTACACTTACCTATCTATTGTAAAAGCCCAAGGCATTAATTAATTAATTAATTAATAAATTTAAAAAAAATAATAATATAAAAATAAAAATAAGAAATAAAATATGCCCCTTGCCTGGTCGGTGGACCATTTATAATATTATCTAACAATAGATAACTCTTTGAAACAATCGCTTACAATTCTGCCAAAGCAGACACGAAGCTTTTTCGCGATGCACGAAACCATTTGACTTGAAAAGCCTTCACCGCTTTTTTTATGAATATTTTCAGAACTGCATTCATTGTTAGTAAAAGATTCATTATTCGATGAGCGGACTTCAATTTACAAGCGTGTTTATGTTATTTTTGGGACAGTGCATGTTGTGTACTAATTTCATCCATATTATATCGTCTTTGTACGTTCACTTGAAAGAAAACTGACGGATTACACCCGAGAGAAGTGCCAACTTTTTCAAGTGCCAATTTCAGAATAGGAATTAGGCGGATATCTTATCTTAGTCCCGTGAATAGAATTAAAAAAAGGTCGCCTAAGTTGTTTGAACGAATCAATGAAGAGTGGATGGTAAGGTTATTTGTCAGATTGGACTTAGATAAGTGGATTGTATTTCAGTTGTTGATGGGGTAAGATATGCAGAGACTGTTTTTTATTAACTTATTGAAATTAACGGACATAGTCCAACAAAATATAATAAATAACATGAACAACATAAAATACATCAGAAGAAAAGTTATAGCAATTTAAAACAAAAGCAAGGACAAATGAAAAGTACTAAAAAATGGAGACAAGATTTGGACTATCTAATTAGATATTGTTTAAATCTGGACAGACTTACACCGAAGATGTCCAGATCCTGTCTTGAGTTTATAAGACGAGATAACCGTGACATGGGAGCACGGAATCCACAATTGGTTCTATGATGGCTAAGGAACAACAGTTCATTATTTCTGAGTCTACGGGAAGGGATATTGAATTTTATTTGGCCCAGTAACGATGGCATATCAGTGTGGCCGTTCAATATTTTGAATATGCTTTATAGTCACTGTTTTCTCTACGTTTTTGGAGGTTATAAATTTTTAAAATTGGCTTAATTTCACTGTCCGAGTAGTCTCCTCTATCCAAGCCCATCATCCATGCAACTTTTCTTAAATAAAATGTAATTTTATTATTAAACATATTATGCTTTACTAAACTTGTGCTACTGTTTTGTACTTTATATTATTATTATTATTTTATTTTGTTGTATTTTTTTAATATATTATGTTTTCTTTAAGCTTCTCCTTTTGTTATATAGGTACTTGTTTTTCACTTTTTACTTTATATTATATCTATCTTTTAGTATTGTGCTATGTATTTGCTTTCCTCTTTATAATATTATATTTTCTTGTTTATATTTATTTCGTGGGCAATCACTATGTGTTGTTAAACGTATTCATTCATTTAATGTACACTATACTTTTTTGATAGTAAAAGCCCTGAAAGGCGTTAATAAATAAATAAATAAAATAGCCCCAGGTTTACCAGACACAGAAAAATGATTTAGTTAGGGGTCTCAATAATCGACGAGCTTCGTATAATCTTACATAAACTGAAGGAAGAAAATTGGCCCTTCAAAAAGTTGGATCACGAATGTCTGTGGAACACTCGCTCACCGATATGTAAAAATAATATAGCAAGAAACAATAAGAAGATAGCAAGAAAAAATAATAAATAATTATGAAACTTTATTGAAAGACATGAATGATTCAAATCTTAGAATAAAAATTATAAAAACTAAAATCAAAAAATGTGCGGATGGAACTAAACTATTTTGATTTATTGGTTCACTTGAATTTTCTATTTCAGTTTGCAGTTTCCATTTTGAACAAGAACATCTCTATTCTATGACAAGAGCATGCCCCCAATAAGCATGTGTGTTTGATGGTTAGCTTTGAGCGTGCTCATTTATGAGCATGCTTAAAATAAGCATGCTAATAATGATGCAAGTGTGTAAATTTGTTAGGGCATCCTAGTTTTAATAAGCATGTGTATCTGTACCTTAATGGATGGTAAGAAATATGTATGACGCAAGTGTTAACAGAGGTAGAGCCGGGTTAACCAGACGCTGGAAGATAGTTTTGTTAGGAGTCTCAACTTCTCAACAATCGACGTATAATCTTACATAATGGATGGCGCTAAAAACGCAGCATGTAGTGCGCACCCTGCCCATATCAAGAAACAGCAATGCAGTGGCAAAATTGTATGAAGTAGCGAGATGTTAGAGTAAAGATGTACATTTTGTTCTGAACACAATTTATTTATCATAAAATGTGTTATATAATGTTATCTTAAAAATGTTCATAATCTTTGTACTCTAATATCTCATCATGTAATATCAAATCACTATTAAGAGGTACACAAAGGCAGCATTAGCGACTTCAACCAATCAACCCCCAAGGATGGGTTACGTAACAAAATGGCCCCTTCATCCTAAAGTGAGAGTTGAGGTCGATTTTATACTGAAGCGTCATAGCAAAGACAGAAATATTCAATTATGTAAATAGCAGCAATGTCCACTATTTGGTAGCAAAACTAACTAACTAACCATCGCGCCGTTTCCCCGCAGGGGAACGCAGAGAGGATCGAACGCCATACTCTTCTATCCTGGCACTCCACTTTTGCTTCGGTCACACATTCATAAATCTTCTCATACAAGTTCTACGGTTGTGTGCGGCTATACAAGGTCATCCTTAAATACTTGTAGTATCTGATCTTGCCAGGTCTTTCGCGGACGCTCCTGTTGCCTTCAACGCTCGCCTCATATATTTTCTTAACCCTCCTTTCCTCGTTCATACGTCCCACATGACCAAACCATTGCAGCAAAATGAAACACGTATTTCTTATTTATACACTTATATATAAGGAAAACTAAGGCGGCTATGGTTTTTAATAACTTTATTTCTAAGAAGTAGGTTTCGTAGAATCTATGAAACCTACTTATTCGTACTATCGAATAAGTAGGTTTCATAGATTCTAGAAAAATTCCCTTGAGTAGCGACAAGTTTTTTGTATTTATCTCGTAAACACCTCACTGGGACATTGCTGCTTTTGCTTTTATACCCCTCGTATATGTAATATATTCCCTTATTTCCGATGCACTCACAATTTATAAGTGTAGTATACATATACAAAAAGTAGTGAAAAAATACAATACAGTAATTAGTACCTAAAAAGTACATAAAAATTAGCGTAGAAATCAAATACAATTATTAGAAATTAAATACCTATAATAGTTATTTGAAAGCAGACATTTATTTGTTTGGGTGAGAGTACCAATTTTGTGTCATCCCATATTTTTGGTCCATGATTTTATTTCTTTGGAATTTATTATCAAGACTTTGTTATATGTTGTTAAAGAGTTTGGGTCCAAAGTAGTTGAAACTCCTTTGCTTATACGTATATTATAATATATATATAGTGTGTGTTCTTGAGATTTCTAAAACAACTAAAACAAGTTCGTTTGTCCGTGTGGCAATCTTCATTTGTGTCATTTTGAAATGTGTAGTTTTGTGTTTATATGTGCATTTTAGTGTAGTATTAGAATATATTCGTCCAATATCAAAAACATTCCATTTGTTGAATATATCATCAGTCCTTGTTTTTCTGAGTTGCAATAACTAGATCGATTGCACTCGAAGTTGCTCCTCCCCACGCAATTATGCCATATTCTGTGATCGATTGGCAAACTGCGAAGTATACAATTTTTTGATGTTTTTTTTTTATAATTTTGTCTGAAATGTATAGTATATGCGTGTTCCATTTAAGATAAGCTTCAATAATAATTCCTAAGTATTTAATTTGATTAGTGTATTTTCAATATAAGACCATCGACAATTACGCGGGGCGTGGCCTGGTGGACCAGCTGTTCAAGTGATTAAGGTCAAGCGTATGGCGCTTTTTTTAAGTATTCAGCGGTAGGTACCGAAAATCGGATCGCACAGCTCGGGCCAAACTACCGCGTGCATGTACCGTGTAACTACACACACACACACACACACACACACACACACTCACGGTGCGCCTACCGTGCGGGTATTGCATAACGGATCTTTCAGGTCAGTCACCGTTCTTTGCCTGCTTGGCGCTAGCACCTACGTCATTTCACGCATAATACGGAGCCAACATCGGTACTTCACACTGCAGGGCGTAGGTAATACTAAACACTTCCTGGAACATCGCGATAAGTTCTTCAGTGTCATTGCGCATTTTGCATCGTCACCCTGAATCGTCCACCTCATATTCCGTTTGCTAATCATATTGTCAGCTCACATCTGTTCCCAATCCATCGACACCTTAACTTCCGTCTGCCTCGCATACTTTCTGAGATATTCGCGTTTGATCTGTGACGATCAGACTTTTGAGCATGTGCCCCACACCACGAACCAGTTTTAAAAACGTATTCGCGCCAAGAAAATAACACGAAGTTCCCTAAGGGCCGGCTGTTTGATCAGTGGTAATGGTTATAGTGAAGCAAAAAGCATAGATTTTTGCGTTTTTCACCAATCAAACAACATGTTTTCGTAAAAATCTATGCTTTCTGCTTTCTACTATTACCACTCAATAAACATCTGGCCCTAAAATTGTTAGCATCCCTTTCATTTTGCCGCCCTACCTTCTTCTTTCTTCCCTGTCATCCAGGCTTGAAGAATTAATGCATTAGGTATAAAAAACGTGTACCCATTCAAAATAAAACAATAAAAGAGACCGAACATTAGATAACTAAGTACTGCTCATGATATTTTAGTTTGCTTTTAAATTTCTCTCTTCTAAGTTCATTTGTATTTTGGGTTCATCCTCTTAACCAATGGTACAATTTGTTAAAATTGCCTGTAAAATTTTGCCGCCCAAAGCGGCCACCTAGTCTTGCCTAATGGATGAAACGGCTCTGCAATCTTGCTAAACTGAATATTTTGGCATTCGCATGTGATTTCCTGCCGACCTATGTTAAAAAATGATAATATTTTTGAAAAATAGCTACGTACGCCGAGTACAAATAAAACACCACCAATTTTGATCGTTCTTGAAAAACATTATTATTTGGAGTAATTTGCTATACTTATATTATTTCGAATCAAGCTGGTGTGATGCCGCGCAGAGCTATGTGTGTGCCACACAACACCAGACTGGTTCAACGTTTTCACTTTCAATCTAGAATCACGCTGAGCCGTGTGAGAAGCTAAACCTGTTTTCGAATGTGTGTGTCTACCCATAAAAAATATACCTGGTCGCAATACGCCCATATGCTCAGATCTCATATGGTACGGACTTCCAAGTGTAAGTAAAAGTATTAGATACCTAATTAAATTATTTCCGACGATTTAAATGTGTACTGATGTTGGTACCTACCTACCTACTTACATAAAATAATGATCACCTACTTAGATTAGGTACTTACTCGCGTCAATTATTAAGGTACCTAACATTGAAAGTACATGCAAACGTATCTAATCTCGCTTCAATATCGCGAAAGAAACAAACCACACGACTCATAACTTCTGCGTCATGGAAATCTTCGAAATCATCGTAGGTACTTATTTGCTCGGCACGCCTAACATCCACAAAGAACTTCGTATTCGTACCTGTATGACGGCGAACCTATCGGCCAAGATGCGAACTTAAAAAATCACAACCGAGTGAAGTTGCCGCATATCGCCGCATCAGCGCGGGAGAGACGAGTTTTTTTCTTTAGTTTGACATTTGCCTCTATAGGTGTGTGTCTTGCCCGTCGAGTGCTCGCTTAACCTTTATTTTAAAGTTTATAATCGCGATTCGTTGTTTATTACACAAACTTTAGAGTGTGTGCGTTATTGTGACACGTTTTTAAGAAGTATTTCACATATTGTATTCCTGTTTACTGGGTTATATAATCTGTTGTAGGTTTGATTTATTTTTGCGCTTTTCGGCAGGTATCTACCTACTCGAAAAACATCGTGAAGGTGCACGAAATAGTGTTAAAACATCTTGCAGATATTTTTTCAATATTGGAACGCGGGTTGCATACTTTATTTTTGTTTCGAGTTTTTGGCTCGGATAGTCGCGGTTGTGACCGGTGAAGTTTTGTGTATTTTCGTTTGTAAAAGTATTTTGTGCAATACCAGTAAGGGAATAACGGTGAGTTCAAACCTTTCAAATACACCTGTTTAATTTTACTATCACGGTACAGTTCTTTGTTGCGCGCTCGACTTTTGACGTTTTTATTTTCATTTGTTATCTTTGATATCTCTGTAATGCGAGTGTTTAATTGTTTTCAATTTATCACATATTTGGTAGGTAAGAGGTTATATTTTAATAGTTCTCGGGTGAAGAATCGTTGAAGATAAATAGGGATGGTGGCCTAGACATAATTATTTAGGTTATAACGAATATATAGGTGTAGGTACCTATAAAAGCAAAGACACCAATATTTAAAAAAAATTTAATATAGTCTTCGATGAATACTAATTTATAATGTACTGAATTCGAGATTCTATAGGAAACATGATTTCGGTAGGGATAGATATATGAAATCCAGAATTCAGTATATGAGTCGTATATTTCCAGACACCGCTAACTCCATATCAAAACAATTTACAGCAGGTCAAGTAATTTATACATTATTGTGTGAGATGTTATTACCTACACTGTAAGTTTTTCTAAAAAGTTTGTTATAAACGTAAACAAACTTTCTAGAAAAACTAACAGTGTAGGTAATAACACTCTAAATAATCTCTAGTCTAATAAAGTCTAATAAAAAGTCTAGGTAAATAATCTCACACAATAAGGTATAAATTACTTGACCTGCTGTAAATTTCTTTGGTTTGGAGTTAGCGGTGTCTGGAAATATACGACTCATATTTTAAATTAGTAATTCTCTGTGACTGCATTCCAAACATTTATTTTTATTTTTTGGATATTGCTGCCTTTGCTTTTATATATAGCTTTTATATCTAGCCCACATATCTAAATATAATAATTTCTTTGTCTGTCCGTCCGTCTTTCTGTCTGTCCCGTAACCTTTTTTTTTACACTTCAACAGGACAGGAGGCCCAACTACAGAAGCGAAATACATCAAAAGCATCCAGGCTTGAATAAATCACACAGATTAAATTGTGACCTCACCGGGAATCGAACCCGTAAAACCCTCGATGGGAGAAGCCAGTGTCATGCCCACCGCGCTACGAGGGCCGCATAACGTCCGTAATTGCGTTCGAATGAATACACGGCTAAAAAACAAATTAAACGGCCGGAGATGTGGCGAAGACTGCAAAGTTAGCGATGTTGCTATCGCTGCCTATTCGCGGACCACCAAAAAGTTAATATAAATATGTACTAGGGCTTAGCAAAGACGCGAACCAATGTAATACAGCTAGTATTATAATATACTAGCTGTGCCCGCGCGGCTTCGCACGCGTAGATTTTTAGTACACTGTTTGGATCGTCATAGAACTTTCGCGAAACTTCTAGAGCATTCTCCTTCCAGAACTTTCAAGAAATTTATCGAACGTACAGGAACCTTCTAGACACACCGACACATTCCGCCACTCAGTTTAGAACCTTATAGAACTTTCGGGAATTTTCTAGAACCTTCTCCTTCCAGAACTTTCCAGAGAAGGTTTTCCCGGAACCTTCTAGACTCACCGACACAGTCGGCGCGCCTATTTTGGAACAATCTGAAGCATTTGCGGCCTTCCCATAACAAAGAATTGTGCTAGAAAGCACATTTTCGTCACCCACTCTCACCCATGCACAGCCACCCCCACCAAACTCGCATATTTTCGATGTGACACCAAGGGCTATCCACCACCATAACCACCATTGGGTGGTTGTGGCTGGTTGTGGAGAAAACTTGGCGGGTAGGGAAACATGGGTTTCTTTTTATATAGATATATATATATATATATAGATATATATAGATATTGATAATTATATATATATTATTTATATATTGATTTCTTGTTTTCTGGATCATCGACCGTAATGTTTTTGGATTGGTAGGTAGGTAGGTACATGATTTGTTGATATTTTGAAGCTCAGAGAGGTCTGCTATCGCAATTAGTAAAGATCTTACAATGACTCCAGAAACATCAGTATATTCGTACAAAATACTGTAGTGAATTTTAACTCTAAAACAAAATTTGTTACCTTAAAACAATACAAGACATCCTCCGTAGCTAGGGTTGCCACCTTTTTTGTGTGCAAATAAAGAACATTAGTTACGAAAGGTAGAAAAAAGTACATTGTGTCAAAATAAAGTACGATTTATTTTACTTTTTTATTTTGCTAAAAAACATATTTTTCATTACTTTTAGCAACTTTTAACAAATAATTATCACTACCAAACAACTGCACAGCGTGTTTGCAGTCTATATTATTTAAGTTAAAGTAAATAAGTCATTCGTTTTTATCAGATTCAGAGACGCTTTGTTTCTTTCGTCTCGCCATTTGCTATTCATCACAGAAAAAACTCTATAAAACCAATTAATCGTATTTTAACTGCACTCAATCTGCCTTACACAAAACAAACAATAATTTTTTAAAATGTCATTGACTATGTTGACATTTGAGGTTAGGTTGCATTAAAAAACGAGTGTTTATGTGGCGACCGCCACAGAGTATATCGTAAATAATTATCGAATCTATTCGGCAACAATCGATGACGTCATCGACCCCGGTAACTCTCGTTCCGTTTTACGCAAAAATTTCTACGATCAACTTTTTTTTATGTTATAAGTGAAATGAATCCCAGAGAAATCAAATCATGCGAAATAAAGTATTTTCGCGTACTTTATTGTTCTCATAAAGTATAGAGTATAATTACCCGAAATAACGCATAATACTTTATAATAAAGTACGGGTGGCAACCCTACCCGTAGCCCAGTGGGCATGACGCCGGCTTCCCACACCGAGGGTTCCAGGTTCTCGATTGCCGATGAGGTCACAATACATCGATGTGATAAACTCGAACTTGGAGTGTTTTTGTGACGCGTTTAGCTAGGGTAATTTGGCTCGGCAGTCAATATTGTAGTTACATACATATATATGTATACTTGCCGCTATACTGCCGAGATAAAATTGCGCTTAAAATGCATCGAGTTTTTCCATTGGCAGCTTCAAAAATTAATCAAATCGTATGATTTTTTAAAGGAAAGAGGTGTGCAGATTAATTTAAAAAACGTTTAGTTATTATTTCATGTGTAGAAATATTGAATACCTATGTATTTACAATATTTAACATTCGAGTCACTTTAAGACGAAATACATGGATATTTATATTTTTTACGTCAACTTTGTGTTTTCTGCAGGCACTAAATTTTTAGATGAGAATGTAAGTTCCTGTCGTGAGAAATGTGTCAAACTCAAACGCATATACGGGTATACATCCTTTATATTATGAATGTTTCAAAAACGCAGTTTAGAATTTTGATAAATTCATAACCGAAATCGCTTAAAGGTACTGACACACATGCTCATTAGTGGCACGTGAGCATGCGCAGTATTGCGCTTCGTGAGCCATTACTATTTAGTAGCATGTGTGTACGCATATTGCTAGTAATGAGCAAGCTAATGTCATTCACCACAAGAAGGGGTATCCTTTGAGCATGTGTGAACAGGCTTGCTTATGAGCATGCTAATGTCATTTGCGGCTAGTATCGATTATCAATGCAATGTCCGCGACAGATGAAACAAATATGGCGCGTTGGGGAGATGACAAAACATTACTTTTCGTGACTTATTATAGGAACCGCGAATGTCTGTGGAATACTCGGTCGCCGCTATGTAAAAATAATACAGCAAGAAATAATTTCTATGAAAATTTATTAAAAGACATGAATGATTCAAATCTTACAATAAAAATTATAAAAACTAAAATCAGAAATGTGCGGATGGGAAAACTCGGGAACTGAAAATGCTCATTATTAATCATTGCATTAAAGTTTTTGTAGGCGTTTTTCCAAGCATAAATCAGTCAATGTAGTAGAGTAAAAACTACTAACTAATAGTAGTACTATATTAGGTTGATGAAATACAGCAAATATTATTCAAAGCTATTTTCATTATTTGAATGTGACGTGAACATAAGTTCGAAGTACTTACTAAAAGCTCAATAGACATATACAATTAAATATACAAAACATAAAAATGCTGATGCTCGTCCGATTTTTCGGCTCAGGATTGATCTCGTAAAATGCCTCAAGATCTCGCGGGATCCCGATCTCGCAGGATCGGGATTGCATTCCCTAACTGTATCTAATACGATCGCTGACTTTAGTAAGCGAGACGTGGCAAGGGATGTTTAAAGCGTTCATTTAGAAAACATTAAATTTTAATTTATGCAAAACTGTTGTTTTTAACACGGTGTATGGAAAATATTTTAATTCCCCACATAGTGGAATTAAATACCTACATATTTCTAATTTACCGACTTACTGCTAAGGCTTAAAAAACATGTCAAATTTATAACACACTTAACAAATTACACGTCTCTAAAGCAATCGTGTGAAGCCATTGAAAATGCTAAAGGATTTTGTAACCATTATTCGTGCTGACGGTAATGACCGTCGGCGGTGGGTCTTATTTCCTCTTCCGATGCATTATGATTTCAATATGAAGAAAGAGAAAAAAAACGGAAAATGTGTCGCTGTGTAAATCGTTTACACAGAAAAGATTATAAATATCTGATGACTTCAAATCCCTACTCTGCATTATTTTCAGAGTACACAAAAGTGTAGGCCTAAATGCACTATTAATACAATTACTGAGTCGTAGTTGATATCAGCGTATGCTTTTTGGTAATGACTAAAAGGGTATGAAGAACATTTTTTTTTAAATTTCTTATTCTTATTCTTCTTCTTCTTCAGCCTTCATCTCTCCACTGCTGGATATAGGCCTCTTCCATACCCTCATTTGGAAGAGGTTTGGCATTGAAACACCACGCTTGCCAGTTGCGAGTTGGTGAGTTTTGAAATCAGTCGCCCTTAACACAGGGAATAGACGCTGTTTGTAGCCGCCCATTATGGGTCAGACGCTACTGCCTGTCGGTCTGCGAGAGGTATTTTATTTCCCTCCTACCACCACCTGACATCTCCTAGCGGTTACAGGCTCCGCCGAAAAGATTGCCGCGATTACAATCTAATCTTTTTTGGGGAACGCTATAATGTTTATATTACAAAATAAAATAAATATTATAAAGAAATGCAAGAATCGGTTACGCGGATTTTATCTTGGGTTTAAAAAACAAAAAACTTTAAAATCAATATTTAATCGTAAACATAAATGAAACACTTTATTCTGATAACAGAACAAAAGAAAAAGTGTAACTAAACAGCTGTTTTTACATTAAAATACACAATGTTCATGATGTTTTGCATTGCAGTGCAAGTCTGCAAACATGTGCACCAAAAAGTCCGCTGGCATAGAGCTGCGTACGAATTTCAATGTCGCTGTCGTTCGAAACGAAATAAATTTTTCTAGGAACGTTATTTTAATTAAAATCACTCCGAAGTCATACTTGCCACACTATTCAGAATATTTAGAATTTCGAAGTCGCACTGTTCAGAATTTAATAATGATGAACCTCGATAAATCAAAAAATGAAACAGGTTAAAATAAGTTTACTTTATAAAATAGTAACTTTAGTCAGATGCTTTGCAGTAATCAACATGACTATGTTCCAAAAAATTCACAACTACTCGTAGGTTTGTTTGTTTGACATTATTAAAGAGTTTAAACTTAAAATGTACAATTTGTTACTTATTAAAGAATTTTTTCAATAAGAAACAAATTGTACATTGTAAGTTTAAACTCTTTAATAATGTCTGAAAGAAATTGTTACATTGTAGTGCCCAAGAAATACAAAAAATTGTTTGTTTGAATTTGTGAGTCAGATTTGCAAATCGTTTGATTTAATTAAGTGGATGTAATATACGGGTGTACCAGAGCTAGCAGCAGAAACTCGGCCGGTAATATCCCGCCTATGTTATGAGTCTAAAATGTTCAAGCAACCATGACGTAATATCAATAGTTATGGAGATATGCGACCTTGAGGTGAGTATTCGCGAAAACGGCGTTATATAAGTTGTCCAATTATTATTATTATTATTATTATCAAAGTTTGCATTTTTTTCTCTCAATATTTCCGACTTATTTTTTGCAAAACTTTACCTTTACAGTAACTTATATCTAATATGAAAAAATCATTCCCTTTAATACAAGTCAAATAAAGCGATAAAAAATTCCCAATTCCAATTGGAATTTTTTAGGTTTTTTATTATTTTATTTAACTTTGATTGAAACGAATGAATTTTTCATAATCCGTATAAGTTACTATAGTGATCTATTAGTCGCATATCTTCTTAACTATTGACTCATAAGATAGGCAGAAATCTATCGGCCAAGTTTCTGCTGCTAGCTCTGGTACACCCTGTATACTGATTTCGACATGAACCATCATATTCTTTTGTCAAAACTTCATGCTGCGGGACGCTACGGCAATTTCCTGAGATGGATAGAATCTTACATTTCTCACATAACTCGAATGGTGACCGTAAATGGATATGATTCACCTCCAGTTTCTATTACTTCAGGAGTTCCTCAAGGTTCTCACCTCGGTCAATAATCGAAGGGGGGAGAAAGATTTTTTCCTACAAAGCTGGTCATCAATCGAGTGATCTTCACAGTTGCGAGGATCGTCTTCCCTTTTTAAAAATGCACAAACTTGAGTCTCGACGGAAAATATCCTCGATTGATAGATCTTGTGATTTTCAGTGGAGCTATTGATTCTCTCTTGTTTATATGACAAATTTGCATGTTAAATCCCGTATAAGAAACACCGAGTTCTCTAGAATAAGTCAGCATTTTAATAACGTTTCTTTTTTTCTCCCATCGCAAGAATGTGTCGTACTTACATACTGTTTCCTCCAAAATATCTATCGAATGATTTGGCAATGTAGTGTATAATTAAAATGTCTTAAAGATTGAAATTGTTTCATATTTTGTATATATTTGTTTTATGGATTAATGAAAATGATTTGTTTTCTTTATTATTTCGTGCGAATTTCGACAATTTATCTACTGAGAAATTTGAATGAAGAAATATTTGAAATATATTAAATTGTAACTTTGTATGTTTTGTTTTGGAGAAGCAGGTTATAAAAGGAGAGTTTTTGAGAAAAATAGCTCTCTTTCGTAACATTTTTTCAACGTGGCTGCGTGTCTGTAATAACATATTTTCTTACCTTCTTTTGATAGCTATTGTAGCTATACCGGAATTGTAGAAGATTTTCGTGTTTAAATTTCCTCGTTTCGTTCGATAAAAGAATTGGTGGATTCCAGCCGGGAACCGGGAAGAGATTTGGTAGTTGCGGAGATTGATCAGTTTCTTTTTCCCGGGGTTGGCAACAATACATACAATATATAACACATTAAATCAATTATTTATTTACATATTCTTTATGATTACACTACATTGATAAAACAAATATACATATATGTATATGCATGTGTTAGAGCAGGCAGAAAACACTTGTAATTTGGATAGTGGGCGGAGTTTTTAATAATATGTATTATTTATTTTATATATTGTGTACCCAGAATTCTGCAAGTGTCTAATTAAAAATAAAGTAAATAAATAATTACGCCGAATATTTTGAATAACATTATATTTTTATAATCACAACCAAGTGGTCATTTATATTCGTCACAGGCTGTATGAACGAGATTATCATCACACTGCAGATGAAATCTTTACAAAAAAATGTTTCATTTTGTGGAGATGGACATAGTAAGATTATATATAAATGTAAAGTAAAATGAATCGACGCGCGCCCTTCGTACACGTTGGATATTGATCATCGACGGTCGGCCAATGGCTACCAAGTTGAGAGTAGGGATAGCGTAATGGGGATGGATTTGTTTAAATCGAAATAATATTGTCATATGCGAACTTTACATGATGAATATACTGAGGATACGTCAATAATTTGATTCGTCATACGTCACGCTCGACAGACCACAATTATAATTTAATCTCACCGGCAATAGAATCGCGTCATCAGGGTTTAGGCCTCGCAAAGTTTTGATGGCTAGCAAATTCTGCGTCTGCTAAATTATAGTAATGAATATTTACCAATTATTTATTTTAAACTTAATAAATTAATAATTCCATACAAACTACCTGTAACTATCATAATAATGATAACGATTTTTCGCAATAGTGTGCTGTCATTTACTGTGGAGAATATACACAGCCTACAAGATAGTATGTAGGTAAATTTAATCGTAGAATATTAGTTCATTTAGTAAAAACCACTACTAGATTTAAGGTCTACCGGTTTCGAGACGTAACCGTCTCTTCGTCAGGACCAACAGTACACTAGTATGTTCACAACACATACACCATAACCATAATATTGTTAAACTTTCACTAATATTTATCACATGCGTGTTAATCTTGTCAGAGACAAGAACAGACAGAACAATCAGGAATCTAACGTTAGAGAGTGAGAGAGGGCGGGGTCTAAAGTGGGTGTTACCAAATCTTTTGTGAATTTTAAAATTAATCGTAATTTTAATTATAATGTTAATTGCTGATTGTTCTGTAGGCTACACAGTGCATGCTTGTCTCTGACAAAATTAACACGCATGTGATAAATATTGATGAAAGTTTAACAATACTATGGTTGTAGTGTTGGTCATGACGAAGTGACGGGTACGTCTCGAAACCGGTAGACCTTAAACCTGGTAGTGGTTTTTACTAATTTTCTGTTATAATGACTAACCACAAGGTTAATAATGCTTTAAATATTAATAATTTTAATCGCGTTCAGATGAACTGATAAATGTAGTTTTTGCCTCAGATGTTATTAATGAGCATTTATTGCGAAATATTCGCATTTAACGATAGATTAGCACGAAATAATTATGTTCTTCGGTTGAAAAAGCATCCGCAAGAATGGAGGATTTTAGAAATTTTGTCCGCGTCTGATCTGAGTATGAATTAGGTAGCAATCTGTCCCTCGACATCGGTCGGCAATACGAGTGGGTACAGTTGCCGGCAAACTTCTTGAAAATTTTTGGCGTAGTGGGGAATGGTACATGCAAAAACTTCCCCCCACCACGCCGAAAATTGTCAAGATGTTTGCTGGCTACTGTACCTGTATCATCATTATAAGGAAAGTGTGAAGTCTCCGACGCCACCGACTCAACTGCGTGTAATTTATTTTTGACTAGCAGTTTTTCGTACAAAAAAATATAAAGTAAACAAAATTAATATAGTACTAAAATATTTTTTGTTTCACTTCTATGTTCCTGAACTTTCCACACACTTTGATATGTGTAATTCCTTGCTTATTATTTCTGTTTAATGTATGCTGTGTCTCTACGTTCTTGGATAATTTTGTTTTCTTATATATAACGCTTTCTTTATTTATTTTTGCTTTATGCTATACTGATTTTGCGTTTCATAGATTGAAGGTTTATATTACGATCGTTTGATATATTTATAACAACCGTGTGGACGTGTCGAGATTCGATTCTCGACTCTTCGCCGGAGTCCTTTGACAGCGACTTCAGGAGAGTTCCCTCTCGTCACGGGGGTCAAGGACGGACTGATTGTTTATTGCGCGGTCGCAACATTGTTTGAACTAGCGTACACACCACCGCACGCACGCACCACACGCAGTGCGTACAATCTGCGGCCGCGAAAGAAATAATCAGTGCGTCCTTGACCCCCGTGGCGCTAGGCACTCTCCTGATGACGTTGTGATATGTCTCCAGCGAAACGAAGAGGATCGAATCCCAAGACATCCAAACAGTTCATATAAAATATCTGTTATTTCAATACTTAAATATTTCATAGTTATATATTAAACTCACGCAACGGGCATTTATAAAAGATTTGTCGATGATAACATGTTTTATTATACTTCCCTATTATTACACATTTCATTTGAATGCTATTGCCTTTAAATTGTTAGTGCTCTGTAAAATATAAAATAAATAAAGAGTTAAGGTTGTTATTACGGTCGTTAGACATATTTAACTGTAACTGGTTGCGGATATTTTATTCGAACCGTATGTTTAGTAAATATTGCACACTGGCAACCTCCGTCGTAGAAGGAGTGAACACTCCACAACAAAGTGAATATAATCTACGCCCTCGGAAGCAGTAATCAGTCCGCCCTCTACCTCCGCGGGTAAAGGTCGCCCTCCTGATGACGTTGAATAAGAATTCAACGAAACGTCGAGAATCGTTTCTCGGAAAAGTTCCGGTTCTTATAAAATACCCGCAACCAGTTAGAGTTAAAAATAAATAAAATAAAATAATCCAAACGTTTGGATTGATCTTACAACGAATCATTATTTCTTAATTTGAGAAAACTAACAAACTTTGTATAAACCACACAGATTGTTTTTAAACGTCTACCGGTTTCGATACGGTACTGTATCTTCGTCAGGACGGACTCACAACACATTATTAATTACAATAGTTATTGCGCGTTCGTTTGTTTCAGTGTAGTTTATACAAAGTTTGTTAGTCTTCTCAAATGAATAATTATGTCCAAGTATAACGCTGTAAACATCAAAAATAATAATATCGTAAAATAAATACATGTTTATGAAAGTCACGTAGTCAAGTGGTCGCGTTTTTCACAAATTCATTCTAAAAATGGCATCATCCAAGATGACGAACAAAACGGATGATCCGTGCCGGCGCTGCGGAGGACCCCACCGATGACACTGGTGTTGGCTCCCGGCGTGGGCCGAGCCGTTGTGCTAATTCCTCGCATTTACCGTGCGACCTACACTGCGGCCCGTGGAGGAACGCGTCACCGTTACATGGCGTTTAAGGAAAACCATTCATTATTTATCCTTTTTTTATTATTAAATATGTCATATTGTACCACCGGCCTCACTACCCCTCGATGCTGGCGCAATTTGTAATTCCCAGATTACACTCATTAGCGAATGAACACGCAGAGGCGGCTGACATTTTTGCTGATAGTATAACTGTTTATAGGACAAAGCTGATACAATTGTTTACATCTCAACGAAATGGAAATGGACAGTAAATTTTTCTATTTTACCTTTAACTATTATTATTTGTACCTTTAACTTTATTATTATTTTATCTGTCTTATGTTTTTCTGTACTATTATTTTTATTATTATTACCTTTTTACTATTATTATTGTAACTTTTAACTGTATTATTATTTTAACTGTCTTACGTTATTTTTTAAAAAAATATTCTGTATATTTTTAAAAGCCCATAAGGGCGTTAAAAATATAAATAAATAAATAAATTTGCTCTCATTGACGACGCGCTTTTTATCTTTTGCCGCTATTCCAGCAGTATTTTAGTACATTATTATTCGGCGATTCACAATAGGTCTGGGCTGGGCGGCATTTGGTAAATTGAAACACTTGTTTGAAAATAAAGAAATCCCAGTATGCCTGAAAAGAAAAATGTTCGGTACATGTATCCTACCGATGTTGACATATGGACTAGAAACAGCAACACTAAAAGAAAAAAGCATACACAAATTAAAATGTACACGGCGGGCCATGGAAAGGCAGATGCTCGGCCTGAGCCTTCGAGGTAAAATCAGAAATGAAGAAATAAGACGCCGAACAAAAGTTGCCGATATTATGGACCGTATTGCGAAACTAAAATGGCAGTGGGCTGGACATATGGCTCGACAGGAGGATACTAGATGGCCACCCAGAATCCTACAGCGGAGGCCCTGGACGAAAAATAGAAGCGTCGGAAGATCTCCAAAAAGGTGGTCTGACGACATTGTCCAGCAAGCAGGAAGAGCCTGGATGCGAAGGGGGAGAAACAGAGATGAGTGGAAGAAAATGGAAGAGGCCTACATCATGGGGGAAAAAGGCTAAGAAAGAAGAAGAAGAGATTATTCAGCGAATTCATCATGCCTACACAACTCTCAACTCTCAACCAAAAATACTCTAACCGATCTCAAGATGCGTACCCAAGTCACGTTAAAGTACATTTTGAATACAAAAAGATGTGGCCTCATTGGTGTTGATAAATTTACCAGATCCGAACTGTTCCACTTTGTATGATCGATTTCAACCACGTCGGATCCTTTCTTTATGTACTTGAATACATATTTTTGATTGGCCTCACAGAATAGCAAATCTCTTGATGAGTGTGTACATTAAAAAAACCGAGCGAGCCTTGCAGTAGTCGCATATAATGTGTAACATTTGACATCTCACAATTATATTCATCGATTGAGCAGCAACAGAAATTAACATCAAAATTTAAAAAACTAAATCAATATATTTATTTATTAGTAAATACCGAATCCCAGTGTGCATGACACTGGCTTCTCACGCCGAGGGTTCCGGGTTCGATTCCCGGTGAGGACACAATTAATCCATGTGATTTACTCAGGCCTGGGTGTTTGTGATGTGTAAAAAAATAAGTATTTATTGGATAGTTTCGAAGATATAAGCCAAAATACATCAAAGTTACAACATCCACACGCTTGACACCAGTCTCGCAACATATATATATAAAATCAGAAGCATTGGCTGGTAGTATGCGTCTTCACTGTGATGGCACATGCTGCACATTGATTTTTTTATAAACGACGATTTTTGTCCATCGCGCATGCTCCGCGTACGCTCATTGTTAAATGAAACTGTGCGCGTCTTATTTCCTGCTACGCATTTCCGTCTTTTCACGAAATCACTGCCACAGATTGCAGGAAAGCGAGAGGAAAGATGTTACACATCAAAAAGTTGTGATGGTAGAATACAATACATCTCAGTTTTGTGAACCTTTCTTCTCGCTTTGCATCCTCCATTTTGTGTATTTTATCTAAGGTATCCATTTTCACCGACCTTGACTCAAATCTTTCTGCATATTTATTGCACCTCAGTACACGGCACCTTGAACGCGGCCTTGTTAAACTTCCACGTGTATGGGCGTGTTTTGTATTTTCACAAGATCAGAGGGAAATGCATCAAACATGGGATCGGGTAAATGTCGCACATATCGCGTGATTCATTTTATGCGGGCGAATTTTGGCTCGAAGCCACAGAAATGTGTGTCCATATGGTGGTCCTCGCTTTTGCCATTGTTTGTGTACACATGGCAGTGTATAGCTTCGAGTAATTTACATTTGTTAATGATATTCATTATGGGCAAGATAGAAGGTCGTAGAGGTGTTGGAAGGAGACAAATTTCCTTGCTCCGCAATATACACGACTGGACGGACATAAGAAGTGTTGGAGAGCTGTTTTGTGCTGCCCAGGACAGGGACGCTTTCTCTCGGGTGATAGTCAACGTTGGGGACCTGACATGACACCAAAAGAAGAAGAAGAATGATATTCATTATTGTTTTCGTTTCTAGCCTGAAGACTGATTAGCAATCGTGGCAACCTTTAACTTTTTGATGGGGCAACAATCCATTTTTACTCCCTTTATATTAACTCGTGGCGTCTGCTTGCTTGCTTGCCGGCTTGCCGTCAAAAAAAACTTTGGATCGATTTTTGACCCTTTTCCCGTGATCCAATCGAGCTGAAATTTGGCAAGTAGACTCGTGGCGACGATCAAGAAGATCTATCAAAATTTCGTTAAAAAAAATTACTAATTATAGTATAATTTCGGATTTTTAGAAATTTTATTGTTTTTTTCAAATTGGAATCATTAGAAAAATTTGATTAGCAACGGCGGCCCGATAACGTCGCGGAATATTTTCTAAATTTGAATTACTCCGTCGGTATACATAATAGGTACTTCACTACGAATGTCGAAAATCTAAATTGACTGACAAATGTTTTTAGAATTTAATCTTCAAAGCATGAAGTGTCTTATGAAAGCTCAAAACATCTGACATTTTAGAAATATATTAAATTCCTGTAAGTTTAGTGTTATGTTATATGTTTTAATTCGTCTTTAATTGTTGTTAGACTTTACAAAGAAAGCGAGTATAATAAAAACTTGGTTTTTATGGGTTAGTTTTTTAATTTCTTCCCATGCCGCGCAGAGCGCAAGAGGAGTTAATAAATAGATCAATAATTGTCGTACACCTTATTGAATAATATTTCGAGTTTGTCAGTCAGACCCGCCTACGAAATTGAAAGCCAAAATTACCAAACGTCCCACACTTGCAGCGACTCCAATATTCCTAGCATCCTCGAGACGAGAACATGTTTGATTAATTTTAATTAACCTGAATCCTTCTGATGACTCAGTTTTTTGACACACACGTCTACCGCAAATATAATAGATGAAAAATATCACTGAAACGCGAGATAGTCTTAAATTAAACATAAAAATTGTGTGGAAGAACAAAGAAACAAAAATATTTTAAAAATAAAAAATTTCGTAATGTAAGAATCGTATGAAAATTTTTATACGAATGAGAACGTGTAATGAACCCGGGTAGATAGAGGGTAGTGGGGTATCCTAATCAAATCGAGCGGACTGTATTTAATGTCGAAATGATGTTCAATTAATATTATAAAGCATTTTATAATATTTCAATATAAATCGTTCTCCTGGTCACGGTAAGCAACGTGATGACCCAGGTAGATAGAGGGGTCTTCCAAATTATTAAAGTTTTCTAGATGTTCAAAAGATTAATTCAGTATTAGGATATACTATAAAACGTAGCAGGATAATTTCCGCGAGTTGAAATTTAATTTTAGCTATTATATTCAATTAATTTGCCAACTCCTGGCCGCGGCTAACAATGTGATGAATCCTATGGGGTGACCCGTCAAAAATACGTCGTGGAAAATAATATTAAATAATATAAATTTCATTGCAATGAATAAAGTCATTTGCCGTATGATGTTAGCGAAAATAGTTGTATGGCGCGGGTGGCAACGGCTGAGGTCGACAGATACGCGGTAACTATAAAAGGATCGCGGAATAAAATATTATACCTTCTTGAAATATTATAAATATTGTATTCCATACAATATTAATACTCTGCCTGTGCTAGCTATACATTTAACTAAAATATATATTATTAACTGGAAATAATTATTCTGTGAAAATTTCGCTTTTGAATGCAAAATTAACTAAAAATATTAACTAAAATATTTCTAACATCTTGGGTTCGCATACGAAATCGATAATACCTAATGCCCTTTGCATTTACTAAGTATATTACCTAAATAGCCACAGCTATACCATCCTGTCCGTCAGGGACGAAACATAAAACACAGTTATATTCCTAAAAGTGCTACCTCTTACGCGACAAAAATACCTATTGCAGTCGGGCTATGAATATGAACTATTTCCGCCTCATAATGGCGCCTGGAACCAATACTAAAAACCTCACTAGAAATAATAAATGCGACTAAATCTCGATAAATACAATATATACTATTCGTAATACGTCGTTGAATTGGCACATGAATCGTCTAATGGATGAAGGACCCCGTTGTGTATCGTAATAACTTCAAATTCTTTTATAGGAGCAGTGTGGAAACAATTGCATAATATTACGTAATAAAACATCTAACGAACCTAATAATCTATACATTTATGTTACAATAAAATACGTTCACTAGAAAGAATTCGTGTATTAGAAATAAAACATTTTCGATTGGAGACAAACCAGTAAAATCGTTCGAACGGCGCAAAGGGAAAAATTCACACATATTAAATAACATTGAAATTAATAATCATAAACACTTTGTATTAGCAAATTCTTACCTTGAATGGTGTCGTCTTAGACGTGTATGAACCTGTTCATATTAATTGCGTGAGAAAATAATACATATATTTGCTATTTACGAAATACGACATTTTTGAAGCGAAACTTCTTTATAAATAAGTAGATAAGGTCTCGGGGATGGTTTGTTCGAAAGGATTCTACAACAGCCCGTGAGTTTATATGAAATAATAGTTTCTTTGAATGCTAAATTTTGGTTTTTTAAACCCTCAGCATCTCTGCTGAGAGGGGTAGAGGCTCCGCGCCCGCCTAAACCCGGTGGCCGACTTCCTAAGTGACTAAACGGCCCCCCTTGTTCCTCCGGAACTTACTGCATCCCGAGACTCTATCTCTTCTTTACGAGATGTGATCCCGTGACGCCCTTCTTTTAGGCTTATAATTGAGAAGGCCGTACTCTTTTGGTACGAGTTTCTGATGATGTGTGTTGTCTTGAGGCGCCTTTCTTTTAGGCCGGTGTTTGAAGAATCATGTACTCTTTTGGTACGAATTGATGACGACATTAGCCTCCTTTGCGGGCATAGTCAGCGATGTTACAAATTATTGTGCAATCTCATTATGCCTTTTCAGAATGGCGTCCCACGATTCTGCATCTTGCAACATTTACTTTGGACAAATGTTAGAGTGTTAGTAACATATTTATAATATCCCAGCTATTCCATATGAGTGAATGATTTTTATATTTATTCTGGCCCTGTCTTTCTTACAGAGGACGAAATAGAAGTTAACGTTTTCTATCAAGGTTTTACAGCATTCAAGCATGGAAATCCTTCCAAAGACATAGGGAACCTTTTTGTTGGTTTAAGTAGTTTGCGCCAGATGAGGTTAGGTGGTCGGTTTATTGACGACCCCGAGCAACAAGGAGGACCCCGCCTTTAAGGGGCCCTGCAGGGGCTTGTGCGGGTTCCACGCCCAAGTGCCGGCAATCATCCACCCCTCAGCCAGCTAGGCTAACACAAACCAGATATCCCCAATCTTTAGTTAGATCTCCCCATTCTGTCCTTTACTCGTCATTCTGAAGCCACTTATTAAGCTGAATATACCGAGGTACTCGATTCATAAAGAGTTAGTTGTAGACCGAGTGTAATGATTGCGCAATACCTACGCAATACAGTAATTATTATAATGCTACTAAGTAATTCATATATAAATCCGTGTATTCAATTTTAGTACAAATAGTATGAAAATCCCCATACTTTAAAATATATTCGTTCGGAAGAATTTCTCGTACGATTTGGATTGATATCTGGTTATGCAATACATAACGCGTCGACAATTATTATGAATCTATTAAGCACTGCTTATAGAGCTCCGTAAAATCAATTGTTAATACAAATGGTATGAAAATCCCCATGCATCAAAATATATTCGTTTGGGAGATATTCCCGTACGAATTGAGCCAAGATCACACAAGAAATCGTGATATTAATTATACATTATTGCTCCGATTTTAAATCTTCCCAAAATAAATACATTTCAATAGTGAAAATAATTAATCGATAGATAATATAAATGTGTTCCTTAGCTGTTACACAGTGGCGGTATGATCCTCTCTGGTACTGATGAATGGTAGATTCCTCCATACGTCCGGGCAGCAACTCCGTCCGCAAATGCTGTTCTGGAACTCGGGGCTCCGTCGGTAGTCTGTCGGGCAGCGCTCCCGCTCGCAAGTCTGGTCTCGAACTGAAGGGGCTGAGTATATCGTGTTCGCTCCTTTTATAGTAACGATTTCACCATACCTCTGAAATCCACGCTAGTGCAGTGACTCATCCTATGCGCGATGACCTCACCGCCGGCGCTCGCCATTGGCCGGACTCAGCCATCAGGACGGTCGCCTCCGGCTCAACCCGTCGAAAGGTAACGCGTGCCTGTGATTGGTCCGTTTCGTTAAAATAAGAGTAAAGCACTCGCTACACGCGAGACTTGCTGTTCCGATTCATAAAGAATAAAGGCTCGTTCGCACCTACTCACAAGGTCGAGTCTATTAGGATTGGCAAACGATATTAATTTAACACAGAATTATATCTAAGGTATAATAAAGATCTAAGAAATATTACTTGTATAGCTGAATATTCAATATTTTGTTAGCCTCTTGTAATACATAGAATCTTAAGAAGAAATATATCAGGCTTTTACTTTTAAACGATTCAAACCAGAAGAAATATATTTTTGATGTCCATACTTGGCTTTTTTGAATATTATTATTTTAAGATTTTCTAAATTTATTAAATCTATCTCTATGTCGACCATCACAGCTTCCCCCTTATTTAGAGAGAGGAATGATCTATCAGACCAAGCCTATCTGCTAAATAACCCAATAGGATAGTATATCTCGTGATACTTATCAAGAGTTTCTAAAATTCCTTTTAAAATAAATCGTTGTTCTTATCAGTGCCAAATTCTTTTTCAATGGAACCTTCTTTGCCTATTTAAAGCTACTGTAAACCATCTGCCTGTCATTCAAATGAAAAGTGTACAACTAATATAAATATAAGATTTGAAAGCGAAAGGGACTGTATATAATTTTTTCAATTGACTGAAAAGGTTCGATTCTTCATAATCGATTGAATGCCTCAGTAATCTCATTATTGTGTCTGCTAACCACTCAAGTTCCATCCTGTTATCAACACTTAAAAGGGACGCTCCTTCCCCCACTTTGTTATCCTCCTTGCTTCCCTTACAATGGTACACTCCTAGTGTTCACCACCTCGCAACTCTATACTACTTTCCCCAGCATATACCTCCCTTCCCCCAGAATATACTCCCACTAACACTCCCCACATCCCCTTCAAGCTATACAAACCAACTCAACCGAGTAAATATTAACTGTATATTTCTCCTATCAAATGCGAGCTACGAAAAATTTGAAGTTCCAGAATTATGATAACCTATGAATTAATGTACAATCTATTCATATAAATTTAACAACCAGCTTCCTAATATATAGAGCAAACCCTTCGATCTCAATATCCTCCGTACACGAGTAAGCATGATGACGATGATGCTTGCTATCCACTCTAAAAAGAAAAGGTGCAGCCCGCCTCCAAATTTTCTAATGACTAGTCGCAAATGGACAAGCCCCTTCAATAACCGTTGGGCGTCGTTTCAACTAACTGTCCAGCTAACCCTCAAAAGAGATGCCCAAAGACGATGCATATTTGTTAAAGAAGTAGAGCTTTAACCATAACCCAGTTGTCAAGAAGGTTTCTAATAACTATTCCTTGCTATTCTACCATGGTGTACCCCGACAAGTGTTCACCATCTTGTAATACAATTCTTATTCCCCCTTCCCCCAAACTATACAACCTCTTCTATCTGGAACTCGTATAGTCCTATTTTAACCGAGTGAATGGTCAACCGTATATTCCTACTATAATTGCAAACCGCGACAAAATGAACTCTAGTACCCCACCTGTGTTATGAACCTTATGCATATGCGCAGAACGTTTCCTATTATGTAGAATCAACCTATTGTCCCCAATAATCTACGTATACTGTAATGACTGCCACAATTTATTGTTGGTGTAATATGATGAAGAAGAGGAAGAAGAAGCTGCAAAGTAGTGGATAACAACAGAAGAAGAAGAAAATAAATCCATCGAAAGGCATAAGATAAAGAAGAAAAGTCACAACCGATTGTAGTAGTAGATAAAGACGAAGAAGAAGAAGTCGAAAGATATAAAATTAGAAGAAGACGCGAATGTAGCAGTAGGTAGAGAACAAGAGAAGACGAAGAAAAGACGTAGAAAACAGTCGAAAATTATAAGATAAACGGAAAAAGACGACATGAATGTAGTTATAGGAAAAGAAGAAGAAGAAGAAAGTAGAAAAGCAGTCGAAAGATAAACCATAAGACGAAGAAGTAGTTGCAACGTATTGTAATAATTGCTATTTATAGAAGAGAAGGCGTTTGAAAAGTAAAGCATAAACGGTATGTATTCAAAGAAGAAAAAGACTAGAGTGAACATAATCAATAAAAAAAACCTTCGTACCGAAGAAGAAGAAGACGCTGTTGAAGTCAATATAACAAAAAAAAGGGGAAAGAAAATATATATATAACCGTTAGCATATACGAATAAGAAGAAGACGAAGAAGAAGAAGAGGAAGAAAAGGATAGGAACAAACCCTTCGATAATTGTAGAACGTAAAAGTATATATAACTATTATCCGTCTCAACTAACTTTCCAGCCAACCCTCAAGAGTGATATCTAAAGACGACGCATGTTTGTAGAAGAAGTGCATCCAGATGTCAAGAAAAGTTTCCCATAACTATTCCTTACTAACCTGTCTTCCCCCAAATTGTTAAGCGTTTGTCAAATAATCAGGCGCGACTCCTCCGTATAACTGTAATATCGTTCCTCCCAAAACTTATTGAAAACCTAAAACAACTTTATTAATATGTTCCGTATTCATCATCCCCATACTTATATGTAACATAACATTATAAAATTTTAAAGTGTTCCTTTAACAACGCGAACATGTTTAACGAAGTACACTGTTACAAATCAGAAGAGGTGAACCCTAATATCTGTACTAGCTGTAGTAGTCGTCACCAACACTGATATCCACAGAAGATGTATGTGTGTAACTGAATCAAGAATTCCTAACGTATAATTCGGCTTGCGATACGACTGGAATCTATTCAAGATCCAAACGACTAATCTTCCTACCCTAATCTAAAAGTAATGGTCACGACGACGCATGAAGGTGGATGAATCTAATGATGATGCTATTACTATTTAATCTACTAAAAATCTATTTTCAATTTTTTTTTTCCAAAATGTTCCAGAAGAATTCAAAAGCTCTCCTGAAAAATTGCTTTTTTATTTTATTTTATCACTATTCAACAGGATTTCTACATACACCCAACGTATAGTAAAAACAATAAATGCTTAATCAATCATAGCGTTACGACTTCTCAAAACTTGAAGAAACTCACATATCGTTAATTCCGGATTTACTTTTGTATTATTTCCAAGAAGATTGCGCCCAAACTAAAACAACCCTTATATAGATACGTACGAAATTTGAAGTAGTGAGATGTTTATTTCTACTCTGCCTATAAATAAGCTATATCAACGTATATTGTAATATAATATTTATTAATGAAGATAAAACAATTTCAATTAACGTTGCAATGAAGCGAAACAAAGGAATATATATAAAAAAAAACAAGTCCAATTTTTAATTATTCGTTACTAAGAGTATATATATATTGCGCTCTCTATTACCGCTTCCTATAGACTAATACTAGCGAAGGCTCAAAACTTTCTCTGATTTCCGCTAGATGGCGGTAGTATGACCATTTTAATTCATATGCCAGGCCGTCTTGTAAATAAAAATGGAAGTAATTTTATTCTTGTAATTCAAATCAAAATAATTTTTAGATCAAAACAAGAAACTCAAATAATTATTTCGTGCAACAATACGCGTCTGTGTTTATATTACGAACAAGTCTATCAATCCTGCATACAACAAAGAAATTATAATTAGTTTGAATAACCAGAACCGTATATAACTGTGTATAACAATTAAGAACACATTTAGATAATTAGAATAATTAAGAACCATAATAAATCAATGAAGGAAATTATTATTTTTTTTCAATTAATTCAGCAACATTGTAGATTGACATTTTATTTTTTTAGGACAATTTTTAATATAACACCTTGACGATAAAAAGGTATCTCCGAAACATGCACGTGAAAGTTATCAAATAATATAAGTAGATTTGTAAGAATACTATAATCAATAAATTTTTTGTGTAATTATTATCTGTAAAAATTTAGCTGAATTTAAAGATCTTTTTTTTTTTCAAATATAGAAACCCTTTTTAATATCCATAAGACAAATATATAACAAGTGTGGATTTATTTAATTTACATTAACCTTAATTTAATTAAAATTAATTTATATTAATTTTTAATTATGAAACCAGACGGATAATTATTAAAATATTTTTCGCATTTGTATCATAATTGTACATAACCGAAAGAGAAAAGTAAATATTATAAAACATCGGATTTATAATTTTTTTTATAAAATAAAATATATATCAAATGTTCACATGGCAAAATCCGTTTAATATAATTCTTGTGTACCCCGTATACTAAAAGTTTTCGGTTTTATATCTTCTTTTCTTTTAGATTCATATATTCTCGTGTTTATATTTTCTACTAAATTGTTATCCGGTTTTTATATTTATTTTTACTTTTATATTTTTCCGCTATTAATATTAATTACTATTGCATAACTCGTAAGCGAAAATATTTGCCACTGAACAGATTTTATCTAGCGTGGGTTAATTATTAGTTTATATTAATATAAGAAATTAAATTAAAACCGAATTTTAAGCTATCATAAACCCTCCGTGGCGCGCGCTGAAATCTGTCGCGGTGATCTGCCGGCATTCCAAGTCTATATTTCTTTGCATTTCTTCGGGCGCGACCTGTCCATATCCGCGAAGCAAACAGTCTGTTCATATACGCCCGACCGCGATAGTCAAACTTATCAAACGCTAAATGCTCAAACGTCTTGGGTCTCTGCCGCATCTTCCACGCTTGGGCCGAAACGTGTCCGCTCGGGTTATATAGGGAAACCGTCGCCGGTCTTTCTAACACGCAGCGCTCGCAAACCCGGCGGCTTTGGCCGTGTTCGGTGGTATATTTGCGAAACACAAACACAAACGCAATAATTAAAACCATTCAAATGTGAATCGTTTGAATCTCAACTACATATTTGTTACACTGCGATCGCAAATCCCGATGGCCCAGGCCGTGACAGTGGTATACTTGCGAGAAAACTCAAATATAATATAATAATAAAATAAAATAAAGCAATAATTAAAACCTTTCAAATGTGATTCGTTTGAATCTCAACTACATATTTGTTATACTGCGATCCGCAAATCCCGATGGCCTAGGCCGTGCCGGTGGCATACTTGTGAGATCGCATTCAAATATATTTTCTTCATACAATTATTAAAAATATTTTTCAAATGTGAATCGTTTGATTTCAAACCACATAAAATGAATGAGATATGAAATAAATCACATATTCTATAAAATGGAGCAATACTTTTACAAAGAAACAGGTATTCCAAAATCGAACTAATATATCACAAGGACCAAAATTACTACAATAATTTTCGTTCACAAAATATTAAATAATAAAAATGCCAACTGTCTATATGACAAACAACCTAAAGAAATTTCTAATACCTAGTATCACGTTTGTCTACAAATCTCAGTACGTGGTTCACATAAATGCTTAATCTTTTTTCTTTGATGTCACGGACCGTGGTCCGCGATTGTTTAAATAAAACCGCTTTTATAATCAAATATTTTCTTTCATTTATAATATTAACTAAACCAAAATGATTTTATTACTATGCAAATGAGTCCAACGAATACGCTCCTGTCTGGTCACCGGCACCACTGTGATGATCCCTGTGATAGTGGGTCCTCGTCAAATGACGGTATTTTCTAGAGATGTTTTCTGTTATATGAAAAATATTATACAGTCGTAAAATAGTTGACGCGAGTTGAATTTAAATTTTAGCTATTATATTCAATTAATTTGCCAACTCCTGGCCGCGGCTAACAATGTGATGAATCCTATGGGGTGACCCGTCAAAAATACGTCGTGGTAAATAATATTAAATAATATAAATTTCATTGCAATGAATAAAGTCATTTGCCGTATGATGTTAGTGAAAATAGTTGTATGGCTCGGGTGGCAACGGCTGAGGTCGACAGATACGCTGTAGCTATAAAAGGATCGCGGAATAAAATATTATACCTTCTTGAAATATTATAAATAATGTATTCTATACAATATTAATACTCTGCCTGTGCTAACTATACATTTAACTAAAATATATATTATTAACTGGAAATAATTATTCTGTGAAAATTGCGCTTTTGAATGCAATATTAACTAAAAATATTAACTAAAATATTTCTAACATCTTGGGTTCGCATACTATATTGATAATACCTAATGCCCTTTGCATTTACTAAGTATATTACCTAAATAGCCACAGCTATACCATCCTGTCCGTCAGGGACGAAACATAAAACACAGTTATATTCCTAAAAGTGCTACCTCTTACGCGACAAAAATACCTATTGCAGTCGGGCTATGAATATGAACTATTTCCGCCTCATAATGGCGCCTGGAACCAATACTAAAAACCTCACTAGAAATAATAAATGCGACTAAATCTCGATAAATGCAATATATACTATTCGTAATACGTCGTTGAATTGGCACATGAATCGTCTAATGGATGAAGGACCCCGTTGTGTATCGTAATAACTTCAAATTCTTTTATAGGAGCAGTGTGGAAACAATTGCATAATATTACGCAATAAAACCATCTAACGAACCTAATAATCGATACATTTATGTTACAATAAAATACAACACTACAAAGAATTCGTGTATTAGAAATAAAACATTTTCGATTTGAGACAAACCGGTAAAATCGTTCGTACGGCGCAAAGGGAAAAATTCACACATATTAAATAACACTGAAATTAATAATTATAAACACTTTGTATCAACAAATTCTTACCTTGAATGGTTTCGTTCTAGACGTGCATGAACCTGTTCATATTAATTCCATGGGAAAATAATACATATATTTTCTACCTACAAAATAAGACATTTTTGAAGCGAAACTTCTTTATAAATAAGTAGATAAGGTCTCGGGGATGGTTTGTTCGAAAGGATTCTACAACAGCCCGTGAGTTTATATGAAATAATAGTTTCTTTGAATGCTAAATTTTGGTTTTTTAAACCCTCAGCATCTCTGCTGAGAGGGGTTGAGGCTCCGCGCCCGCCTAAACCCGGTGGCCGACTTCCTAAGTGACTAAACGGCCCCCCTTGTTCCTCCGGAACTTACTGCATCCCGAGACTCTATCTCTTCTTTACGAGATGTGATCCTGTGACGCCTCTCTTTTAGGCTTATGATTGAGATGTACGTACTCTTTTGGTACGAGTTTCTGATGATGGGTGTTGTCTTGAGGCGCCTTTCTTTTAGGCCGGTGTTTGAAGAATCATGTACTCTTTTGGTACGAATTGATGACGACATTAGCCTCCTTTGCGGGCATAGTCAGCGATGTTACAAATTATTGTGCAATCTCATTATGCCTTTTCAGAGCGGCGTCCCACGATTCTGCATCTTGCAACATTTACTTTGGACAAATGTTAGAGTGTTAGTAACATATTTATAATATCCCAGCTATTCCATATGAGTGAATGATTTTTATATTTATTCTGGCCCTGTCTTTCTTACAGAGGACGAAATAGAAGTTAACGTTTTCTATCAAGGTTTTACAGCATTCAAGCATGGAAATCCTTCCAAAGACAAAGGGAACCTTTTGTTGGTTTAAGTAGTTTGCGCCAGATGAGGTTAGGTGGTCGGTTTATTGACGACCCCGAGCAACAAGGAGGACCCCGCCTTTAAGGGGCCCTGCAGGGGCTTGTGCGGGTTCCACGCCCAAGTGCCGGCAATCATCCACCCCTCAGCCAGCTAGGCTAACACAAACCAGATATCCCCAATCTTTAGTTAGATCTCCCCATTCTGTCCTTTACTCGTCATTCTGAAGCCACTTATTAAGCTGAATATACCGAGGTACTCGATTCATAAAGAGTTAGTTGTAGACCGAGTGTAATGATTGCGCAATACCTACGCAATACAGTAATTATTATAATGCTACTAAGTAATTCATATAGAACTCCGTGTATTCAATTTTCAGCATAAACGGTATGAAATTCGCTTTGCATAAAAATACATCCGTTTGGAAGGAATTCTCGTACGATTTGAACCAATATCACACAAGCAATCGTGATATTTAATTACACAATTATTCCGAACTCAAATATTCCCAAAATAAATACATTTCGATAGTGAAAATAATTAACCGTAATAGATAATATAAATATGTTCCTTAGCTGTTACACAGTGGCGGTATGATCCTCTCTGGTACTGATGATTGGTAGATTCCTCCATACGTCCGGGCAGCAACTCCATCCGCAAATGATGTTCTGGAACTCAGGGCTCCGTCGGTAGTCTGTTGGGCAGCGCTCCCGCTCGCAAGTCTGGTCTCGAACTGAAGGGGCTGAGTATATCGTGTTCGCTCCTTTTATAGTAATGATTTCACCATACCTCTGAAATCCACGCTAGTGCAGTGACTCATCCTATGCGCGATGACCTCACCGCCGGCGCTCGCCATTGGCCGGATTCAGTCACCAGGACGGTCGCCTCCGGCTCAACCCGTCGAAAGGTAACGCGTGCCTGTGATTGGTCCGTTTCGTTAAAATAAGAGTAAAGCACTCGCTACACGCGAGACTTGCTGTTCCGTTTCATAAATAATAAAGGCTCGTTCGCACCTACTCACAAGGTCGAGTCTATTAGGATTGGCAAACAATATTAATTTAACACAGAATTATATCTATGGTATAATAAAAAACCTAAGAAATATTACTTGTATAGCCGAATATTCAATATTTTGTTAGCCTCTTGTAATACATGGAATCCTGAGAAGAAATATATCAGGCTTTTACTTTTAAACGATTCAAACCAGAAGAAATATATTTTTGATGTCCATACTTGGCTTTTTGAATATTATTATTTTAAGATTTTCTAAATTTATTAAATCTATCTCTGTGTCGACCATCACAAACTAATCTAATAGATACATATATACAAAAAAAGACTTGATTGCAATCTGCAAAAGCAGTCTCACAGAAAACAAAAAATAAAAGTATGAAAAAGATTTTATCTACGGATTATGTTTATAAAGAGGATTGGCATCCAAACAAAATGCAGATTGTAATCTTCACTTTACAGTTCCAACAAATATTTAAATATAATTTTAAAAAATGCACTTTTTTCCCCCATTTATATATTAAAAATATAAAAATATTTCCAATGGTCCTTTCGTCAGGATACAATGTATACAGGGACCTGAATATTTTGATTGATATTTTGTTGATATTTTCAAAATACAAGTGGTGAAAACTAAATACATTTATATTAATTATGTATATCAATATTGTCAACACAAAATCTTTTTGCTCTTTTTGAAGAAAAAAATCTTTGAAGAATCGTACTAATCGAAAAAATTCCATTAATTTTCTTTCAATATTCATATTGGCATACGTGTTCGAGTTTCAAAGATAAAAATATGTTTAAATTGACATTTTAGACGTTTCTGAAACTGGATAATCTGGAATACATCATTTTGTGAATACTATATTGATGAAATCCTATACTTATGTATACAATACAACTATAAAGTATTTATTCTGTTGCAGTTCCAAAGGTCTCCACGTCAACTGATAATTTTCAGATGAAATATTACAATAAAGCACTCAACCCCTTGATATATAATTTGAATGTGTATTTATTGGAGCTTTGCTCGGATGTGTACACCCTTTGGCATTTCTGACCTCGCCACTGAACGGATTATTAGTTTCCTCTATACGACTGTACTGTCATGAAAATAAAACGGATCCACCAGATATCCCGTGAGCAAACCACGCCTCCGGGCTAGAATTAAACAATATTATTATCTCTCTCCCTACGACTATACATTGTAGATATACGCTTATTATATTGTAGATAAACAGTCAGATAGATTCCAGAAAATTCATAAAAATAGCAAAAAAATATAAATTATGATTAAATGTGATGACTAAATATCTTTTTATGATGATGACTAAATATCTAAGACGTCTATTTTTTTCATTGACATTTCATTAATTTATCTCAACAGTTCATTTTAATGTTATTAATAAATAATTATTTAAAAATTAAAACATTAAGGATTGATTAGTAAAGAGAAGAACCTATTTAATAAGCATTAAATCTTTAGCTGCGATTATACGAAAAAAAGACTTTTTAAGCTAACTAGTACTAGCTATGAGTCCAGGATATTATTAAAAAAAAAGCATTGGATGCATTTTTTTACGACACATGACTTTGATTGACAAATTATAATAAAGGGAACCTCTAAATAATCATAAGTAATGCGAAGTATCCACGTATTCCGTTCTACTTTAGAAGTAATATGTTAAAAAAAAATGTTAGAGTATTAAACTTATAACTATTGTCACGTGTCGAGGCTGCAGGAGGAATAAATGAAAACGCTGGGATTTAACACAGGATTTATTGAATACCGATTAATTAATGAAACTAACGTACAAAGTCGCTTATCACTATTAAATGTAACGCTATTCCTTAAATTTAACTGTTTCGCAAATTTATCACTCGTAAATAGACACTTTATATTCGCTTTAACACTTACTCACTGTTAACTAGAATATTCCATCAATTTCAGCACTTATTAATTTCGCTCCGGTTTTATTTCGCTACGTAAGAACTTTCTACAATCGCTGTCGAATTACCGCTCGCTTGGCATCACTGGCTTCTCGCCGCTACCGTTCGCTTTGTTATCGCCTGTCAACGCGCACCAACACGCACTGAAAACAACTCACACCTTACTCCCGTGTGTCGTATTTATATGGCTAATGCTGTTATCCAGACGTTTCCAGGTTAACTATCAATTACTCGTAAATTCCAGATTTTCCTGGAAAGTTGCACACGTCACTAGAAAGTTGGAGGTGATTCCAGATCTTTCGGTAGTATTGTGCCAACTTTAAACAACTGTCACTTTGACAGAAGTGATTCTTTTTTAGCTTCGTTACACTAATATAACTCTTCAATATATCAATATTCAAATTCAATGTTAAAAGATCACAATGTCAAATTATTTTAACTTAAACATACAGTGAAATATTGATGAAGTAAGAAACATAGTTTTTTTAAGAATAATAAAATCCTACACATACAACATCTTTCGTTCATGTTTAGAGCTATGAGTAGCGAGGCTCCGGCCACGTTTCGAACTCAGTTTGTCCATATTATTGGATTTTTGGACCGCTTAATCGACGTCTCGCCTTCCGTCATTGTACGTACATTTGAACTTTTCTATGGATCACTAATTTCTTACTCTTTAAGGAAAAACCTTTATTTAATAAGAAGTTCTTAAGCAAAAAATTTATTAAAATAAATTTATAGAAATCTCAGAGACGAAGCTATTTATATGGGAAACATATATTGAAGTCTACAGGGTGACCAGTGGACTTACGACCTGTATTGCCAGCTTAATCGTTCACTTTACACAATGCAACTTTCGCCTCTTCTACAGTAAGTACATCTACACATTATCAAATTTTTGAAGGTTGTATATATTTGTGTCTACTTTTAAATATTTAAAGGAACTATACTTTAGCCATCAATGGTAGAAAATTAGTAATTCCCATGACATAGATATCACGGCTGGTAATGATTCCTCTTTACTTTTAAAGTGAAGTATTTTTAATATTATTATTCTAGTAATGATACTATAATATATTATAGTCGCTAAAAGTTGGGCAAAAAAATTACTATGGCGTCATATTTTCGTCAAAGAAATGCAAAAGGCTAATTACTCTTCGGACTTCGCCCTTCGCACCCCCCATTTTTGAGACGGAATCTCAGCAAGATGTAATAGATTACTAACTTCTTCGTGATCATCTGGGATAAAAGTTCTTCTTCTTCTTCTTCTTCCTTAGCCTGTTTCTCTCCACTGCTGGATGTAGGCCTCTTCCATTTTCTTCCACTCATCTAAGTTTTTCCCCCTTCGCATCCAGGTTCTTCCTGCTTGCTGGACTATGTCATCAGATCACCTTTTGGGAGGTCTTCCGACGCTTCTATTTTTTGTCCAGGGCCTCCACTGTAGGATTCTGGGTGCCCATCTAGTATCGTCCTGTCGAGCCATATATCCAGCCCACTGCCATTTTAGTTTTGCAATACGGTCCATAATATCGGCCACTTTTGTTCGGCATCTTATTCCTTCATTTCTGATTTTATCTCGAAGGCTTACGCCGAGCATCTGCCTTTCCCGCTGTGTACATTTTAATTTTTGTATACTTCTTTCTGTTAGTGTTGCTGTTTCTAGTCCATATGTCAACATCGGTAGGATACATGTATCGAACATTTTTCTTTTCAGGCTTATTAGGATATAAGTTAATTATTTCTTATACGTTTTGTAATAAAGTGTTTTATGACTAATTTCACAGCAACACAGTACAAGCAATGTTGGTGCACGCGAATATAGCTCCCATCGCTCGCTGTATTCGATGATTTCTTAACACATAGGAAAAAATTATCTCATTACATACCTGAGAGTTCGCTTGGTAAATGAAAACAAATAACCGTGAAGAAATATCTCGGGATGGTAGTAAGCCTGAAATGTGACCCCGAGCACCTTTATCCCGCCGCGCTTATCGCTCTCGGGCAGGGCGGAGACGGGGAAGGAAAAACCCGATCCGCACTTCATCCCCTCGGAGAGGGTGTTAGATAATCATTAGCGTGGCGGCGCGGCCGGGGGGAGGGGGGGGAATGGATGGCACCCTACAAATGGAAAATAGGGATCGGACTCGAAAATAAATATTGAAAAGTGAATTGAGTTATCGCCGCCAAGATGCGGCAAAAAAATTGAAAAGAAAACGCCCTGATCGTTATCGAAACCTAAAAGAAAATCGTATAGTTAATTAGCTTCGGTGTTAAATCACGAACGACCAGTGGCGTGAAACTAGCACATTGAATTAAGCTGCGCTTGACTAGAATTTCTACAAAAAAAGTATTAGAGTACGTTTATCTTAAAATTCCTATCAAAATTGTAATATTATTCCGATTTCAAAATACCCAGGTACCGTAAAATTCAGTTCGAAGAAAATTAAAAAAAAATTATATGTTTTAACTTACAACTCATTCTCCAATGTACTGACTGCACGATCGTATTCGAACATTAAAGATCATTATAAAACTACCCTCGCACATCATCACAGCCGTTTTGTATGTATTATGTGTACTATTTCTCAGTGCATTGTTATTCGCTGCATCTTTCCGTCGAATTTGATGATTTCATCTGTCCAGCACATTTTAGGACGACTTGTCGGGTATCAAAAGTTAACTGTACTCATCGAGACATGTGTGATGTGGCCTACCCTTTGCTATTTCTTTTTTTTGGCGAATTCAAGTTCATAAACTATTCTCTAACTGTTTCTTTCCTGTCTCTTAATTTGATGTCCAATATACGTCTTTCAATATCTCTCTTTTGTTGAGGTTCTATATTTCGCAACCATTCGTAGCACTGGAAATATGCACTGATTGAAACTTTGTCTAAAAATTGAAATAATTTTCAGGCCTATTCTAGTGTAAATGTTAAAAATTCGGAAGAATTTCATATACATAAAAAAAGGATTTTTTTATATAGATGAAGTTTAGATGTACTTTAAGAACTCTTGTCGAAATAGAGATGACACATACCAACGGCGACATATGTACCGGTTCATGGAAATGACAAAATTTCAAACCAGAGGGCAGTAATAAAGATAAAACTCTCATATGGAACAAGGTGTGCAGAGTTAACATTTATACAACTTCCAAATTTTGTTATATGTGGTAGTCTATCATGGGTGGAATTGGTGAAAGTTACATTGTGGAAAGTGGTTACTTTAGGTTTTAAGCCCTATTAACAGCCAAAAAAATCCATACCTACTTTTCCATATAAGAAAAAAAAATTAAATAGCTTCGTCTCAATGAGACATCTATCTTGAAAACTTTTCGTTTAAGTCACACCGCAAAAATGCTTTTGAAAATCATCTTCAGTATATTATATAAAAAATCCTGTACTCTTTCTGTGTGCCACGTCTAGAAATATTGATACATTTAATTGTAGTCAGTGACAATCTATATATATAAATAAAAATGTAAGTGTTCGTTTGTACAAAATCGCTAATCTTGCACGTTTTCACGGATTGCTTTGAAAATTTGGCACAACGTTGCATTCAATTACGAAGATGTTTTTGTATAATTACTTTGTTTTTATATACCCACTATTTATTTATATAAATAAAAATGTAAATTTGTAGTTGCCCAAAATCTTAAATCTCGTAAAGTTCTACACTATTGCTTTTAAATTTTCAAACAACGTGGCATTCGAATTCGCACTGTTTTTTTTTATTTTAAAGTAAATTCAAAATTTTTATTTTATTTTAATTTAAAATTTTATTTTAAAAAAAGGCGCTGGTACCTACCTACGTTTACAATATTCATAAACATTTAGATATATCTAACATTTTCCGAATTCAATTTTTTTGTTTACATTCGAGCTTATCGTTTTAAACAATATTATTCCGAAATTCATATTTGATTCACACCTTGAATATTGCATTGCAAAATTATTCACAAAACAATGTACTTCTACAATTCTAAAATAAAGCGGATTCATTGCGGAAACAAAGTAAGTTGTTGGCATTTTAATTGTCTATACCTATAAAACTCAATGTCTGTCTGTCTGTTTGTTCTCTTGTCTGATTCGATTCAAATTTTACATACTTATGCTTTGGGACTCGGCGGGTAACATAGGCAACATTTCCCCCGTATTCTCATACCCCTTCCTCTCCCCCTGACATATTTTCGATGCAAATCTGTACCGTTTGACCGATCGGACTCAAAATTTGGAAACTTATTCTTTAGGGCTCAGCGGGTAACATAGGCGATATTTCCTCCCTATTCTCATACCCCTTTCCCCCCCTGACATATTTTCGATGCAAATCTGTACCGTTTGACCGATCGGACTCAAAATTTGGAAACTTATTCTTTAGGATTCAGCGGGTAACAAAGGCGATATTTCCCCCCTATTCTCATACCCCTTCCCCTCCCCCTGACATATTTTCGATGCAAATCTGTACCGTTTGACCGATCGGACTCAAAATTTGGAAACTTATTCTTTAGGACTCGGCGGGTAATATATGCGACATTTTTATTGTTACCTATTCTTTTAACCCTTCCCTCCGCTGATATATTTTCGATGCAAATCTGTACCAGATGACCAGAAAACCTATAAAATACATACTACTATTAAATATTTTGTATATAAAATGTATAACAATACAATATCATAAGATACAGGGATTTTCTACATGCGTTATCTTCTGTTAGTTGTATCTGATTTCAATCAAACATTTCTGACAAGTTCACTAGGTCGATTGAGCCAGTTCGTTAATTATTCTATCTACTATGTCATGCGGCAGTTGTTAAAAAACTTTACTACCTTTATATTGGTTTGAGACAAAATATTTATAACGACAATAAAAAAAATGCTTTTATTGAAAAAAAAAAGCGCCATCTGTTGGACGTAAAAGCAACAAATGCTATCTATACCTATAAAACTAAATGTCTGTCTGTTCTCTATACAAATCTACATCGTTTGTCCGAGATGACCCAAATTTTGAATACTTATTCTTTAGGACCCGGCGGGTAATAGAGGTGACATTTCCCCCCTCCTCCTCTATCCCTTTCCCCAACAAGTGATGAATTTTTTTTGCGAATCTGTACCGTTCGACCGATCTGACTCAAATTTTGCATACTTATTATACAGGCCCCGGCGGATAATAAAAGTGACATCCTCCCCCCCTCTTTACCCCTCCCCACAACCTGATATATTTTCCATAGTGGTGGTGGTTACATAGGATACCCAAACACCATACCAAACACCATACCAAATACCACCAACATCACCGACACATCAATTATCTTCAAAATCTCTAATTATTCAATCGGTAATACACGAATCACCCAGCACAAGTAGACAAAGTAACTTACATGATTCAGCACCTATACCTACCGATAAAGTACGAAGATCTCAGCGATTAAAAGAAAAAAGTTCTAGAAAATAGTCAAGTGAGTTTTGATACCACAGAGGGCGCCAGCATCAGCACAATTGACGGCGAATAAATTGAACTTCACAACTCGAATCAGAGATGGCGTTAGTTTCGCTCGCAACTGATACATGAAACATGGCTACGATTTAGTTACACGAAACTGAACTCGAAGTATGACAGCCTTGCTGGTGGGAGAATTTCATGTCACCCGCGAACAAGTACGGCTAGTCTGTAATTGTCTGTCTTTCTTCTGTCTTTTATTATTTGATATTTGTGTATTTCTCTTAATTTAATTTATTTATTTCTTATTAAATATTACGGGACTCGTTTCCTTAAATAAATGAAAAATATAAATAACATATATACTTTATTTGCAGTTAAGCAAAGAATAATTCGACTAGCGGGAAGACGTCAAAGCTTCGTTTGATATTCTTGTAACAGTCGATTACTTCCCGAATAAAAATGGAAAAATATAAATAAGTGAATTAATAATTCAAAGAGAACCATATAACTATCAAATATTGACGACTTAGTAAGTAGCTGGGATAGTGAAATTGGTAGCACGCTGTCCGCGTAAGACAAAGGTCCGTGGTTCGAATCCAGGTTCCAGCATTTAATTTTTCAATTTTATTATTTGATATTTTTGTATTTCTTTTAATTTCATTTATTTATTTCTTATTAAATATTAAGAGACTCGTTTCCTTAAATAAATGAAAAATATAAATAACACACACACATATACACATTCTTTTTTTTGTTTTTCTCTCTGTTTATATTATTTTTGCAAATAACTGTTATATACCTACATATGTAAAAGCCTATTTAGGCGTAAATGAATGAATAAATAAATAAATATTATTCTGAAGGAACATTTTTCACGTAATAATTGAAATTATGTCGAGTTAAAGTAACACATAATAATATCAGCGTTTAGTATGTGGTTGGACAAAATTATTAATTTTAATTAATTGAAAACTTTGTATTAACCACTTGGAGTAACTTTACGTCTACCGGTTTCGATATCACTTTATCTTCATCAGGACGAACGCGTACTATCCATTACTTAATTTAGTAAACAAATTAATGTTTGGACGAGGAAGTGACTACGGTTATGGTGGGGGTAATTCAATTTCAATGTCTACTTGTCAATTGCCCCCACCACGCCAAAACTTCAGCCACGCCTCCGTTCAAAAATTAATTATTTCACTAAAATAAGTAATGGATAGATAGATTACATCCGTCCTGATGAAGACGCGGTGGTATCGAGACCGGTAGATGTAAAGTCGGTCCAAGTGGTTAATACAAAGTTTTTAATTAATTGTTGTGATTTTTTTTAATATTTAATAATTGTGAAGGATGACTTTCACTGTCAATAATGAAATCAAGCCATTTATTTGCTCACTGAAACCGTTTTCGTGTGATAAATTAGTTTAAAAAACTAACGTACAAAAATCAATTTTTTATTTTACTCCTTTTTCTTGTAAATTAAGTTTACCATCATGTAATAATTGATTGACTGAAAGTGAAACATGTCTAGACAAATATCTATGTCAAAAATCTCTAAAAATATCTCTTTATTATTTGATTTCTTCCCAAAAACCGAAGTGTGCCATCATCTGTGAACCAACTGTCATAAATTTTCGAAATTCGTAGTGAAGTACCTATTATACCTACCGACGGAGTAATTCAAATTTTGAATATTCCGTGACGTTATCGGGCCGCCGGCGCCGTCGGTAGTAATCAAACTTTTGTAATGATTCCAATTTGAAAAAACCTTTAAAATTTCTAAAAATCCAAATATTTTTTTTTTAACGACAATTTGATAGATCTTCTTGATCGTCGCCACGAGTCTGCTTGCAAAGTTTCAGTTCGATTGGATCACAGGAAAAGGGTCAAAAATCGATCCAAAGTTTTTTCGACGGCAAGCAGGCAAGCAAGCAAGCACGCCACGAGTTAATATAAAGGGAGTAAAAATATACATCGTTTTAGTGCGATAAATAAATAATTTAAAGACACTTTTACCTCCTTTTGAGGATTTCGCAGAAACGTGACGTTGCATTTGTTCTTAAATAGATTGATTGCTCGCCTTAATCTTAGCCTTAATCGGGTGATCCTTTTTTTATACAATTGTTTATAGAACTGTTTTCAACGTATATCTAATCTCATTCTAAGTGAGGGACCCTTGTCTTTTGGAGGAACTTTTTAAAGAAAAAAGAAGCATCAGGTCAGCTGCGATATAAAACGTTTACTCGTACAACATAAGACCTCGCTCGTTTATTAAGTCAAAATTAATAAAAAAAATTGCTCTTCTTGCTCTCACTAGCAAACCAAACTCCGGATCTAAGCTTTCACTGTAAATAATTATATTTCAACTGCAAAACCCTCGCTTTATCGGCTGCAGAAGTGTTACTCCGTCAAGCTTCTCCGCCTTGAACTTGCTTATGCAAAGTACACCCAAGTCTCCAGCCAATCCATCCGCCGTAATTGACACTATTTATTCCGATTCCTAGCGACGGATGCGAAGGCTGCGAAGGTTATTTTTCTACCCCTCGTCGCGGGGAGGAGCGAGCGCGCTAAGCCGGCCAGACGAGCTGCGCGGCTTAGCGCCACGGATTTGCGATTTCTCGGCTAATAATTCAGCGTCGGGGATAGTATACTACGAGTACATTACCTACGTAATATTACAGTGATGGGAAAAGGTTTTAAGATACCCCGATAACAACCTCAAAATATAATATAACCATAAGCTACCCCCTCGAGGTGTATTTTCTACATCCATTTTCAACCCGTATATCATTTTTAGTATGGCAACAAAGTTTTATGTTTCAAGGAGGGAAAACAAACTGCAACAGACTACGCGGAATACCATAAGGCCTACTTTGAGTATCTTGTTTTTTTAATTTGTTTTTATTATATCCGAGGAACCTACTTATATATAACATTATATTATTAAAACTCTTTTAGGTTATAATTTATGCATGTTATAATTTTTGGTACATGCAGACACTTACTGTAGACCAGTGAAAGGAGGGCTGAGTGATAGCATAGGTTTCTTTAAATAAAAAATTCGTACTAACGTTTTTATTTTATTTACACAAAGTATTTCAAATTGAAATTCTTCTTAAATATTTGTGGTATTGTTACAAGTTACATTGCACAGAGTGAAACCATGTGATGCATGTAGCTTATCGCAGCAAGGAAGTGGAATTGGCTTTTGTCGCGACTTCCCGTTGTACCTTGTCCTTTATTTTTGCCTTTCTTCGTTTTGGCGCAAATGGACGATTGGAGTCGCTAAGGCCAGTTTCCGGAACATTCTTAAGTTAATTAAAGTAAAATATTTGTGATTCAGAAAAACAAATAATATATGATCAAAAGAATACGTGACGGCAATGGTTAGACCTTCTTAGTCTAACTTTTAGTATATTTTGGAGCCTTTCTAAATAAATGTATTTTTATTATTGTCATCAATCATTACCGATCCAACGCTGAATAATGTGATAAATATATAATTTCATTTTATTATCTATATTGTACTTACTTATTTATTGGTTTACTGAAATTTAAATAGAAAAAAATATTTTTTACTGAAAAATCTAACTTGATTTTTTTTTTAATTGTATACAATAAATATACTTGCGGGCTTTTAATTAACATTTCCAAAATCAGTGTTTATTATCGTTTCACAGAATAGCATTGTTAAAATACAAGAACAATTTACTGACTCGTCTGTGAGTATTTCGAATTACAGTAACAAACGGTTTCTGTTAAAAACACATTGTTTTGTTGACTTTGTAAACATAGCTTTGTTTAACAACTCTCAATTCATTGACGCTCTCGAATTGTTTACAACATCTGAAACTCCCATAATTGAAGACTGTCGCACTAGATTTTAACTTGAATGTTTAATATTTCATTATTTTGTTATTCTTGTACAAAAATGTTTCAAATACAGGGAAGTTTTTCATAATTCTCGACAATTTTTAATTCACAATTTTCTGATACTCGACTGTCTACATACTGTTAAATGCAATATACGACACCATCGATGAGAAGTGTCGCTAAAACCGATATCTCGTGCGTATAAAGTTAAACATTTAACTATAATACATCTTTATTAATTAGACATGGAATTTGATCCTTATCAAATATCGCTTAGCGATACTTGGAGTTAATCTTTATCGAGCATAAAAAACATTTCAAAAGCTCTCCGCCAACGCAGCGCTCTGCTTGTATGAATCTAATCCTTTGTTTCAGTGCCAGCTAATTCGTATCTCCGATGAAAGAATATCGTAAAAACATGGTTTTGCTACATGACCAGTTCTGTAGTGTATTATGTATTTTCATGCCCATCTCTCATGTTGACTTTTTCTTTTTTCGTACCCTATCCATTCAACGGATGTTGGTTAGGAGAACTTTGTTTACTGCGGCCTGAAACGGCTCTACAGTAGATTGGCCAAATCAGGTCAGTCTCAGGTTTTTCAGCCGTGATGTTCTCCAATCTTGACTACAAAAAAAATATACCAAGTACCGTGGTCCTAAAATATACACCAAGGGCCGGTTGTTTCAAGTTGGATTAAAGTAAGCGTTCTTTTAAAGCATAGATTTTTACGTTCTCCACCAATCAGACCATCCGTTTTCGTAAAAATCTATGCTTTAATCGACCGCTTACTTTGATCGAACTTGAAACAACCGGGCCTAAATCAAACTTTTTAATGCGTACACATTGAATTATTTTGTCACAACTATAGTTTCACTCTACACCACATCTCTCCATTAGCTTGTTCCTCTTAATGACCAAAAAATCTTTCTCCATTGCACGACCCGCCTTATAAGTGAAAAATTTAACAGTATTCTGTATTTAGGTTAGTTATTAATTACATATTACAATGAGAAGAACTCATCCTTTCGAAACTCAAATAGCGATAAAACAACTCGACGTGTGTAATACAAAATTTAGTGTACTGAAAATTAAAATAATGTATATGGTCCGGTACTGAAAGATAACTAAAAAAAAATCTTAATTTCTTAAATAAACTACATAAAAGGATTCAATATACCTTAGAAATAAAAAATTCTAGCATAAATTTCTTGGATTAGAGTATTTCAATTGTTAATAATAAAATTGATTTTAACATATTTCGTAAAGATACACATACAGACATAGTTATACACAATTCTTCTAATCGTCCATATTCTCAAAAATTGTCAACTTTTCACTCTATGTTAAGTAGATTGATTAGTATTCCATTATTTGTTGATAACTTTAATTACGAATTAAAAATTATTAAACAGGTCGCGTTTAATAATGGTTTTGATAAAAAAATTAAAAAACATTATGCTAAATAAAAAGTATAAGAAGACATTTTTTAAACCTTTTGTTTACCCTTCAATATTTGATTCTGAAAAACATTGGAGAACATTTGTATTTATAAATAATGAAATTTCTGTACTATTAATAATATTCATATTTAAAGCATTAACTTTGTGGTTAGACATTATAACAGAATGTTAGTGCATGCTTGCTAGAACAGTAGCGCATGCTTGCTAGAATAGTAGTGCATGCTTGTCGCTGACAAGATTAACACGCAAAAAATATATATTATTCTCTACGTAACACTGTCCGTCACCAACGCTATCAGAATGCTCCAATAATAATGTGATATGATATAACAATGAGGTATAAGAAGCAAAAAAAAGCATAATTCTCTTTTTAATATTGTCCATTACTAACGTTATCATGACGGTACTCTGGGTAGAGCTGTTCTCTCAGCATTAACTGGTGGCCGAAATATATAACAAAAGCACTTCATTTTTGATGGGTTGTATAGCCAGTGTAAAATAAATTACATATAAGCAGGTACCATTGTGGTTGAATGATTTAAAAATCTTAAAATTAATTTTAATTAATAAGATAAACGATTGTCGTCTGTATCGGACTCCGAATCTTCATCTAAATTTATATGAAATTGACTTAAGTCTGTGGTCACAGTAACGTGATCTCGCAGTCACCGTATTTTTGAATTAACAATATGAAACAAAAAAATGACCACTCCGCGTGACTGCCAGGGTGTTACTGAATTGGAGAATGGAATAGCTTCAGATGTCCTTAGGTGGGGTCCTATCAAATGAAGAGTTTAGTAGCAAAAACATATTTAGTGTCGTAACATATTAGTCGCGAAATGAAATATAATATTCTATATTTTCGTTGGAACCTCCTGGACGCGGCTACACCTGAGATGACCCTATGTGGGTCCTACTAAATAAACGATATGAAGTAGTAAAAACTTCGCGAAGTCAAATCTCGTATTAACACATTTAATTTAGTACGTAGTTATACTAATCATTTTCTTATACGATATTAGTGATAATAATTTTCTGTGCGCGTGAAGCAGACTGAGAGCGTAGAAAGGAGAGCAGCGCGTCTGACCTGAATTGACCCAGCTAGATAGGGGCTCCCTACCGAAAATTCAATTAATTACTGAAGCTGAATAAGTGTAATATAAAATATAATTCTAGAGAATAATCTTCTTTACGATTTCTTCGTACAAAATATGTTTCTATAACCTAATTACCGAGGCTATACTATATTGCTCCTGAGTATTGACTATAGAGATTTTGAATATGAATACGTTACTAATTAAGACATTTCAACAACTCTGATTCGATCCCCGCATTGATGATAATGTCTAAGGCTATCTTTGCATTTACTATGTGTAAATCTCAAATAACTGTAGCTATATTAAATTCAGTACGAATGGGTCGAAATAAAACCCATCATTATACTTCTCAGGATGCTATTATCTATCACGCAGCAAGAATACCACTAGCTGACGTCTGACAATTATGAACCGTTTCCGACTCATAATGGGATTCGGCGCCGACATTCAATTCTAGAATCCCCTTCTAAAATTAAAAATTACACCCATAATTCGAGCTTTCTCGAGCTGCTTCGTGCGAGGTTCCAACCGTTATTCAGCCTACGCGCATCCAATGCAAAATCATCGTTGAAATCTCAAAAAAATTTCGAGTTTAGACATTCGATTCCAGTGTACTCAAATAATTTACGTATTGTATTTTCTATACTCAAATAATTTACGTATTGTATTTTCTATATTCCCATGTATCAGTTTCTAGCGTTTTTGTGCAAATAGGACTGATGGATTTCCAATCAATGAAAAATACATGTTTTGAATTTAGACGATTTATAATTGTTATTGGGATAGGAAAATCTTTTCAATAGTAAGCAGACCGTTAAAATAATATTTTTGAAAAATAACACGTCGTATTAGAAAATAGGCCAAAAGCTATACCGAAATCGGAAATATAGCAAAAAGTACGGCCACTTTAGCTTTAAAAAATGCCAAATATGGCTGGCGAAAGTGTAGGGCCGATATGCGAGCTTATTGCTCGTAGAATGGCACTGTGTGTGGTGGGTCTCTCTTCTCTATTTGGACACTGCCCAAATAACCGATTAATAAATTTTCGTTTTGTAGCCCTGATCACGGTCATCGTCATGTATAATTTCTATACCCCTTTTCGTTATTAGCTAAAGTGAGGCAGAAAATAGCTCGCGAAGCAGCGGTGGAGAAAGTGCTGACTAATAAAGCAGTGCTATGGAAGACGGGACTTCCTGATTTAGTCGAAAATATACGAAGTTTCAGTGGCGTGTGCCCTGCCCCCCCCCTCAATCTGTGTATCCGATGCGGTAATAAAATAAAGAATGCCAGAAAGGATTGATAATTCAATATGGAGGAGGCGATTTGCGTATTGGATCAAGAAATAGAACGGAGAGGGAGATTCCATCAAATGCAAGAATGATTTGAACCCCCACTCCTCATCCATTCAACACTGAGACGGATCAAATTATTTCTTTTTCATCTGATATGAATTATTCAGATGAAAATTATTTTGCCGAGAATGAGGAGGCGAATACACCTCGGCTGACAAAAGTATGAGGGAAATTACAATTCATTTTGGCGGTTGATTTTTTTTAGCAATATACAAAACGGGTGGAGAAAACGTAGAACCTTTTGTAAAAATTATATCAGAAATAAAATCTGGGCATATAAAGGTATTTAACCTATCTACCAAATATTGAATTAATTTCTTCTTCAAATGTAGCAAATTTATTTTGTGGTAACATAATTATAATTAATATAAATTAACTTTGTTTAAACCACTTATTTATTGAAAAAAAAATCAACATGTTTCAAAGCCAATGGCTTCATCAGGAAAAAAAACCATAAGAACGTATAAGAAAATGATTAGTATAACTACATACTAAATTAAATGTGTTAATACGAGATTTGACTTCGCGAAGTTTTTACTACTTCATATCGTTTTTTTTTTTTTTTCTGATGAAGAAGCCATTGGCTTTGAAACATGTTGATTTTTTTTTTCAATAAATAAGTGGTTTAAACAAAGTTAATTTATATTAATTATTGAATTAATTATTTCTTAGTTTTTGTTTGGAGATATGTAATTGTATTTACTAAAATATTTTAATTTTTCCTTGGTTATGATAAGGGCGGCACTGTACCGTGGCGGATGTTACGATTTCTACATTAACGTGTGACATATGAATATCTATGAGGCATTTAAAAAAGTTGTAAAAATACTCAAGCGCCGATTCTATTAGAAAGTTAGAGATGATTGATGCCCAATCAGTTCGTTCTGGAGCGGAATCAAATGAATCGTAGTCTCTTATCTATGCTTCTATAGTTTAATTTGTGTTTCTAAGGTCTAATCTATACTTTTCACTCGCGTAAATCGTTTGTTCTAGCGGTAAAAGCAAGTGGTCGATGGTCCAGGTCTTTTGCTGGAAGAAAATCTGTTAAAAAAAATCTTTTTTTTTTATTAAAATTTAAATAACATATACGCTTATCTATATTAAGAAATAATGTATTTATCGTCAACCATGGTGAACTAGACCCCGAAAACAAACTACAATTATAAAATAAAATACGGGAAGGTACTGAATTTAAAAAGGTATGTATCATGAGTGGGAAAATTGACTTTATCATTTTATTTAACTTGTATCGAAACCAATGAATTTTTCGTAATCAATATAAGTAACTGTAATGATAATTCAACGTTTTATAAAAAATAAGTCAGAAAAATATTGAAAAAAATGCAATATTCGATATTGCATAACTTTATAACTTTTAATATTAGGACATGGCTGCTTGAAAATTGTTGGCTCATAATTAAGGCAGGAATATAATCTTGCGAGATTATAAATATTTTCCAAATAACCCTGTATACATTTATATATTTTATAAGATAAATGTGTTGGTGAAAAATAGCTAGGCAGTACGAATTAAAAAAATGAACGAATAAATTCAGCAGGTTTGACGTTACAAATCGGTTTTATTATTGTAGTGTTTCCGGCCGGGCGATCGATCAGGCGGGATTATTAGGCGGGAAACTGCGCGCGGGACGGTCTTCCCTAATTGGCTGATGGTAGACGAATGGCGGAGATTGTATTTTGCTGACGTTGAACGATAACTTCACACTGCAAGGGGATTCAATTTTCATTATTTGTTGAGCGGGGCCGTCGTGTCGCGCTGTGGGGCGGCTGCGATGGCGGGGGAGGGGAAGGGGGGGAAGGGGGGGACCCTGCCCCGAGAAATGGAAAAAAGACGAAGACGTTGAGTAAAATAAATTGACTGCAAAGTTTGCGGTGGGATTTTTTGTATGAAGCGCTTTGGTAAATCGGGAAATCTAAGAATATTAAATTCAATCCTGGTAGTGCAGTGGCTGCTGCGCAGCCGCAGCTAATTTTTCCTTGCTTTTTTTTCAATGAAGAATATATATTTTATTGTCGAAAATAGGTCTAAATACAGTAAGTGCATCCAGCAACATTGTATTGAAGCGAATGAATTTTTAAAATTCCATATTTTACTGTTCCATAAATTCCATCGTTTTACAGAAAATAAGTCAAATGTTTAAAAACAGACAAATTTTATGTGACTTACCTCCAAAACTATCGAAATTTCACACAAAATAAAGAGAATATTTTACATTTAAAACTGAATGATGAAGTTTTGACTACTAACTACGAGACCCCCTGTGTAATTGATACAATAACATCAGTTAATGATGTTTCCTTCCCAATCTCTGGTAAAGCAAAATTGATTATCTTGATTACCATTTGATAGTTAAGATATCTGAGTCATAACATGTAGAGCTACACAAGCGTGTATCAGGAGTGTGCACTGCATACTAGCAAAGAAGCTGTGTATTTCTTAAAATTATCAATCAGTTAACCATCAATCACTCTAGCGCCCGGCGTGTAGTGGTAGAATCCTTAGGGTACGAACATGCCAAAGATGCCTCACTGCGATACCTCGCGGTCGCGGTTTCAGCTCGCTATCTCGATGTCGATACTCGCTGTTTACATGGATGGCGGTGCGAACATGTCGGTTCAGTCGCACCTCGATGTCGATACTCGCTATTTGTTGTGGTGATTTTTCTCCCGCTTATCCCACAAAGCAGGAATATTAAAAATCAAATCAACTAGCACCTCCTTATCCATAATTCAATTCACAGTATTTATCAAGTAAAAACAGTTTAAAAGATAACTATAGCGATCGTGACATGAGCAATACGGGATTAATGACAGATGACAGATCCATTTGTTTTTACATCGCGGTCGACAGCGAGCAGCGATGTGATCTGGATCGTGATTGGACAGATTCGCTAGGCTGAGGCGAATATGACCCATCACGAGCCAGAACACATCGCTGCTCGCGGTCGACCGCGATGTGAAAACAAAATATTTTGTTATCACGAAAGCATCGAGTTAAACCTCCATGTAGGCCGCGATGTATCGCAGTGAGGTATCTTTCGGCATGTGCGTGCGTATCCACTAGCGTGTATTTGTTTTACATGGAGGTGACATCGAGATAGCGAGCTAAACCGCGACCGCGAGGTATCGCAGTGAAGCATCTTTGGCATGTTCGTACCCTTAGTTGCTCAGTTCCGAGGCCCGCCGCTACCATCTAGCGGAGCGTTGACATTGTGCGCTGGGTTAATCTTCATTAATTACTACTCTACCATCTAGTCACTTTTGATCTATCGCTCCACTTAAGGCATACAATTGCTACCTACCGAATTGAAAATTCCACTCGGCGAAGTAGAAGGCGGACCAGCTGACCCGCAGCCTGTGGTTCCTTACATATTCTGTTTCTTTACAAGATAACATTTGACAGGTTTTCATGTTGGCTTAGAGCTGTACGCAACTATAATATTTAATTTTCTAACGAATTCAGACATAATGTAAACATCCTTAAGTGGAAATGAGTTAACAATCTACATATAAATTATAATTCCTCGTAAAATTAAATGTTAAAATACAGTGAAATGATAGGGCATTGATACATTATTTTGTTTATCATTCAAAGTCTTCATCTTCTTTTATTAGATCCTTGATCTGTATTGACGGGTCAGAGACGTCAGTGAGTCTTGTGACGAGGACATCAATTTTTTTTTAATAGAGATGCGAACACGGAATACGTGTCACATCAATATTCTTACTATTTTCAAAGTAAGCTAAACCCTTGTACTATGAAAATAGGATTAACTTGCTGGAGTGAGATTTGAACCCCAACCTTTGGATCACGAGACCATCAAGCTACTCATTCAAAGTGATTCATCATTTGATTCATCCAATTTGTTTAAATATTTTCTGAAATTGTAAATTCAAAATAAAATGTTCTTTAGAAGGAGCAAAATGATTTGATGGCGACATTGTTAAAACAATCAATAAAAAGGCATTTTGTTTACAACACTTATTTATTGAAAATATCAACTTGTTTCAGGGCCAATGGTCTCTTCGTCAAGATACAATGTATACTAACAAATTAAAAATCAAAATACGAAAGTGTTAATAATTAATTGAATATTATAAATAACCAGGTCCTTTTTACAAAAAGTTATCTTTTAAATTTTTTTTATGATAGTTCTTAACAATTTATTAATTTCTCATATATTATTTTTACTTTTTTTATTGTCACATCCATTTTAGATTTTTAATTTCTTAGTATATGTTATATCCTGACGAAGAAACTATTGGCCATGAAACATCTTGATATTTTTAAGTGGTGAAAACAAAGAATATTTTTATTGATTATATTCAAAATAAGAAAGTGTTTTTTTTTATTAAATAGTAGCTTACCCGCGTGGCTTAGCACGCGTAGATTTTTAGTAACTTTGTCATATTTTATCAATTTGTGTATGAACATATAAATATATGTCGAGACGGATATTTTTATATAACATTTTGAGTTCTACTGCTTATCTGTAGAAAGTATTAAATATCTCTTACCATTAAGAGGCCCCAGTACAGATTTTCGTATTTCCTCTCGATTTGCTAAATTTAGCGTAAACTTATTAAATCATTTTGCAAAACCATAGCTAAACAGGCTTTTAATCAATTTTATTATGATAGACCCATTTACTCTTGAAGCATTTCTTTAAAAGTATATGAACAAATATATTGTTATAACATCAAAAAAATTATGATCAGTCCAACGGAAGCCTGATTTAAAAGTAAAATGATCTTTTAACAGACTATACGATTTAATTAATTCGAATTCTTGGATTTTTGAAATATTTTAATATTCAAGACAGTAAAAATTTTCTTAGTACACATGTAAAATTTAATTAAAATAATCGATGTTTTAATGGTTTTATGGATACTGCAATATACGAAAAAAAATGTTTAATTTTTGTGCTTCAAGAGCTTGAAGTATAAATGCTTCAAGAGTAAATGGATCTATCATAATAAATTGATTAAAAGCCTGTTTAGCTATGGGTTTTGCAAAATGATTTAATAAGTTTACGTTAAATTTAGCAAATCGAGAGCAAATACAAAAATCGTGTACTGGGGCCTCTTGAGGCAGTGTTCATAAAAAACGCATCGCTCGACCATTTTTTCGTCGACTTTAGTTATAAAATAGGTCACCACGAAGAGCCCTTTCATTTTAACGGGATAATATATAGCCTATGTCCACCCTAAAAGTCCATTCTAAATATTGGTGAAAGAATTTTTGAAATCGAATGAGTAGTTTCGGAGATTACCTCCTGCATCCAAACTTACAAACTTTACCTCTTTATATATTAGTACAGAAGTATAGATACATAATATACATACATATGTATATGAATCAAATAAGCGTACATTTCAATCAATCAGAACACCCCTTGCATTATCAAATATTTACATTCACTGTATTTCCGGACCACGTACATACAATATTAAACTAATATTATTAATACCTATTAGATTGGTATATGGTTAATGTGTATATTAGTTAACTTAGGATGTTCACCGTCGGGGAGGTCTAAATAAATATTCTAAGTTTACCTATTTACACAGCAAAGTTTTATACATCCATAATATCAACAGAATCGAAAACGTTCAAAAAACATTCCTTAAGCGTATTAACTACAAATATAATTTGAATTTAAACTATTTGGACTCAATAAAATTTCATAAATTGGAAACTCTAGAAAATAGACAAATATTGTCAGATCAATCCTTTCTTTTCCAAATAATTCATAGCCTTATTGATTCTCCTGAAATCACCAGCTTGCTAGCTTTCCACGTCCCATTCCGCCTACCAGACAGAAGTACCTCTTTTCCCTTCCAATTTATCAAACCAACAATAGGAAATCCTCTACCATTCCTTCTCCCAGGCTTCTAACGGGACCATCTTCCAGTATCTGGTTAATCTGGTCATCCCACGTCGTCCGCGGTCGCCCTCTCTACATTATTAATATACAACATTATTAATTCGACATTATTAATATAATAAATTGAAATAAACTTAGTTTTCACCACTTTTGTATTGAAATTATCAACACAAGTTGATATATTCAATACAAAAGTGGTGAAAACTAAGTTTATTTCTATTAATTATAAAATATATGTATTTAACATCAGTTAAAACTACAACCACGCCTTATTCTTCCATGGTCATATCAAATTTTTACCTACCTCTACGTACTATATAAAAATTAGCAAAACGCCTGCGCCAAAGACAAATTACTATCGCAAAGTTATATAGATAGCGAATATATACAAGGTGTCTCATAGCTAATAGCCAGAAATTTACAGGTGGATTCCTACATTGATAATGAGTCGAAAATATTCAAGATACCACGACCTAATAACAATAGTTATGGGGGTATGCAATATCAAAGTTTTCTTTATTTTCAATATTTCTGACTTATTTTAGCAAAAAGTTGAAGTATCATTATAGTAACTTATATCGATTATGAAAAATTCGTTACATGGGGTTCACAGGCTAGCGCGCATGCGTGTTGGATTGAAGTATTGAAGAAACGGTTACCTGAAGAAGCAGGCGCTCGTCCGCCCAGACCACGGCCTTGTTCCAGTCGATGACGGAGGAGAAGGGGAGCTTCCACGTGTTGGACAGCAGCACGGGCACGCAGCCGGCCTGCAACACCTCCAGGAAGCGGAAGGAGCCCAGCCGCCGGCCCCTGGGCACCAGGCAAAACGTCGAGTTCTGCAGCAACACTTCGTAGTCATATCTGAAATGAGAAAATTAGATTAAATGTCACGACATGAACATGACCACTGCACAAAAAGAAAAGGTCAAATATGATCACCTTTTGGAAAGAAAACAAGAACGCCAAATTCAATCATGCAAATCATAATAAAATCGCATTTTAATTACCGTAAGGGTGAAGAAAATAACAAGTGTTGAGTGGAAGCTAAAAAATATGTCATTTGAATAAAATTTATTGTAATCATTTGTAATTCTGTTTATATTAGGAAATACTAGACGTACACCCGTGAAAAATTACGGGACATAATTAAATTAATACAAAATGTCGTGACCGTGCAGTTTTGTGGCGCGACGCTCGCATATATAGCCTAAGCCGCGCGCTGATTGCCGAATCACACACCGAATCACAGGCCCGCGCCTCATTAGCGGCTAGTCAGTGTTGGTGTTGTATGTCCAGCAAATTAGGGATGTACATTCTAAATATAAATACTTGATAACCTTGTAGTATCAACATGAAGAATAAATAAAAAAATTAAGAGAAAAACAAACATGTATTCGGCCCTCTTTTCGATACTACAATACTTTCGAAGCCGATAAAATACCATTTACAAACCTGAACAAGCAGAACTTTAATGTAAATAAATAAATAGGTATATAGAACATCCTCTTCTTCGTATTTGGACAGATTTTTTTTGCTACGCCACTGGTCGTAATGTGTTTTAATACAACTTTGATCATTTATATTCAACAAAGAGAGAGAGAGAGACGAGAGACAAACATCACCGAAGGAGTCGATAGAAGTAAAAATAATCGGTACATAAACTTGTAGGTGGATGATTTTCTTATCTACGTTCCACGCTTCGGTAGCTCCTGCGCAACAAGCCGAACACGGAGCAGATAATACGAGTAGCTTGGTTTCTGATTACCCGACAATCGCTACTGGTAAAATATATTACTGTTTCTCAATGATAATTTAGTTGACACTTCGAGATCTTTCGGTCCATACATCAGTAGACTCGGTAGATCTGCACAATCTATTTGATTTACGTTTATGACAATTAGACTTATTGAGTATAAAACAAAAGTGTATAAAACAATTGACATACGTACTCGTGCAAGTTTATTTTTCAGATACTAAGAAAAACATGGACAGTGGAAAGGACTCCGTTAGAATTACACACACCTGGATATTTTCGATACATCAATCCAAAAAAAACATTATTGATAATTTATCATCAAAATCCCCGTTCAATAAACAAATAATTACTTAGCAAAGAAATTAAGCTTAGGGGAAGAGGCCGGCCTCAGAGAAAGTGGGCCGATGATGTTTTGCCCAACGCGGGTAGTAGGTGGATTAGAAAAGCCCGAAGAAGAGACGATCAGAGAACTAAAGAATCCTACATCCAGCGGTGGAAAGATGGCTAAGGAAGAAGAAGAAGAAAATTACGCGTGCACAAAGCCGGTTATTAAGCAAACAAATAAATCATGAGCCACCTTTCGTTATCATTAGACGCGGTTGGTCGCAACGTCAACTAAAAATATTAAGTAATAAGATTATGCTCACTTTCATTTTGGCACTTGCTTCAAACGGTTGAGTTTACTCATCAGTTGAGGGTAGGACCAAGATAAAAGGCCCTTGTGAATGAGTAATGTTATTTTCTCGAAACATCGGGAGTGTAAAAGTGTTTTCCTGGGCTATTTTACGCGAGTCTCCCAAGAAAATAGTTCGTTGTATATATTCTTCATGACACGGGCTCGATTCAAAAGCGAATGACGTACTTATTGGTGTAGCGGTTAAGACATTCGCTTAGTGATCCAGTGGTCAGGAATTAAATAAACCTCAGTCTAGATGCCGGAGTTCTTCTTAACGTAATTCAATTATTAAACCGTATTTAATGTTAAAAGAGGTTTGTATAAATTACTGCGAGTAAATGAACAATGAAGAGAGCACAAGCAAAGAATTTGACATAAATAACAGAGCAAACGATAAAGAAAAATGTCAAGAATATTTTATTCCGCATATTTTGTAACAATCTCTCTCTTTCTTTCTTTCTCTTATTATGCTGTAGATTGTAAGGCGAATTTTCATAGAAATAATACTCATTGTAGAGTATCTCTTACGTACGATAGTAGCATTAATTATGGTGACTGTAAATAATCTTGATTTCTAAACAAAACTAGCGGTACGTAATGGAGTTCTTGTGCTAACTTTAATATATGGAACTGAACCCTTGAATTGGTAAAAAATAAAATGAAAGTAGGCGTACAGAACGTGGTGGCTTAGGCCCACGTGTGGAAATCAATGTACGATATAGTGAACAATGAAAAAGTTTGGAGTGAATGTATTGCTGGCTAAGGCATAGTTGATAAAGTAAATAATGCATCACTGAGATGGTTATATGGTGTGAAACATAGAAACATAAAAGTGGAGAGATTGGTAAAGAATAAATTTGAGGCGAGTGTTGAAGGCAACAGGAACAGAGGGCGTCGAACAGATAAACCAAATATTATCGGATGGCCTTGTTAAAAACTTCAACAGCCAAAGAGCACGCATGAAACCTCTCTGCTTACCACAGTGCAGTGGAGCGAATTAGCGTAATAGTTATAAATAAATAAAAATAATTAATAAATAGGTAAGGCAATGAATGTAACAAAGCAATCATTTCCCATTCAAGTGTTGGGCCGGCAGTTAGGCGCGGACAGTGCCGGGGCGCCAGCAGAGGAGGATAATGACAGACACGACAGACACGACATACACATATAATTACAGCAAAGTAGGTAATACGAAATAGTATTTCCTCATAACAGTTTGAAGCTCCCAGCACCCTGTATTATGTGGTGTTACTTAACGACTAACACTAAAATTTTTATTGGATTTAGAGACACATCAATACTTCACGCCATAAAAAAGTCATCATCCACAACGCGCCACGCCAACGGAGGGTGTTACCGCCAGGTGTTATTAATTAATATGGATTAACAACCTGCTTTTAGGAAAACCGTGAATCAGGTACATTTTTCAAAAATTTATTTATTTATTTTCAACTTTATGACGTGATTGATACAGGCGATAAAAGAATCCAAGCTTATTTAAAATACACTATATTAAAAACATATAGTATGTACTATACTCACGTCTAGTTATATAAACTTCAAGAGGAACAGTTCCTCCGATAATTGGATGTAATTACAAACTACTGGTAGTATTCATAACATTAGTTACATAGTAATGCCGCTCTCATTATCAGGAGTAAGTAATAATTAATGTCATTAATTATATTTAATAAGTAATTATATACAACTGATGATGAAAGGGACTGCTTCGGCTAATGTTGGGAATGCCGTAGTTAATCTTAAAGTTGAGTGTCCTGATTTCAAAAAAGAAAAATACCAATTGTATCGCAAGTATCAAAGGATTCTTCACGTTTCATAAATTTCACAACATATTTTGAGATTTGAATCTCTTTACCGAAGGATAAGACGCGAATCACAGAAAAATTAATCGGAAGTTTTCGATATTTTTGCAATAGGCTTCATTTACTGTGGAATTGAGTTTCCCTAATTAAAAAATAAATAAAAAAAGTAAACGTTTAAAATTCGTTACACTTTTCAATAATTTCAATATTGTAACATATATGGTGAAATAAGTCGAATAAGTCAATCATTACATTTTTGCAATACATTGTATTTTTGGGTTGGTTTACTTAGGTTTCGATAGGTAATTTTACTTATGGGGTAGTAGGTAAGTACTGTTGTACGAACCTATGAAATTTTATTATGAAGAGTTTTTCAGCTATTTTCTATGAAGAATAGATTATTTTTCAGTAAACCGAATCAACTATTTCACAACGTTATTCTTTTGTCAAATAAGCCTTATCCATAGATAAACTGATTCAAATGTTCTAAAAGTATAAATAAAATTTTGATACTTACGAGCCGATTATTTATTTTTTTAAATTTAAGATTTCAATTATATCGAAAATGTGATCCTTAAAAAATCGGAGAATCTAACGTATTCTTTAATTATATAGACTACTGCTCTCGAAACTACATGGATATGTAGCGACAAGATAACTCAACGCGTGTGTACTAAAATATTTTGTTTAGTAATTAAAATTAAAAAAAACTATCTTGCACCGCAAAATAATAGCCATATCTAATAATAAATTCCAGTTACACTACATTATAATTTCACCGAGCAATTTAGCAGTTCATACACATGTATGGTGTACTCTGCTACTTCTTAATTAACTACGTGACATTGGTTCAGAGAGGAAGAGCAAAAGCAATATAAGAGTCGAAAAAAGCGCAAAAGGTTTTAGGTTATTAAGGTCGCCCATCAAGGTATTCATAAAATCTCCTTTATAAAAAAAATACAATTTTTAGATAAGATAATAGAAAGAAATTAGAACTTAATTTTATCACACACGTAAATACACTCAAAGATAAATAAATCACAGTTATGACACAACCCAATGAATGAGAAAACTTCACACTAGTATTGAAAGAAATAATTCCTATCAACGACTAATTTGAACTGTTCACTAACAAGAAAACATATATAAAATATGGAAGTATCATCAGTATTATACCATAGCAGTATAAAATATTTCAAATTAGGTCCAATACATTAATAAACAATTTTAAAAGATTTAACAAATTGATTAATATACTATTAAGAAAATTTCTATTTATACTACTTTTATAACCTGGAATTGCCCAAGATTTTAATTTATGTACATTTAAGTTTCAGATACCTTTATATTTGATAAAATCACTGAAAAATCGGTGCTTGCACGAAAAAAATACCTCAACAAATAAAGTCATAATAATTTATGTAAAATAACTTTGTTAACACCACTTTTTTATTGAAATAAATTCAACATGTTTCGAAGCCAATGGCTTCTTCGTCAGGATAACAAAAATAAAAATAAAAAATCGAAGTATAGATAATCAAAATATTAAAAAATATATATATAATGAAATGAATAATATAAAGTACCTACATAACTTAAGCACCCGCATAACAAAAATTACTTACATATGTATCTTTTTACATACAATATTCTTTTATATAAAAGGAAGCAGACTTTTTCATGCTGTTTAGATGAAGCCATTTTTCTTTAAATAAATAACGTCGTAAAATTTGCATGGTGTATTCTGTCATGGTTTATTCTGTGTATGGACATTTTTGTCCATTTATTTTGAATATATATTACTCGATTACATTGTTATTGCAGTTGATTGTAAACATTCAACATAACTAATCGAAGTTCTCCGATACTTTCCATAATATTTAGTTAACTAAATATTCTTTCTGCCGCCGATACCAACACGAATAGAAACTGATGGTCTAATCTCAAAACAGGGAACCCTCACCGCTCAATTACGCTGCTTAATAAACGTATTCCCACTGATAATGTGTCAATAATAAATAAAAAACAAATGCCACTGTTATAATTACACTACGATAATGAAAATACTAGGTATTAAAAAATAAGCCGTCAAAAATTATGCATTTTAACGATATATTTTGGCCGTGAGTTAAGAAGCTGCGAGAATAGCACCATCTAGCGTCTTGGTAGCGTTAGTTTTGCTTTTTCTACCTTATTATTTCACATCACTTCACTGTATTGCTAGCGTTTGTGACGGATAATTATTACTTAGACTATATATACTTTATTATTTTTTGTATCTCATCATTAATTGCACCGTATGATGGATGGACATTGTTGCATGTATCATTATGTATTTTGATAGTTAGGAAGTAAAGTATTGACCGCAGAGACCAGAGCGCCGAGAAATGTTCCGCTACTAATAAAAGTGTTCACAAAGCGAATCGCTACATGACCGACTGTATTCGACACAACTCACAACCGGCGTTCACGTCACTTCAGTGCGCACGTGATTGATTATTCAAAACTGATCAAATAATCTCAATATGAAATAAATTCGCAGCGAAATATTAGGTCCTTACATATGAAATTGGCGTTTTGCCGTACTGGCAAATTTGATCTCAAATATCTTCTCTTTGGTTAGGAATTCCAAATCCAAATTTATACAGCTATTTACTCATGTATTTGTGTTTTGAAAATTATAATTCATTTGTTTTTTCCTCAATTGTTTTTTTCTTTGCGTCACTCAGTTTACAAAATGAAAAACTTGAAATATCGCGTTATTTACGAGTACGAGTTCCACCGTGGCACCAGTGCTGCAGAAACGGCTCGAAGGATTAATGATGTGTATGGCGACGGTGCCGCAAAAGAAAACACAGTGCGTTTTTGGTTCCAACGTTTTCGTTCTGGAAAATTCGACCTGCAGAACAAGCCCCGTGGACGGCCGGAGACCAAAGTTGATAATGAAGAATTGAAGGCTATTGTGGAAGCGGATCCATCGCAAACCACATCCGAGTTAGCTGCAGGCTGCGGTGTTAGTGATAAAACTGTTTTAATCCACTTGAAGCAAATTGGTAAGGTGAAAAAGCTTGAAAGGTGGGGTACCTCACGAATTGAGTGAAGCAAATCAACAAACGCGCGTTGACTGCTGCGTTGAATTACTCAACCGGCACAATAATGAAGGGATTTTAAATCGAATCATTACCTGTGATGAAAAGTGGATCCTGTACGATAATCGGAAGCGCTCATCGCAATGGCTGAACCCTGCCGAACCAGCCAAACCATGCCCCAAGCGAAAATTGACTCCAAAAAAGTTACTTGTGAGCGTTTGGTGGACTAGTGCTGGTGTCGTTCACTACAGCTTTCTTAAATCTGGCCAGACGATTACGGCAGATGTCTATTGTCAGCAACTGCAAACCATGATGGAAAAGCTAGCTGCTAAACAATCGAGGCTGGTTAATCGCTCTAGGCCACTGCTGCTTCATGATAACGCTAGACCACACACTGCACAACAGACGGCTACCAAATTAGAGGAGCTTCAATTGGCAAGCAATCAATCAAACTTCCTAATATGTATGCCTTAAACATTTTGTTTGTCATGTACATATTATCGTGAAATAAATTGAATTGAATTGAATTGAATTGAATTGAATTGAATTGGAATGTCTAAGACATCCACCGTACTCTCCGGACCTTGCCCCAACAGATTACCATTTTTTTCGAAATTTGGATAACTTCTTGCAAAGGAAAAAATTCAACTCCGATGGGGCAGTCCAAACCGCCTTCAAAGATTTTATTGATTCCCGTCCGAATGGTTTTTTTAGTAAAGGGATCGATGAATTACCTATGAGATGGCAAAAGTGCATAGATAGCAATGGTACATACTTTGATTAAATAAATATATTATAATAAAAAAAATCGGCTTTATGTTCCTCCCATACTAAACGCCAATTTCATATGTAAGGACCTAATAATACGGCGGCATTGCGCCCCAAACAATCGGCGCCCAAGGCAATTGCCTGCCCCTGTCAGAACAGCGCGGCACTGGATGTAATTGAAAATATTTAGTTCATATAAATAATATTTCAACTTTTTAATAAATATAATAATAATCTTACTAAAAATGGTGTGTACGTAAAATATCTAAACTTTATTTTTTCCGCATGCGCAATTGAAGCACGGGCGGCTTTCTTTGGTGGAAATGTGTTGGGAACATTCAAATGCAAGCGTGAACTTTTTCCACCCGCAAAAGCTTCAATCGCTGCCAGTCATTAATTCTAATTAGTGCCCGTCGAATAGTCAATTGTGAAAATTATGAAAAATATCGGTGACGCTCAATAAATTAGTCATTCGAAAGATCCAAAAAGCTTTCGGAGACTATTAGCATCCCACGGATAAAGATGTGGTGTAGGTTTTTTCATTTTAGAACGACAATCGTATTAGTATATGTTATCCGTGCGTACGACGCACATTATTTCGTTATGTTGGTACTTGCGGGTGTATGCACATTAGAGGACAGCGAACCGCGTCCCGGTAGGCCCACAACAGCCCGAAACAGTAATATGATGTCAAGTGTGAGCTTTGGTCATGCAAGATCGCCGTATCATACATAGTCCGAAAACATGCGAACAAGATGGGGGAGCATTGAATCTGTCAATTAATTTTGACCAAGGATTTAGGCTTGAAAAGAGTTACCATAAAATTAGACAGTTTGCGTGTGATTCAGGCTTTCTTGGCCATACATAGCATTCTTCTGGTTTGTGAGGCTCTCTACACTTCCGACATGGCTCCGTTTAATTTTTCCTATTCCCCAAGATTTTAATGCTTATAAAAGGGACCATAATTTGAATCAAAAGATACTTATGCAGAATGTGACGACCTAGATGAACACCAATCCAAAAATGTGTTCCAGAAGTGTTTCCAATAATGGCAGGATCACTGTGAGAAGTGTGTGCATTACCAAGAGGATTTTTTGAAGGAGATTAGAGTAGGTAAGTATAGTGTGTATGAATAAATATGGTTCTGCCGACCAAAGGTTAAAAATTTTTCTAATTAAAATTATTTGATATAGGTATAACATATACATTACAAACTTTAATATATATATATTTTATTATATATATATTATATATATATATCTATATATATTATATAATATATATCTATGTATATATATTGTTGGTCTTGTGGTTAGACACTCGCCTCGTGATCCAATGGTCGCGGGTTCGAATCTCAGCCCAGACTAGGAAGTTAGTCCTATTTTTCATAGCACAAGCGTTTAGCTTAGTTTGAAAATAGTAAGAATATTGATGTGACACGTATTCCGTGTTCGCATCTCTATTTATTTAAAAAAAAAAAAAAAAAAAAATATATATATATATATATATATATATATATATATATATAATCTCCTTCATTCTTATCAAAAGAGTGCTTCGGAAAACGCCTTCAGAGACATGGAACACATCAAGATCATATATTTATATTTTGATATAACACACCATCATACGTAAAATATGCAACGATATGTTATAAAATACTCAATACATAAATATTTTTCAAAACTTCAAACCTAACAATAATTGTTAAAATGTACTGTGTAAATTTTACACTTGACTAAACTCTACAATGTTGTTCAAAAAATATTAAATCCTAGGAATTCGTATTTTACAAAATTGATAAAAACGTTTCATTAGATAAATTAAAATTTCTTCACTGCACTTTTTAAGGATTAATAATAAAAAACTTAGAAGCCATTCAATCGAATGAACCCAAAAGAATTTGAATTAGAGAAAACACTTAACATCAACATAATTGGCCTTGTTTCCCTTAAGGACTGCAAAACCCTCTCCACTTTTTGCTCTCCCCTCTTTCAGAATATGTTGACAATTCATTTTATTCAGATTAATTAGATACGAGGGACTACTCATAATAATCTATTGACTAAATTACTCAAAAGGTTGGTAGTAAAAAAAAGTTTATTGTCAATTAAAATAATATGTTACATCACCAAACAACTGCATCAGCTATTAATAAAAATTACTGTATTTACGACATAAATTTTAATGGTTATTTTTGTGAAAATTTCGCGCAAAAATTGCGTCGCTAAACTTAATTTAAATTAACCAAATAAATATTAAGCTTTACTGCTAATAAGTTTACTCACACGTAAAGGAAGAAAAAGTAGGGTTAAAGAGAATACCCCCTTTAACGAGAGCGACGAAAGATTCCTCGTTTGTTTTTTGTTTTATGTTACATGTAAGTACATAAGTATGTCTGGCACCTAGATAGTATTGTTAACTATATATTGACCCTCAGAATTATCTACACAAATTCAGGAAGGTTTCAATGCACTAACGTTGCTGTAATCTTAATTCACTCGTGTATGGAAGTGTGTGGCAGCTCTGTGCTGTCTCTCTGATTTACAGAAACCAATAAAACGCACTATTTATTAATAATAAATTGCATAAACATATGCATCTTCTGGACCTACTATATTTTTCAAAATATTTATATTATTTTAATCTTAACGCTAGAGCATGTTATGAACTGGTGTTGCCATAACCAATTACTGAAACAAAACACATCACAAAATCATCAAAATCACAATCAAAAGCTTGAGTAAACCAGATATCATATGAACAATCAATGTCATACCCATTAGACTACCAGAGCCGTTGTTGATATACTGCCTTAAAATTATAGGAAGGGATTTTTCCTGTTCAATTAACCACATCCCAATGTATTGTAAACAATTTGTCTATTTGTCACGAATTAATATTAGTTTATGATTATTTTGGTATGGATGGTAACCGCTTTGTTAGCTTCTGTTTGAATGATACTTTCACTTTTAACCTTCAATGTCAGATGACGGTATGTTGTGGATTCGTAGAGCACAGAACATGAAGGGGCGTTGGTAGAATTTTGCCTTCTTTCTTGGCACTGAAACATTTCCAGATATTGTGCCTCTAGTGTTTCTAAATTCAGATAGTGTATATGATAAAGAGTTTTTTTTTGAGAATAATTTTAGTATTGAATTGGTGTAAAGCTGTCTTGTGTCAAAAACTTGAAGGTCTTTGGGTGGGTCTTAAGAGTTATATCTAAATGGTTTCTTATTTGTTACACGTATAACCCATTTTTGAGACTTTATTGAGGGGTCTAATATGATTGAGGCCGCACCATGCACACTTGGCGTAGCTAAAAGTACTATGTCGGAGTGCGTAGTGTACCATTTTTGGAAGACTGAGATTCGTGAAGCTATGTGGAGTTTCGAATGTATGTATCGGTTTTCTAACTCTGGAGCTTGAACATTCGATGTACGGAGCCTTTTATTCCTTATATATAATGTTTAAAAATATATTTCTAATATTAAGTCTTTCTTGTATTTGTATTATATTTCTTACGTGCTTTATTTAAATTTTATTTCTAATATGTAGTATTTCTAATGTTTTAATTTATAAAAAAAATGCACTTATAGATAGTTGCTTCAGAACAGATCTTGCCTTGTAAAGCAACTACTTTCATTTATATGTATAAAATTACACGAAATAAATAAATAAAACAAATATCCATTTTTTTAATTCATTAAAATTATTCTTTTTTTTTTAGCGAAATTTAAAATAAATTAAATTTTAATAAATATTATTATTAAGTTCTACGGGTTAAGTATTTTTATGTGTTACAGCTGTTTCATTTCATTTCACGGGTTAAGTATTTTTTAAGTATTATGTATTATTTTAAGTATTTGTTTCATTTCACGGGTTAAGTATTTTTATGTGTTACAGCTGTTATAATGGCCTTACAAGCCGAAACAGCTGTAACACATAAAAATACTTAACCCGTAGAACTTAATAATAATATTTATTAAAATTTAATTTATTTTAAATTTCGCTAAAAATAAATATGGAGTTCTACAAATTAAACACAAAAACCATAAATAAATAAAATTATTCTGTTAATAGTGTAGCTATATCTTACACACGAGTGATAGTCAGTTAATAAATTAAGATAATGCGTTCATTACGAATACGTAAAATTAAATAACTTCCACCCTCTCCATCATCATGGACACCACAATTCAGCGTAGGCCGTGATCTGGTCAAGTTTAAAATGGCTATGTCTTTACTGATTCCATCTATCCAGAGAAGTTCCGCCCGACGCGCGACGCTTCTTCATCCCTCGGCTTTAGTCAGAGACAGACGCTTTAGTGCTTCATCATCGCTCATACTTTTTACTACGTGTTACGTACACCCGAGTCGTGAAATTTTGGTAAACTTCCCGGCATGTGATATCGAATTTCTAGAACATGGAGTGGAGCTCAGTGTTATATCTTTTTATTTTGAAACAGCTTATTTATATAAGTAGAACGAAATGTGAAAAATTAGAAGATTAAGCATTATAATAACGATTTCTCTACAATAAACTGGTCAATAAGTCCGAAATATTTTAAATTATAGTTTGATAAGGATTTTTCGTCGCGGTCGGCACCCATGTTTCCATATGTAGGTAAATGGCTCATTAAAATGACCTTAACTTTCTGCTTGACGAAACGAAATCTCAGATGGTTTTGTCAGATCAAAGTTACAACTCTCGGACCCGAATTCAGAGTCAATACTTAGACGATTTAAAGGTTAAAGTACGCCTTTAAAGGGTTATTCTATAATAAACATTATGCTTTTAGGGGGTACCTTAACCTTTAAATCGTCTAAGTATTGACTCTGAATTCGGGCCTCGGCATTTACAATTTTGTTGATCTTTTGGTTGGAATCGTTCCGATTATTGACAAGATAAAATAAGTAAAGAAAGAATATACAAAACTGTAGTAAGAACTGTAATGATCTACAACTCAGAACGCTGGACCAGCAAAATGAAGATGTTCAGATTATCTGAAGGTATAAAGAAGCGTGACAGAGTGAGAAATGATCTTATCAGGGGTAGTTTTAGAGTGGTCCCTGTTACTGAAAAGGAATCGCGACTGAAATGGTATGGCTATGTATGAGGCATGGAGATTGCGCAGTGCATACCACACTTGAAATACAAAAGAGCAGAGGTAGAGGCCGACCCAGCGCCACATGGTGGAGCAGTGTGTAGAAGACCTATAGAATGTCCAGTTGGACGAAGCGGTGGCCCAGAATAGGGAATCGTGGAAAAAAAGAATAAGAAGAGCCGGCCTCAAATGAAATGAGAAAAGGGAGAAGAGAAAGAAGACAAAAAGTAAACAAAGCTTACATTTTTCTTAGTACAAACGGTATTTATTATTACAGAACTCCATTGTACATCAATACAATATAAAAGCAAACACGTAATTTTGGTTCTGAAAGCCGCAATACTGAGATAGTGGAGGAAGACTCTCGAGGAGGCCGAGACCCACCAGGGGTTGCAGAGCCAACAGCGACAATGATCAATAAATAATTTTTACGAACTTATTGTCAGTCGTCGACCACCGCGCGGATCGAAGCGCCGCCGGCGGATATCGAGGAACAATTAAGGCACCGCGCGGCCGCCGAGCTTCGCGTGTCTCGCGCCACTAAACGGCTCGCCCGGGCGGGGGGAGCCGGCCGCGCAATTTGCGAAACGGCGCCTTAATTCAGCGACCGCTGATGTATCATTACCCGTGTGTGCCGCACACCTGTGTATATTAGATTAAGTCGTCGACGCGAGACAGCCAGGCAGCGCAATATGCCCAATATCAGGCTGGAAACGGTATCGGAACATTTACATTATTTTCTCAAATGGGCAAAGCGTATTTCGGCGTTTGGAAACGGCGGATCGAATTCGGAAAAATTAGGTCGCGATACGTTATCATTCGCAACAGCATTGTTGAATAATTATTCTGGAAAATTGCATGACACGGTAAAAACACTTATGTCGTAGTAAAAAAGATACGGTTCGTCCTCGTCAAGTACAGCAAATTTTATGATAGATATTGCAGTTACTTCGTGGTGCAACACAGCTATTTTAATTTACACTAAACTTTGTACTGCATGTTGAGTTTTTTGGCACAAACTAACCATCACGCCATTTTCCCGCAGGGATAACCAAAGAGGTTAGAACCCTAAACTCTTCTGTCCCGGCACACCACTTACGCTTCGACCACTTTCACACATCTTCTCTTGCACGCTCTTTGGTTGTTAAGTATTTAAGAGCCATCCTCCAATATACGATTTATCTGAATACGTCCGATATTTCGCGGATTCTCTCTGCTCCCGAAGCCTTCAATTCCTATTTCATGTATTCTCTTTTTCGTCTTCTCTTGACTCATGTGTATGAAATTGAAAATGTTTTTTAAAAAAACGGACGGACTTTAAAAAGGCTTTCAACAAAGTAGACCACATCCTCTTCAAAAAGTTCGCTTTAAATGGTATTAAAGGTAACTTGTATCACTGGTTTGCCTCCTATATTTCCAATAGACAACAATGCGTCACCATTAATGGTTATCTTTCAAAGTGGATCCAAATAACTTCTGGTGTTCCTCAAGTATCAATCCTTGGACCTTTCCTTTTTACGTTATTCATCAATGATGTTTCTAAGTGCTTTCAATTTGCTTCATTCTTACTCTTTGCTGATGACTTAAAAATCTACTCAAAAATTTCCAGTTACGTCGATTGCGATAACCTCCAAAGCGACTTAAACAATATCTATGATTACTGTATCATAAATAAACTATTTCTAGGCTATACCAAATGCAATCAAGATTTTACAAAAAATCGTCATAATATGTTCAACAGTACCATATCGGTGGTAACGAGCTTCAGTTCGTTGATACAATAAAAGACCTAGATGTTACCTTTGATACCCATCTTCGCTTCCATATTCACATAGAAAACATAATTAGTAAATATCAAAACATGTCAGGATTTATACTCCGTTTCACCAGAAATTTCAAAAATCTTAAAACTTACATGCACCTTACCAAATTCTTATCCGACTATGCATCTAGCATTGGAACCCCTAATATATATAGATAGATATATTATATATATATATATATATATATAATATATATATATATATATATATATAGATATCTATAATATATATATATATTGAAAAACTTGAAAAAATACAAAGAAAATACATCAGAACGCTAAGCTTTAGGTTAAACATCCCGCGGCAATACTATGCAGATTCATTGAATTACTTCAATATGTTAAGTATAAAAAACAGACGCACAGCTTTTGACATTGTTAATTTGTATAAGATCTGTCGAAAGCAATTTAACTGTCCACCCCTATTATCACTTATCAACATCCACGTCCCAGTAAGAGCTACTAGAACACAGTGCATTTTCCACATTCCTGTAGCTCGTACCAATTACGAATTACGCTCCCCCATAGTGAGAATGTGCCGAGTCTACAACGACTTGTTTACCGACATCTATCATGTGTCTTTACACCACCTAAGATCACAAGTGAACATAATTCTGTGACGCAATATTGAATTAATACTTGATTAATAACTGAATATTGATTCATTACTGCAGTGCAAGATATAAAAAAGTTAGGTAGTACGTATACTTTATTATGTTCTATTCACTACTGTTACAATTGATGTTTTTTATTTTAACATGCTTATATTAATTATTATGTACTACTTCAAAATTATTTCTTTGTGAGATATGTTAAGATATAAGTTAATATGTTAATCACCAACTACTTCACTACACTCTCATATATTTATATATATGTCATTTTCTTATATCTGTTAATAGTTCCAAATAAAAAATGTTGGTATTGTAGATAAGTACTGGAAGCATACACTAGTTAAGATTAAAAGCACAGGCAACAGTATTCAAAAACATCCACGTGACCAAACCGTCTCAGCGAACCTTTCTTTATTTTATGTATTAAATTAAATGCATTAAATTCACACCGAATTCGTTTATTCCTTACTCTATCTTACATAAGTATATTTGATTACGCCTAATTGAAGCCTTTTACCGTACATTTCACACATTTTAGACGTTTTATCTTTTTCCTATATTTTTCATAATCGTATATAAACATATTGAATAGATACATTAAATTGAAAAGGTTGTTAAAAATAAAGTTAATTATTTTCGATGTCGACCAGTTTTGATACCACTGTATCTTCTACTGGATGGACGCACAATGAATGTTTCATAAACTAAAATATGTAAAGGAATCAACTGTGGAGTCTCGGCGTGAGCTCATTGTGGGATGTGGAAAGGAGATTAATGATTAAAAAATGGAGAATGAATTAAATAACGAGTTTTTCGCTCAAGTCGATTACTTAGTTATAAATTAGATTTATTAATTTCCTACATTTTAAAATTATCTAATCTAAGATGTATATTATTTTTATGTAAATGATCGAAGCCATTTTTTCAGATGTTTAGCCTGTCTCTATGAGATGGTGTGCGTATTCAGAAAAAATATTATTCTTGTATAAACCATACTTTTTATGTGCTGTTTTACCTATCTATATATATTAAATGCTTAGCAGTAATTACAGTTATAAACACCGCAATAATTAAATTAACGATCAGTTGTATCATTCCGGTATATATATGTTATCACGCAAAATCATTGAATTATTGTGAATGTGAACAGGAATATAACTATTTCGGTCAAGTATTACAGCTACGGAGCTATATTCAAGGTATAATAAATAAAGTCACGCATTCAGTTAGGTTGGGCAGCATTTATAGAGATAGAGCATATTTATATTCGAAACATATTACCACAATGTCTGAAGACTAACTGACGGGAATAAAAACTATACCAGCAATATCAAAAACTTACAAAAAAATGTTTTGAATGCAGTCACCGAGGATTACTAATTTAGAATGTACTTAAATCAAGATTTTATACATCTATCGCTTTCAAAATCAAAATTTGTTATCCTCGATGACTGCATTCGTTTTTGTTTTGAATATTGTTGCCTATGCTTTTATAGCCCTCAACTAGTGTATGCTTCCAACACTTATCTACAATACCAACATGGGGAACATCATTTTCAATTTCACACACACAAAAGTCAATTGCTTGGAAATCTCTAAGATATCGAATACCAAGGAGGGAAAACCAAAGTAACTGATATGGCCCAACAAATCTGCATTCGCAAATGACAATTGTAGGGATACACTGTGGGAAAAGAAAAATGGGTTGATAAAACAGATAAAACGATCCTTGAGGAAGGTCTATATTCTACATCCAGCAAAGGAGAGCCTCAGGCTGATAATGACGAATTGCGTACAGACTATAGTACACGTGTATACTGCGTACACCAGTCGTAGTACACAGTAATAGGTAATAGTCTAGACCTCAAGGCGAGGAGGGCAGTTGCGTGTCCAGTCGGTAAATCAAATTAATGTACATATGTAACTATATTAACCACACGTAGTAGTTAGAATATTCGAATTATTATTATTTGTAAACGTAAGACATGGGCATTTTTATAAAATATAATGAGCAGTCATCAAACAGTTAATACGCAATATTTATACCCGCACCTCAGCGGCCCTCGTAGCCTAGTGGGCACGACACTGGCTTCTCACACCGAGAGTTCCGGGTTCGATTTCCAATTACATTTGATATGCTCAAGCCTGGGTTTTTGTAATGTGTTTGTTTCCCTTCAGTTAGGCCTCTTGGCTTGTTGTAGCGTAAAAAATAATCACAATAATACTTGTTAAGAAATTAAATATCTATAATGTAGCATATCCGTTTACAAAAAAAACGAATTTTGTAAAATTGGGAGCAGTTTGAAAAAAAAAATCCCTTTACGATTTTTTATAAACTATTGTTTTTAATAAATAACTTACAGGATTAGAAAACTACATCAGAAATATTTCATTTCAAAGCAAATTAATTAATTTTAATTAATTAAATTAATTTAAGCAAAATTGCGAAAACATACAACCGTATATTATTTAACCCTCGCAGGTAATGAAATACGTACCTTTAATTAAATTGTGTAAATATGAAATAAAATATAAACAAAGGAAAAAATAACAGCGAACATTGGCGCGGCCCATTAAAGCGAGCGGGCCGCCGCGCCGTCCGCCCCGAACGCTATCGGCAAAAACACAATTATCCCGAAACATGAACACTTCGCGCGCCAAATAATATGTGAAAAGCGACGCTACACTTTATCAGTATACGAAACAAAAAAATAGCAAACATTAGTTACAACTCTTACGGGAACTCGCTACCGGCTGTAATTTACAAGTTACCCAGCATCCGGAGAGATACACGTAGATTACACGGAAGTTTCTCGTGTTCCCGAGAACTTCATCACGTATCCCCCGCCCCTAATTGACCGCCGGTTAGTTCCCGGCAGGGTTGACCGCAAAAACTTCCCTTCCCGACGCAACCGAAAAGGGACAGAAGGAGCGGAGACGGGAACGAGAACGAGAATTAAGATCCGAACGCAAATGGGCGAGTTTGTTTGCGGAGGCGGGCGCGCTGTGATGAACGTTAACTAGACAAAACTAGAAAATTTCATTCAGCAATTTCCATGTAGGTACTGAATAGTTTTTTCTTCTTCTTCTTCAGTCTTCATCTCTTCACTGATGGTTATAGACCTCTCCATACTCTTCCATCCATCCCTGTTATTTGCTTCCTGTAGGTATTTCTCACTCCAGCGTCTTTATCATCGGGCCATCTCTTTTGAGGTCTTCCAACGGCTATTGTATTATCCCAAGGTTCACTTTAAAACTCTGGGATTACACCATGTGGCATCTCGCCTCGCAACATGCCCTGCCAATTGCCATTTTAACTTCGCTAAACGATACGTGATATCCAATACACAAAACTCAATACTAATAAATAAAAAACATATTCCGTCATTCGAAGCGGTCGGATGCTCGCACCAATCGGTCTCGCTAAAGACTCGAAAAACGAGGACGTGATTGTAAGTTAACTACAAAAAAATTATAATTTTTGGCTATGTAATTAATAATATTTTACTCATAAAAATATTAAAAATCACCGGACAATAATAATAAATAACGACCCACGCGTGTAACATGAGCCGCCCGCTGATTAACATGTCACACTAGAGCACCCTGGTCTCATCAGTGGTTAGTCAGCATTAATGTTGTTGCAATTCCAGCCAAATTCCAGCGAGTTAGAGCAGACAGACGTTCGAATTTAGGATGGTTGAACATTGAAGGTATGTATGTATCTTTATGCATATGCAGATAATTTTTTTTTTTTTATCGTTTTAATGTTTTTGTCGCTTAGAAATTCTTTTTTTAAAGTTTAAGTAATATTCTAAGCACTAAGCGCGTTTAAGTAATATTCTTAATTTTCCGTCAAAATTCTAGTTAACTTTTAAAAGCAAGCCACTTTTCTCTTTCATAACAATACTTTCCTTTGCTGCGTGTGTTTTATATGGTTCGCGCTTTAGACATTGTGGAGAACGGGCAGGCAGTTACAACAAGAGAGTTTTTCTCGAATTATTAAAAAGAATCTTTTGCATATTGAGTTAAAAAATGTAGCTTTTTATAACTACCAATTTTTAAAGCATTTAAACATATTTTGCATATTTTGAGACGTCACATGATTTTAACACCAAAATTGATGACAGCGCGGTGGAGATAGTGCTTGTCCGGAGAAGGAGCACTCGCCAAGTCGGAAACTTTGGAAATTAAAGTATAACTTGGCGGCTGAATAAAATATTGGCGAATGTTAACCTTTCTCTCGTTCGGGCCGCGCACTAAATCGGCCGTCACGGTCGCCGCGCTTCTCACCTTGCTCCGGGCCTCACGTCGACGATAAAACTTGACACAAACTGAATTATTTTAGACAACTTTTATTAGATAGTTCGCCTTTGACAAACTACAATACGTACAATGGCGTATTGTGAAGTGAACACATCGAGGATGATACAGCCATTGTTGACAAATTTTATCGAAACGATTGTGAATGAGATCAGCGAAAGAGAATACGAAGCTTTCGGCTTCTTCGAAGAATTATGTTAAAATTAATCAATGATTTAGACAAGAGTGGGTTATATATATATCCAGGTTCCAGCATTTAATTTTTCAGTTTCATTATTTGATATTTGTGTATTTCTCTTAATTTCATTTATTTATTTCGTATTAAATATTACGGGACTCGTTTCCTTAAAATAAATAATATATATATATATGTATATAAATTATTATTATATTATACAATGAGCAGTGTTACCTGTTCGAAACGTCAGGAGTTTAAAAGTCCTTTTCAGGACTGTTTGACGCGGGTTCCTCCAGAAAGTAGTTCGTCATCTTTTACCCGCGAAAACCTTAAATATAACATATATATATAATATATATATATATATATATATATATATCTATATAATATATATATATCTAATATATATATAATATATTGTGACATTAAGTTTTTACCCGAACCGAATTTTTTTATGTGCGAATATACCCCGATGTTGCAATGCAAGTACTTTTATTTTTGAAATGGTATACTCCGCTCGCCGCGTCTAGTGCATGTTATCTATGGTCTAGGGACACGTCACTACGAACCCGTCACATTCCCGATTCTACTCAATCCCAAAATTTTGAAATAATCTTAATATTAGAATGTTGTAAGTTGTTTCTTAATTTGAGTAATTTTGAATTGGTAAGGGGCGTATATTAAATTCATTCCATGGGCAAGTTACCATACAAAAAAATAAATTCTCCAAAGTAAACATTAAATTTTACAATTCAGTCGTCGCATCGTGGAATAAGTTTGGTATGCGCGCTCTGAAGGTAAATTGCATAAGCATAATTAAAACATATCAGGTAGATCTTAAGAATGTTTGCTTATTTAATGAATAAATGGGATTGTGATACTCGAGCTGAGATTTAGTTTCTATTTCTAACTTAAGATCCATATGATAATTACAGGGATGTTTTGTATGTAAACAGTTCCAGGTCCACTACCCAAAAAGGACCCCTTAGAGCCATGTGTAATATATGTTTCTCTTTTAGTTATTAATTCACTTATTTATATTATTCCATTTTTATTCGGGAAGTAATCGATTGTTACGAGAATATCAAACAAAGTTTTGACGTCTTCCCGCTAGTCAATTTCCGAATAATGGAAGTATTCTTTGCTAAACTAATATTGACGACTTATTAAGTAGCTGGGATAGTGAAATTGGTAACACGCTGTCCGAGTAAGACAGAGGTCGGTGGTTCGAATCCAGATTCCAGCATTTAATTTTAAAGTTTTATTATTTGATATTTGTGTATTTCTCTTAATTTCATTTATTTGTTTCTTATTAAATATTACGGGACACCCTTCCATAAATAAATGAAAAAATAAATAACACATATATATATATTGTAAATTATAATGAAATATACTCAATATATGTACAATATGTACAATATATGTACATATATACATTTATTGTAAATTGTAAATTATAATGAAACATACTCCATGCAAGTAATGTAAATTCGAGGTAGGTACTGGAAATATCGTTTGAAATAACCTAATACCTTGACAGATGTCTAGCCGTACCTTGACGGCGCATGCGCGTTGCGTCTCCAAGCTTATGTATTTTGACATATACCGGCTGACATATTCACATCATTCCGACATATCATTCAAATTATTAAAAATGTAACTATTAAAAAGCTACGGCTATATGGCTATTCGGTAAGATTTATAGAATTTACGCGAAACATTTTAGATTCCAACATTGTAAGTCATATTTTATATAAACTTTGTCTGTTTCAGGACTTTACTTTACCGTTAGATAACCTATGTTATCTTTCCATTATTTGCGCATCATATAAAGATGCAACGGGAATTCTAATTTACTACCCGCGGAGGGCGTAATTAGACATATCAACGTGGATCAAAGGCCGGCAAAAACAAGCACACCTGGGAGTGCATTACCGGGGAATGGGACTCCACAGGTACGATCCACGTTAGGGCGAAAATTCCAGATGCCATGGTATGAAAGAACATTATTCATCACTTTGTGTAAAGCAATCTGACGTCCATCCCTGAATCCTACTGGAAGATGTTACGTTCGGACTTGCGGATGCGGACCAGACGAAATCTGCGGAGCAACCTCAATCGTTGTGTGCGAGTTGGTCATGCTATGAACTTTAAGAAATATGCACCTCCATTCTAATTTGTGCTTAATTAATTACATTTTGTCATGTAAATATGTATTGCTATGTGTGATATCAATTTCACTTCTGACGTGTATGTGAAAGTTATGATTTCCATCAGATAACCTCCAAATAATTGTCTAAATTTTGAGATGCTAATAACGGAAGACAAATCACGTCAAATGCGTAAATTATATCTCTTTTTCCTACTTTGAAAAGTGTAAATTCTACCTACTTCATAACCCCAAATGGGAAAAATGATCTTAACTAAATTTTCTAAGTAGATGTAATTGACAATCTAACTAATTATTTTAACATTCCATAAATTGTTTTATCCAGAATAGCCAATACAGGAGAATAACGATGTTATGTTTCGGGCGCGAGAGAGGGCTGCCGAAACACCGGATCACGTGCCGCGGGGCTGGTGGGGGAGGCTCCTGGGAAGGCCAGACACCCGATAGTTTGCACCCTCCGGCCGCGGCTACTGCAGCCTCCCAATGGGTCAGCAATGTAAGCAAAGGGATATTAATCAAATGTATTATTAGGATTGAAATATGTCTGAATGGTATTAAAGTAGTGTATTCCGAGTCTACAACACCGAATATATTCGGGCTATTGCAATTTACGCGAAATACGACCTATTTAGTAAATCGGAAGGCAATAACTTTATGTACCGTCCAAAATAATATAACAAACAAACAGGTATCTATTACATTAAAATGAAACCGATCTTGCAAAAATAACCCGAAGCAATAAATCTGCGTTTAAATTACTATATACATTATGAAGACTAAAACTGTTTTTCAACAATAAAAATGTTTTCCGTAACGTTTTGTTGTCCTGATTGTTTTATAAAGTTTTTTACATTGACTTAATCGTAGAAAACACAAAACAGAAGATCCTGAAAGATTAGTAGTAGGTACTAGGACTATCTTTCGCGTTTTTCTGTTTTTTGTCTTTTGGGGTAATATGCTTTGTTATTACGACCTTTCTGGCCGACGTTTCGGATCTCATTGCAGGCTTTATCATCAGGGCTGACATTTTTTTGTGAATGTTGACATTGAGGTATAATACTTAACTACAAAATCAATATTTACAACACATTAGCCCTGATGATGGACCCTACAATGGGATCCAAAACGTTGGTCAAAAAGGTCGTGAAAACACGGCATATTACCCAAGAAAACACAAAATTGAAGATTCTGAACGGCTGTGAAAACCTAACAACAATTTTATCTTTCAGGTTCATTAATGAACTATCGATAATCAAATGTAAATTAAAAAATAAATACTATGTTAATCATAAAATGACACGAGTTAACGATATTCTTACAAAAAACCGCATTTTTTTACGTTTGAACCCGCGTAAAAAGTTTAACAGCATTCAAATCGACTTTTGACATTTTATTTAAAATAACCAAACTATGGTCCATAAAAGATACTGGACTATGAGCGAGTTAACTCGCAAAGCTCTGCTTGTTACGCCGAGCTAAAAGCGTAATATCACCTATCATTTGGTATTCCACATTTCAAGTATGGTTTGCTTACTTTTAAGTTAAAAGCTTAATACTAGGCGTTCTGTTTATTATACGGGGACATAGTTATTTTTAAGACAGATTAAAATACTTAACTATGTTAACATGTATTAAAAGAGGTTTATTTTTCCATTATTATATTGGTATTTTATTATTTTTATTATTTTTATTATTAATATTTAAAGCATAAACTTTGTGGTTAGACATAATAACAGATGTTAGTAAACTTAGTAAAAACCACTACCAGATGTACGGTCTACCGGTTTCGAGACGTACCCGTCTCTTCGTCAGGACCAACACTACACTACTACATTCACAACACTATACACCCCAACCATAGTATTGTAAAACTATCACCACTATTGTTCACATGCGTGTTAATCTTGTCAGAGAAATTGAACTACTGAACAATTCAGGAACTACTGAACAACAACAACAGCGAGAAAGAGTGAGAGAGGGCGGGGTCTAAAGTGGGTGTTACCACATCTCTTGTGAACGCTACGTTGAAAAAAGGGCTATATTTCCATATACATTATACAAAGAACATTGAACAAAGGGCTATATTTCCATATAGCCCTTTGTTTCCCTATAGCCCTTTGTTCAAGGTAGCGTTCACAAGAGATGTTAACGCTACATATGATATAATGATAACACCCACTTTAGACCCCGGAAGGAGAAAGTTCTACAAGCTATCAGAAAGATTTGTAACTGAGTGGGGGAGTGCGTTGGTGGGTTTAGAGGTTCCAAAAAGAATTATAATGCTCGAGAAGGTTCTGAAAAGAGAAAGTTCTAGAATATTCCAGAAAGTTCTACCAGATTTCAGAATGCTCTAGAAAGTTTTGGAAGGTTCTCTCTAGAGTGTTATGATTGTGCGCTAAAATATCTGTTGGCAAAGCGAAGGCGGTCCAGCAAGGCAATCCAATCACAGGTGCCGAAACGAGCAAAAAAGAGAATTGTCAATACAATTATATGTTTACCGAATTATGGTCCCGAGCGAAGCCGGGCCAATCAGCTTAGTATGTCCATAAACAATCGGTAAGTAGTTATTTGATCAATGTATGGGTACATGTGAAAATAACAATACCGATTGTTCCAAATGATGGATGGCATCTTCATTCGTTATGAAATATAATAGCAATTAAGTATAACTATTACGTACATCAATAAAACTCTATAATTAATAGAAAATAGTAACAAAATATTTAAATAATACGGTGTGATGCATGAAAGTAAAATGCATGATTTGCAAAGTACATTTAAGGTTAAAAAATAATATATATAAGTTTATATTTAATTTTAAAATACATTATTGTTAGCAGATAAGACAAATTTTATGGTATGGTCAAATGTAAGATTTGAGAATAATTTTATCAGCGAAAAATGAAACGTTTAAACTGTACCATAATAAAAAAGCGTAGTTTGACATAATACCTATAAAATTCCTCGAAATATTAAAATTATAATTTTAAGGAGATACCTCTCAGGTATAAAAGGAAGCTAACTAATTAAACTTCAATTGGTAAAGCTGATAAAAATTGTGTTCAGAGAAAAGGTTCAAAGCTGAAAATGAAATCTATCGGGGCATTATTAGTTTTCACCTTGTAAAAGTTCCAAACTCATTTTGTTCCATAGCTCATCAATCGCGCTCATTCAACAATGTTGATTGGCCAAGTTTTTTAATCAACTCCAAATCTGTGGAAAGGGAGGAGTTACAAATACAAAGATAACGATCGTTGTGTGGACCCCAGACATACGGAACCAGCGAGAAAAGCTATTGAATAGAAAAGCGGACTTTTGAAAATATCGTTTCAAATTGAGGGAATTCAAAGCTGATTCATTCAGCGCTGAGGAAAAGTGATGCGCATATTCCCCAACTGGATGGACTATTGACCGACAGAAGATCATTTTAAAATGATGCAATTTCAGATTCGATTTCAAAAACCTTTGAACCAAATTTCTAATGAAGTCAACCGGGGTGACGAATCAAGTCATTTGTTACTAAAAAGAAACATTCAAAATTGTTCAAGTAATATCACAAATTTTATTGATAATACGAGGGTATGTTTGTGGTCAGTGTAAATATTTGACATCGATATCATAATGTTTAAAACTATACAAGTTAGAACAGAGCTAGTCCACAATAATTTACAAGTAGATATCTATCTTAATTATCAGTCAAAATATATATTTGTTGATTTGTGTGTGCATACGGTGTATAGCATCATTGAAAAAATTAGTAAAAAACGAAGGGACATCCTAACAGTTTAAACACTATTAAGAAAAAGCACACACAAGAAAGCAATAAAAATGACAATCATAAATTAAAATCAATCATAACATAAAATTATATAAAAAATATAAACAGAAAATTTTCTTTTTCTATTTATTTCTCATTTATATTGTTTTTTTTATGTATTTTATTTTGTTTTAAACGTGTTCCATTATGGAGATGATGATACTACAAGATGATAAGACTTACTTTCCCTGAAGTGACAGCGAGTTTTCGGAAGAAGAAATCCAGCAACAAGCTAAAGAAAGTGCTTCCGAACAAGAAAACATTTCAGACGAATCTGAAGGAGAGGAGGAAATAATGGAAGAATTTTACATTGGAAAAAATAAATCTACTCAATGGAGAAAGACAACATACCGTGTTTCTGGAAAAACCAAGGGGATAAATATAGTCAAAATGCCCACTGGCTCAATCAATCAACCAAAAATCTCTTGGTATTGAAAATTAAACTAACTAACTAGTGCTCTTTCAAATTATCGATATGTCTATGATCGACGATGTTTTCAGATACACAAATATGTGTATCGATCAGCTGAGAGTTGACCATCAATACTAGAGATCGGGATGGTACAATATTAAAATATTTAAAGTGTTGTTTCGTTTTTTGTTTAAAATACAAATATATATATTTGAAGTACCATCATTTATCATTTTTCATAACCGTACAGCAATTCCTTAGCATTTATATAAAAAAACACCATTTATACGGAGAAAACTTGATGACGTAAAATTTACGACAAGCGCCCGCTCAAATTTTAATTCCACAAATATGTAGGTGCTATAATTATTGTTGATTATTATTTATTATTCCATAAATACTACTTTTCTATTTCGCTATAATTCTGTCATCGCATGTTTATGATGAATCGCACGGGTTCACAATTCACTCGCTTCTACTCGCATCGCCATCGGATCGCCAAACTGTCACGACAAATTGTTCGAGTAGCGGTTATGCCGCCCTTCATACTGGGAATGTCATTTCGCGAACGTTCTCTTATTATCCACTGATTTCTAAGCATTTGAAGTAATTTCTAAATTACTGGAAAATTCTAGACTATGTGTTTTTTCTTGTGTCAATACTTTATATTTAGCCACAAGAGTTTTATATGAAAAAATAATTAACGATAAAAATTATGTTAGTAATTTTATGTCGCCAAGGTGCGTTGTTCCGGAGTGTTAATTCATTTATGGCTGCGAAAAGTCGCCGCGCATATTCCCCGATGCACATTGGCGCTCATCGAAACTAAGTTTAAAAGCTTAAAATGTAATTGAAAACGTGCCCCGGCGGGCGGGGTTCTTGAGCGCAGCGGGTTTCGGGAGTGGGTCCACATAAAAGTTGTGTAATATAAAGCTTTCAGCTGGACCGGCGTCTGCAGCTTCCGGGCCCAGGAAGCCGGGTAATGGACTTTGTAAGAGATCGAAAGACCGTTAGAAATGTGGTATAGTGGCCAATCGCGATACACACGTTGGTTTTACAATTCGATTCCATACTTTATTGACAGCACATTTGCCCTCTTCCGTAAAAGCATTTTCCATTAGAAAAAATCCATATTGTTCATTTGAAAAATCTAACTATTTGGGTTTTTTTTAACAATTGAGGCCGGCGCCACGCTGCGCGGATGATCCGCCACGTCTTTTCCGTCGCGTCAAATTGGAAAAGCATATTGATCAAACAATCATCCGCGTAGTGTGTTTGATAAGCGCGTATTGTATGGAAAGAAATGTAGCACGCTCCGCAACCGAAGAGACCCGGCAGAAGACCCGCGTAGTGTGGCGCCGGCGTAAATTGTCTTTTTAAACGTCTAACAGTTTTGATATAATTGTATTGTCTTCTTGGGACTGATGGAAAAATTCCATAAATGAAATTTGATTGTGCTGCTGTGTGTTATCTGGATTGCAATACAAAGCATCTCAGCAAGTTAGAACGCCTTCAATATGTTTTGAGGGTATCCGTTTCATCTCAACGTCAAAAAATTCGTCTTTCCTCAAAAATATCCACCTTTCTGCAATATTCTCCATTGGCCCACAATCCGACAACGCCATGAAATCCACGTTTTATCTCTACAATATAATGTACTTTTCAACCTTAACTCAGCTCAGTGCCTGAAATTAAAATTCATCTTTGAATCTGATCTTGGCCTTCCATTATTTCGTTCCTTCCGTTATTATGTATAGGTTTCGTTCTACATCCATATGAAAGAAATTGATTTTTCTGAGACTAGTTTATTTTTAATATGCTATAAAACTCAAATCTTATTGAATAAACCACAATAGTTTGTAAAATAAATATTAAAAATAGCATTAGAAAATATTTTTATACTATAGAGTAGTGATGGGTCCGCTCTGTTCTAAGTAGGTACTACAGTGTAGTTGAGAGATTATGTAATTACTAACAAAAACATAAAGTGCATATTACTAACAGAAATTACCAACAACATATTACTGACAAAAACATAAATAAAGTGCAAATTAAGTGCATAAACGGATATTTTCATTCTTTTAATATTGTAAAACGTATAAGCGAATGAAAATTTTCTATTTCCGGGATTATCAAAAACTATACCCGTGATTACAATCAATATTCTGTATTGGATTTGGTACATTAATTTCTAGCATCTCAAAATTGCTTTATTTTCGGTTTCCACAGTTTGATCCGTGCGTGCGCTGATAGCTAATACGCATGTGGAATCGTATCACATGTATTTATAAATAATAATTATTGATTAATTAGGATTTTGCAAGTATCCAATTTGGCAGATTGTCATCGCTCTGAGTGTGAAGACCCTGCTTAAAAATTGGATTTTCTTTCGACTCAGTCCTGATTATCGGAGGCCGCTGTTTAACTTTCCCCTTTTATTGCCTTACAGGTTCAGGGAATAAATGAAGAAGTTGTTGACACAATCCAGCCTCCGAAGTGGCAACTTTACAATCTCCGAGTTGAAGATTGTAAGAAAACCAATTAAAACTTGGCTTCTCTACCGACTGATTGTTGAATGCAAGGAGAGCGTTTCTAATCGGTGGTCGGTAGTCGCGACACACCTTCACCTCTATTGATACAATAAAAATCGATATCGGTGAGGCGGAAACTGACCCGGAAGCAATTAAAACCGCGTCCGGTCGATGCTAAATGTAAATTAAATTTCATAAAATTAACTCATGGAAAATTGTTCATTACGAACAGTAAAATTAACTATTAAATACAAATCAACGGTGCTACTTACCCTTTATAAATTAAACATATTGAAGCACAGATTGAACATAAAACAGTAATAATTAAACATAAATGAGCACATATTTAACTCGAATACACTGAATACACGTAAAAGTACCTATCGCAAAATAGAAATAATGCCAGGGTATTTTATATTTTCCTACATTTTTCTTTTTATTTTCATGCCCTATCCATTCAGCGTTTTCCTTTCCTTTATTCTTCCGAACCATAACATATTTATTCGTAACTCTGTCCATCCAGCTTAATTTGAGTATTCTTTTATATTATTTATTATTTTATATCATTATTTATTTATTATCTTATGTATTATTTTAAGTATGCTCTACACTCGGGCAAAGGCTACGTCTAATACATAGTTTTATTTGCTAAATAATAATTATTTGAATATACATAAAAATACAAGGCTTATAAGGTTTTCACAACATATTAAAATATTATGATAAGTAAATACATACATATTTATACTACGCATGGAGGTAAAACAAAAATAAAAACGATAAAATCAATATTGCAAGATCGAATGCCAGTTGGTGGTTATTGAATTTTTTAGCCATTTTATATGGGCTGTGATATTTTTGAAACCTTTATGTTAATAATGGCCGGGTACTTTATTCTGATCGGTTTACAAGCCACAGGCAAATTCATTTATCCATCAGCTGATTTAATTATTTAATTAAACAAATTAAATAAAATAATAAGTAGGTATAACACCGCTTGAATTTCAAAACATGCACCAACGTCATAAATATTACTGTGCAACGTTTCAAACATTACGTTTGCTACTCAGAACACTGCGGCTGGGCAAGCAGTGGGTGACGTCAGCGTAACAGGAGCAGCGGTGCGTACCAAGCGGTAGTTTTACTCTCTGAATAAGGGGAATACACAGAATAAAATTTGGGGTATTGCCGCTAACGATGTTTCACAACCAAATACAGAGGGAGCCAAGAAATACACAATATTATACAATTCACTATATATACCTACTTTACAGGTGGAGTCGAAATTGTTCAATCGACCATGACCATATCAATAGTAATCAAAGTTTAATTTTTTTTCAATATTTCTGTCTTCATTTCTGTATATTCATTTCATATCGCATATGTAAAAAACATTCGTTTCAATACAAGTCTAACTAACTAACTAACTAACCATCACGCCGTTTCCCTGCAGGGGTAGGCAGAGAGGATTGAACGCCACACTCTTCTATCCTGGCACACCACTTTTGCTTCGGCCACATTCATACATCTTCTCATACACGTTCTACGATTGTTGCGGCTTTTAACAGGGCCATCCTTAAATACTTGTAGTACCTGATCGTGCCAGGTCTTTCGCGGACGCCCTCTATTCCTGTTGCCTTCAACATTCGCATCATATATTTTCTTAACCATCCTTTCCTCGTTCATACGTTCCACATGACCAAACCATCTCAGCACTCCTTTCTTTATTCTATCTACCACACTACAGCCAGCATTGCATTCACTTCTAATTTGTTCATTCCTCACTCTATCGACCAAAGATTTTCCACACAAGCGTCTTAGTGACCGCATTTCAACCGCATTCAGTCTACTTTCATTCCTCTTTTGCCAATTCCAGGCTTCACTTCCATACATAAGGGTTGGCACTAGAACGCCATTATGTACCGCTAGTCTTGCTTCTTTTGACAGATTCTTATTGGCCATAATTGCATTTAGTGCACCATTAACTTTGTTTCCCGCAGTTACTCTCCTTTCGATATCATTCTCAGCCTTGCCGTCTCTACTAAACATACTTCCCAAATACACAAACTCGTTCACTTGTTCTAAGCATTCGTTGTTTATAATTACATCACATTTACAATACAAGTCAGATAAAACAATTATCTTGCAGAAATTTTAATAAGACTTTTTTGCAAGGTTTTTATTATTTTATTTAACTGGTATTCCAGGGAGTGAATTTTTCAAATTTAATACGAGTTACTTTAAATAACAGTCCAAAGTTTTACAGAAAAAAACAAATAACGCGGGTTCGATCCCAGCAAGGTGACAGTTTATCTGTTTGAAATTCTCAAGCATGAGTGTTTTTTTATGGCCCGCTGTAACATGAAAAATATAACTGAGGCGATTTAGCGTGATGAGATTCACCAATGTAATGAGTTTTATATGTATGAAGAAGTCCTGCCGCTAGCATCTAGGCCCTTTGAGTGTTCGATTTATGTAACGAAGTGTTAACTTATTGTGTATATAAGGCACGCTAGTAAGTAACGATGTGTTGTTAGTAAGTAATGTGTACTAGTAATAAAAAATAGTGTGCTAGTAAGTAATGATGTTATTATGTATATAAAGCACGCTAGTAAGGGGCATGTAGGTAATACAGAAATGAAAGTACGTAAACATAAAACGAGGTTATTCGCTCGAGTTAACGTGTTCATACGGGTGCACCAAAATATATAAACCACTAACGTACATTTCTCGTTTCACAGTCGGGTTCCACGGCTGGTTCCAATACATTTGATTTGTTTAAAAAAATTACTACGAGCTTGTAAATTTTGAAACAATTATGAAAATGACGAATTAAATAGTCTTAAAAACTATAATATATTAGTAAATAAGTCGCGTTTTACTTGAAGTGACCCGAATTGGAACGAAATTTTGAAAAATTTATAAAAACAAATCTATCGTAAAAAGTATGTTTTGTTTACAAGGCGACTTAATTATGCCAGAATAAATACTTTACTACAGTATAAAATAAAATACTACAGCATAAATGTACCTTAAATAAACGCAAGGACGGACATTCCTCCCTTGTGACCTAATCCCTCGCCTAAAGAAGGTGTTATTATTATATATTAAAGACTTAATTATGCCGGAATAAATACTTTACTACAGCATAAAATAAAATACTACAGCATAAATGTGTCTTAAATAAACGCGAGGGCGGACATTCCTCCCTTGTGACCTAATCCCTCGCCTAAAGAAGATGTTAAGTTCATCTCTGTACAATTTTATATTATGTGCTGTACACCATAATTCGAATCAACTTCGGAATGCTCCAGAGAAAACAACTGTTATAGTGTGTACAAATCAATGAACCACTCTGTATTTTAAGTAACTACGATTCGAAAGTTGCATAGAGTAATTTAACAAATTTTTGCAAACGAACTTCGCGACAGTCAAGCGTCGTCCGTCCTCGACTTCCGCAGCCGCCGGAAAGCAGATGGTAAAGAGGGTGTGTAGGGTGGGCGGGTGGGAGGGGAGGGGTGGCAGAGGGAAGATTGCACTTCTTATCGAATGCGCTAATGGCGGAGTCTGGGAGTGGCGCTCCGGCCGAGTCTCGGGGCTTTCCGCTAATTTGTGTTCTCCAAATTAAGGAACGCGAAGGGGATTCTCTAGCGATAAGAGTATTAGCCAAACACAATACACAGTACATTTTTCTATGCCTGGAATTTTTTTATTAAGATTTTTAGTTAACTTACTTGTTAAATTGATTTAATAATTTATTTTGCAAGCGTACTACTTTAATTTGAAGGCATAATGATTACCTACATGCGTTTAGAATAAGATTATAAAAATGTTCTTAGGTTTTCACGGCTGTTCAGAACCTTCTGATTTGAGTCTTCTTCTACTATGTCGTGTCGTCTATGACATTTCTGATCCTGCAACCACATAACTGGGTTATTAAATACATTTTTATAGATATTACCTATATTCCTGATGAATTTGGCGCAAACGAAGGCAGAAAAGTCATTATGACCATTAAAATGAACGGCAAATATAAACTACATATGTTATCTCTCTAGTTGAGTGTATTTTTTTCATATTTTTTTATTTGTAATATTATACAATATTTCACATTTACTACTTATGTTTCGAGAGTATCAGAATCTCATCGGCAGGTGAAGTATTAATCTGACTACATATTTTCTAAATTATATATTTTTTTACTGAATTGAGTAAATTGTCTAAGTTAATAATTAAATCTACTATTAGGAGGTAGAAATTAAGATATGTTAGTATATATTGGGGCTGTAGAACATAGTTTTATGTTTCCCATTCATTTAAATTATCATTACTTAACATCTTGATTTTATTTAAGAAATATAAATGTTTAAGAATATTTTTAAAATATTTAATAAATAAAACATATGGGCATAACTATATACGCTAAATTATCATTAAAAAATCACGTTGAACACATAATTAAGAAAATCACAAAATTGACTCAAGAAAAAGCCACGACAATGCAATAATCGGTAATTGCTCCTCAATTTTAGTATTTTATTCTTAAATAAGATTTAAAAATTGCAAATTCAACAAAAAAATGACGAGAATCATTCTTAGGAGAAATAGTTACTCTAAAATTAAAATGATGTTAAAATGAGATTTCAAGTGGCTCAAGATAAATAAGGACTAAAGCTAAATACAATGATTTTCATACACAAAATTAAAAATGACAGAATGCCAAAATACTTAAAAAATGAGATAACGTATAACACATAGATAGATATTGATTGAGATAGATATTGATACATAAATAGATAAAAAATTGCAAATTCAACAAAAAAATGACGAGAATCATTCTTAGGAGAAATAGTTACTCTAAAATGAAAATGATGTTAAAATGAGATTTCAAGTGGCTCAAGATAAATAAGGACTAAAGCTAAATACAATGATTTTCATACACAAAATTAAAAATGACAGAATGCCAAAATACTTAAAAAATGAGATAACGTATAACACATAGATAGATATTGATTGAGATAGATATTATTGATAAAAATGACGAGAATCATTCTTAGGAGAAATAGTTACTCTAAAATGAAAATGATGTTAAAATGAGATTTCAAGTGGCTCAAGATAAATAAGGACTAAAGCTAAATACAATGATTTACATACACAAAATTAAAAATGACAGAATGCCAAAATACTTAAAAAATGAGATAACGTATAACACATAGATAGATATTGATTGAGATAGATATTGATACATAAATAGATAAAAAATTGCAAATTCAACAAAAAAATGACGAGAATCATTCTTAGGAGAAATAGTTACTCTAAAATGAAAATGATGTTAAAATGAGATTTCAAGTGGCTCAAGATAAATAAGGACTAAAGCTAAATACAATGATTTTCATACACAAAATTAAAAATGACAGAATGCCAAAATACTTAAAAAATGAGATAACGTATAACACATAGATAGATATTGATTGAGATAGATATTGATACATAGATAGATAAAAAATTGCAAATTCAACAAAAAAATGACGAGAATCATTCTTAGGAGAAATAGTTACTCTAAAATGAAAATGATGATAAAATGAGATTTCAAGTGGCTCAAGATAAATAAGGACTAAAGCTAAATACAATGATTTTCATACACAAAATTAAAAATGACAGAATGCCAAAATACTTAAAAAATGAGATAACGTATAACACATAGATAGATATTGATTGAGATAGATATTGATACATAGATAGATAAAAAATTGCAAATTCAACAAAAAATGACGAGAATCATTCTTAGGAGAAATAGTTACTCTAAAATTAAAATGATGTTAAAATGAGATTTCAAGTGGCTCAAGATAAATAAGGACTAAAGCTAAATACAATTCATACATATTTTCATACATTTCATACAAAATTAAAAATGACAGAATGCCAAAATACTTAAAAAATGAGATAACGTATAACACATAGATAGATATTGATTGAGATAGATATTGATACATAGATAGATAAAAAATTGCAAATTCAACAAAAAAATGACGAGAATCATTCTTAGGAAAAATAGTTACTCTAAAATGAAAATGATGTTAAAATGAGATTTCAAGTGGCTCAAGATAAATAAGGACTAAAGCTAAATACAATGATTTTCATACACAAAATTAAAAATGACAGAATGCCAAAATACTTGATAAAGTATAACACATAGATAGATATTGATACAAGAGCAAGAGAAATATTACAGATATTGATACAAGTAATGTAAACGAAATAAGAATTCCAAATAAAAAGAAAACAAATACATAAAACTTTTTATATTACGCAGGACTAAACAAGAAATAAATGTGAAAAAACAGGTAAAAATCAATAAGTTAAAGGAGGATTTCAGACGTCACAAATAAATAATAAATAGACAATTATATTAAAAGAGTATTAAAATATTATTTTTAAGTCAAAGAAAAATACAATTATTACATACTAACACATGAATGGTTAATATTAGTTAACCATAATGGCGGCCCCATGTCCAGGAGGCATGATACTGGCTTCTCATACCGGGGATTAAAGGTTAGATCCCTGGTAAGGTCATATTACATCTATGTGATTTTCTCTAGCCTGGATGTTTTTGTGAAGTGTTTCGATAGGGTCATGAGACACAAAAAACAAAAAATAATATTTAAAATAAAATAATATAATCTTTTATTAACTAAAAAAAGACATAAATAAAATTAAAAAAATATTCACTTTTTTATTAATTTAGTAATAAATTATTGTATCGTACATCAAAATATAATAAAACAATACCGATTGATAAGTAAAATTATCAGTATTAATTATAATTATCACAATAATTAAATAGCGTTAATAATAATTATAATAATAATATTAATAATAATATTAATAATAATCGGCGTGAGCTTTCGAGATAAAATCAGAAATGAAGAAATAAGAAGCCGAACATTATAAAGTTGCCGATATTATGGACCGTATTCCGAAACTAAAATGGCAGCGGGCTCGATAGGAGGATACTAGAAGGGCACCCAGAATCCTACAGTGGAGGCCCTGAACGAAAAATAGAACCGTCGGAAGACCTCCCAAAAGGTGGTCTGACGACATTGTCCAGCAAGCAGGAAGAACCTGGATGCGAAGAGGGAGAAACAGAGATGAGTGGAAGAAAATGGAAGAGGCCTACATCCAGCAGCGGAGGGAAAAAATCTAAGGAAGAATAATAATAATAATAATAATAATAAAATAGAAAGCAAATCTATTGCCCCTAATGGGTAACCAAAGTATAATACAGTTGAACTCGGTTATAGCGAGCTCGGATATAAGGAGATCCCGGCTATAATGAGAAAAACTGTGAATTCATTGTGATTTCCTCATATTCCCATACAATCGATCTCGGCTATAAGGAGCGCGATTCCCGAATATACGGAGCAAATTTTAGAAACTCTGCAAACATATTTGCTTGGGTTACAGAAAAAAAGACAAATACTTACTCATAACAATGAACTTTTTCACTTTGCTTTTAAAGCGGCTCGCACTTAATTAGGGTTCATTTTATGATGTACACAAACTTGTGTCCCACGTGCGCAGGCAAGCAATAGTTTACTGAAGGTCGAGAACACTGGTCATATAACTCCGATTATTGGGGGTTTCCGAAATGTTTATGGTGACAGTTTATTTTATGCAGTTTACTGTATTAGCATTTAAAAGCCTAATCAGTTAAACTCGACTTGTTCTATTGGAAACATGTTCACTAACAAACGAAAGTGTCTCTAAGTTCGCGAAAAAGTCGAAATTATCGGCGTCAAAAAGTCTGTAAAAAGTTTTCACAATCGTCTTCTACAGTTTCATCGCTCTGGAAAGATAAGGATGTTTATTTAGCTGAAAATAACATCACACAATCAAAAAAATTTGTGAAAAAAGTGAATCCCGGATATAAGGAGTCCCGGCTATAAGGAGCAAATTTAGTTGGTCCCGTCACGTTCGTTATAACCGAGTTCGACTGTATTATAATTTACATTGTTACTGACAGTTCAAAGTCACGACAGAAGAATAATAATTTAACTGTGTGCCTCAGAATTCGGATCACACGGCCGAATAGCCCAGAAAACTTTATACACGTAATTCTGAATGACAGAGAAAAAAATATTTTTTAACAAAGTCAGTCTATTCGATGCAAAATACAACAAGCTCGTTAAAATTGACAATATCTAATATTAGACCCGAAGTTTGACAACTCAATTTCACTTTGTTATCAAAATTTAACTAAAGACCAATTATTATCTATCATCTTTGTCATTCTTTTTTGTTATTCTTTTTTGTTATTCTGGAAATAAACAAAATTCAGACAGTTTCACAAAACATATAACAATTTGCAGAAAAGCTTAATGATTTATTTTAAATTAATAAACCGAGCTTCAACACCTGAAGAGTTATAAGATATATGAAAGTGGCCGTGGCTAAAGTGGTGTACCAGGACAGAAAATTGTGGTGTTCTATCTTCCCTGCCTACGTCGTTATGGTTAGTGAGTTAGATAATCCTAGTCGTGCACCAGTGAAAATTCCCGGGACATAATAATTGCAGGTTTCTGAAGCTAAAAATTCATGAATAGAAAACCATTTGCTTTTTTAATTTGTCTTTTATTCGCTCTAAATCTAAAACTAAATATAATAATTGTCATGGTATATTTAAGAAATGCGTGTAATTTGGATTTTTTCGTAATAATTTTGTATTCAAAAATAGATTACGTGATAAAAAACAAAAAAACATTTTCAACTGCCAAATCTTTTTAAATCTGCGACGTAAATACATTTCAAAAAATTGCAACTTACTGGCAAAAACCAGCTTAAACCGGTTTAGACTAGTCGACGTATATAGATGAAACGACACTTAAACCTAAGTGACGTTGATTCATTACGCCCACGAACTGGATAGATGGTCCTTTTCTACAAGTTGGATCACAAAGAATTTAGCATTTGAGTATAGTTTAGTATCACTGTCACTCCCACACATACGTCATTGTTTCATATACGTGTCGTTGTACGTAAGTGTGCATTAAGATCCCTAAAATTATCCTCCCCGCGAGTTTTTTTCAGCCTCAGTCTCTTCGTCTTTCTACGGTGGTACGATAAACATGTGTTTTTCGACGACCAAGTTTAGTTCCTTCTACACCTAAATAAAAATATAAATAAAATTAGCCTTTATTGCTGTTAAACTTATAAAATTTTCTAATCGTATTACCTAAAAAGAATTTTTAAATATTATTATTTAAATTATTCTAAATTCTCAGCGTTCGGGTCATTATTTTTAGAAAGAACTTATCTTTTGACAAGGGCCTCCTCTTAAGATTTCCATTTTTCTCTACACTTGGCAACTTTGATCCATTCTGGACCAGCGCTTTAATATTATTGGACATAATAAAATCTATTTCGTTTTTGTAGAGACCATTTGGGGAAATCTACGTCCATCTTTTTAATTCATTTTTCTTGTAGAAGTTGTTGAGAATGCTAAGTTTGTTTTTTAAGGCGAATGTGACTATCCTTGCGCTAATCTTACTTTTTTTACCGTGTCCATATTTGCCAATTGTGTATTCTTCTCCATTTTCACATGTTCCAATCCGTTAAAATCTCCCATCACAATGATTTGTTTGTATGTGTTTTGTATGGTTGTTTGCAAATCATGGTAGAACTTTTCTATTTTTACTATATCTTCTTTTTTATTTGATTCTGTAGGCGAATATGCTTGAATGATTGACCATTTTTCCTCTGTGCTAACTGGTAGTAATATGTTTAAAATAGTTATTCTTTCTTTGAATCTTTTAATTTAAATTATTTTATCCACTAGTCTCCTTTTAATTAAGAAGCCCACTCCGTATTGCCCCGGGTATTGCCTATGTGGTGTAAAATGTAATTTCCATAGTCTTCTATCGCCTCCCCATATCTTTTCATTTCGCTAGTTCCTATTATGTCCCATTTTATTTCTGATATGGCTGTTTCAAATTCTTGTTCTCTCTCAGGTGTTCTTAACGATCTTGCGTTAAATGTTGCTATATGTATATCTAAAGTTTTTTTGTTTCTCTTTAAAGGGTTTTGATCGTTTTCCCCCACGAGGATCAGTCGGCTTGAGGGAGGGTGTTGTTGTTGTTGTTTTGTCTTTTTGTTTGTGTTCTTGCTTCCGTTCGCCGATAGTTGATTGCTATTGTTGTTTTCCTGTTGTTTGGGATGTAAGAGAATTAGATCGAGCCCTTATCAAGTCAAATGCATTTGTTCTGTTAGTTTTCGTAGAGAATGTCAACTTCCGTTTCTACGGTTGCGGGTTAGCTAGCATACGGGGAGGCAGATGGTTCTCTTTTTCTTTTATCATTAAAGCCTGCACTTTTCTTGAGGATGAGTTTATCAAACTTTAGGTAGGTTATATTTCCTTGGTTTCGTTCTTCGTTTAGTTGTGGGAGTAATGCCTTGCTCTTCTCCAGAGTTTATTTAGTGTCGTCTTCATAAATATGTAACTCTTTAGAATTTTTCTTGTTTTTCAAAACTTCGCTCCTCTTCCATCCGTTTATAAAGGATACGAGTGTAGGTCTCGGTTTTTCTTTGTTTACTGAATTTCCAGTACGAAAGATTTTGTTTATCTCAAAGTTTTCTATTTTTATGTCCAATTCTTCATGGAGTTTTTGCCTCGTATTCTCTAGTAGTTCTGTTTGTTGTTTTTCACCCTCTTTCAGTCCATAGATCATTATATCGTTGTTTTTCTGGTCTTTTTCTAAAAGTTGTATCTTATTTCTTTTTTTCTAACACAGTTTCAGTTTTTCATCCATTCTCTCCATTATTGTATTAGTTATAAATTCAGTTTGGTTCTGCATTTCTATTTTCATTTTTTGAAAGAAAATGTGAAATTTTATCATCCATGGATTTGCGTGTAAAGATATGTTTCCAAGTAGTTTATTACACTGGCAACACTGATGGCTGTGACGTTCACCGACTATGGCACTGACCATAGATATGATAAAATAGACAGTCTATGACTTGATCTGTCAGTTCAGTTTGAAAGTTATCTATGATTGGTTGGTTTGGTTGGTAATGTAAACATAACTGTGCATGCTTTCCGTTGTAATAATGAACTAATCTCAAAATTTCTGTCGGTTTTCTTATTTCAATATTATTATTGGATGATGTATTTACACAATGTAGATTATTTCCACCGCTTAGTGCCACTAAGTTTTTTCATTGGAAACGGTATTTTAGTAGGAAATCTTACTGATGTTATTTTTGTTTTTGTTTCGGAGCAACAATACGAAGGTGTAAACATACAAGTACCGAAAACGAAAAAAAGCTTCTACACCTAGTTTGTATTGAATAGCTAATAAATTCAGTAGAGAAAGAATTAGGTATTAACTATTAATTGAAGTATATTAAAACAGAGATTGTAACCATAAAAAATAACCTTTTTGATCTAATAACAATAATACCAGAGTTGTTTAAACTTTATGTTGGAACTATAAAAAATAACCTTTTTGATCTAATAACAATAATACCAAAGTTGTTAAAACTTTATGTTGAAACTATAAAAATAATCTTTTAGTATAAAGTGAATTGTCATTAGTGCCCTGTATACATTTGATTGATTTAATAACAATTAAAAGAACTGTGAAAATTACGGGAACCTTCACTCCGAACTTTTGAATCTTCCACCACCGACCACATCAACAAAAATGAGACCCAAAATCTACCCTGGTCATTTGGGTCTTCACCTTGAAGAAACTAAGTGTCCAGGTATCTAATAAGATCATATAAGTGACCTCTTAATAACTGAGAACTTCGTCCAGCCAAAGGAATGAATTTTAATATTTGTCGATTTTTGACCAGAGGCATAGCCTAATTTTTCGTTCTGTGAGATAATACTTTTTTTATATAGAACAGACCTTCTAAGGTTTCGTAACTTACCTTTGGGAAGACTCCGCAAAGAACAAGTTACGAGAACCTTGGAAGGTCTGCTGCCTTTATAATATAAAATGTAACAAAATATCACTACAAATGTATGATATATAATAGAATTAAAGAAGATGCGAAAGAAGATGAGAGAAAATGTATGATAGAATTAAATAATAGAAAGATATATTCCGGCACCGGGGATTCGACCCCCTGAGTGAGAGCCAGTTACCGTATCCACTACACCACGTCGGAGATGGCACTGATCTCGGAAAAAATTCATTTAAAGGCAGTGAGATAAAGAAAATATATTTAAGTATGTGTGCTATATTTTTGACGAGTAATGCAGGGTCGATAGTTGCGACATCGTCAACATTACCGCCTCCGGGTACGGTGGCCCGTGGTTCAAGACTCATTTCCAGCCATTTAATTTGTCTTTTATTTTTTTAGCCGTGAATTCGAATGAAATTAAGGGCGTTACAAGATGTTACAGAGAAAATGGACGGATGGACGGACAAACGGACAGACAGATTAACGGACTGACAAACAGACGGACGAACGGACAGACAGACAATGAAATTATTATAATTAGGATTTATCCTCGATGACCGCATTATTTTTTTTCTTGGATATTGCTGCCTTTGCTTTTATACCCCACATATAATGTTATTTTCCCATATTATTTTTATTAAAAAAAAATAAAAATTGTATATTTATTCTAACTAAGCTATTTATTTTTTCAAATTATGCTAAATGCTTTTTCTGTGAGAAAATTACAAACTTGCTGGTCTCCTGAAATACCTGCTCTAACTACTAACATCCCGATTACTAGGCGAGAGTCTTAATCACTACACCAACAAGCTACTCAATGAGCATCCTTGATCATACAGTTTTTTTTATTATTGTAGTTAGGAAATATAATCTTTTTTAACTGAATATAGTATTTCATGATTACGATAAGTTTAATGGAGGACAATGGTATTTTCCGTAACCATTTATTTTTAATAAATAAACTTAAGTAATATAATAAATAAAGTATAAATTTGATTAAAACAATTTTATTCAAAGACATCACAACACTTAGGCCGCGTTTGAAACTTTTAAAAATCAATTAATTCAATTCAAATTCAATGTACAAATATGTTTATCGAGTATCCTTAATAGAAATGCTAGGTACTATACTTGAGACAAACACAACCTGCATACGTAACTACACCTACATATATAATGGACTAAGCCAACTCGACATGATTTACGATGGTATCCATACTCGAAGATGTACTAATTGCAGCATCCGTGAATTGTGACCTTACAGGATACATTACACGATACAGGATACAGTAAACAGTATCTCTATCAATTACTCCAGAAATGGGATGCGAGGGGCAGGAAGAAAAGGTAAGGGTAGACAGAAATCCCAAAATTAATAACATAATGCCCGAGTAAATACACAGGTAAAACCAAATATAAATTTGATCTTACATATAGTTACCATAATTATAAAAGCACTTAAATCAAAATTGACAACTTTCCAGGAGAAGAAAAAACTGTTTAGCTCTATTATTTACTATGAACCTACCAGACATTAAATTATGTTCATTTTTTACACTTTTTAATGTCTTAACCAAAGAGGTTATAATACAAACCTACAATAACAAATACGAAGAGGTTTGTATTACAACCTCTTTGGTTTTAACAATTTCAAATAACATTTCAGCGCATATCGTTTAATTCTAATTTGTTACATGACATACGTCATATTAGAACGATACAAATCTGACATACCTACTAGTAGTTTTTCATACAGTATCGCAATCAAAAATATTTTTATTAGAAAAAAATGAAAGGAGCCGACACTTAAGCAAATCTAGAATATTAAGGAAACATTTTTATTGACAAAATTCATATTTTAATTAACATTAAATTAATCTCGTCTCGTTATCAGTAATCGTTGTGATTGTAATGTTTTATTCCAGAAACCTACTTCAATCGTTTCACTAAACAGTGTGGTATGGAAGAAATTAATATCCAACTGATAATCAACCCGACATTATTATGGAAGCAAAAAGTTAATAAATTAATAAAGTGCCGGAAGCTACTTCGGTCCAACATGACTTTGTGTATCAAAACAACGGTATTGAAATCACAAATACCTACTGTTTTATTTCGTATAGTATCAAAAACCTTATATCTATTTTACACGTAACTTAAAAGACTTTCATCAATCATTACGAAATTGGATAATTTCTGTAGTAATTGTATGTGCGCACGAACGATTAAGATATTACGGAAGTCACGTGACCCGAGGGTTCGTGCCGGTACCGGTCCGGCGGCGGCCGGGCGACCCTGCGTCGGGCTGCGGCCGGCGGAGGCAGCGGAACACAGGGAGCGATGCGAGCGCGGCGATCGCGTGTCGCAAACTTTCAGTACGACCAACGACGTGAAAACTGATCGGGCTCTAAAAATTTGAAGCTTCATTTAAAAGAAATTTGAACTCATGTTTTTTGCTATTTGAGTTTATTTATTAAAACCAAACAGTATCGGAAAATATCACTGACTTCATCATGATAATAAAAAAATAATCCTGAATAAAAAATAAGTAGGTACTTATAAATGTAATTTTTCACAAATATTAATTTTTCAAAATTCAAGAGTCTACCGGAAAAAACTTTCTTTCGCTCAATCTTTCTACATTCAAATTTGAATAGAAAATATAATTTACACATTGGTTGAAATGTCGACAATAACAGAGACAAGCGACATCAATGTTTGCATTTTTTTTATAATTTTAGGCTTATCTTTTGTAAAACGTTACACTATCACGAAAGTAATTAAAATTATTGAAAATTCACTCGCTCTGATTCGAGTCAAATAAAATTATTAAAGCCTTGCAGATATTCAAAAAATATTTTTTGTAAAGTTTTCAAATATTTTTTTATATTACATGTAAGTTACTGCAGTGAGTGCATCGTTTTACAGAAAATAAGTCAGAAATATTGAAAACAACGTAAACTTTCATGCCGCTTGTCTCCGTATGTGTCTATGTTTCTTTCACCCAAAGTGTATAGAATATTTTCTAAATTGTTCAAAAGTATTCAAAATGAAATGAAAAAGACTTCTTGAAATTATGAAAAAGAAATGAAAGTAAGACGAACAAAGTGGGAATATCAACAAAGGCCCGAAATTATTGAAAATATTCATTTCGTAGTTAAATTAGACATGCATTTTACATAAACAATAAAATAAAGAAATTTCTCTTAAATTCAAGACGAAGATGATCAATTTAATAATTGTGTGATTTTTAATTTAACAAATTAATAATTATTAGCTTTTAACTTTGCACTACACTTCATTAAAATGTATTATATATATATATTACGTACGTATGTTACATAGTTACGATTATAAAGGATTTTTATTGTCTGCTATGACTAACCACGTTTGGCGGAGAGTATTAAAATAACAAAAATTTTATTTTATTATTATTTATTTAATTAATAATATATATATAATATTTTTTTACAGTCATACAAAGAAAATTTTTAAAAATCAATTTTTCGATACCTCACCAAATAGAATTATGATTCTTGTGTGTGGTGTGGAATAACCACTTACAATCATATAGACCAAACTCAATCACAAAGTCAATTCTACAATAAACGAGAACCCATTCGGGTTCACTGGGGGAATATGCACACAAGGCGCAATCGCAAAATATTCACCATCATGCTAAATAAATTGAACAAATCATGCAATTGTACAGGTATCTCCAACGATTCGTGGGAAGTACTCGACAGTGTCTCCTACGAACAACTCGTATCAGAACCAAAAGAAAACGGGACTGACCAAACGGGTAAAATCCACTCACCGAACATACTCAGATAATCAAATGAATCTCCAAGTAATCCACCAATAGGTGAATTTGGATTCCCCCAAGGTACGGTCCCTGTACCATTTCTTGCTCACATAAAGGACACATCTCTACAAAATCAACGGTAAAATTTGCATTCCACGCAGACGAGACTGCACTGTTTGCAAATGTGACATGTTTGTAAATTATTAGTCTTCTCTTCTTCAAATATTTGTAATCTATACCTATAAAACTCAATATCTGTCTGTCCGTCCGTTCTCTATACAAATCCACACCGTTTGTCCGATTCGATTCAAATTTTGTATACTTATGCCTTAGGACCCAGCGAGTAACATAGGCAACATTTCCCCCCTATTCTCACACCCTTTCCCTTCCCCCTGACATATTTTCGATGCATATCTGTACCGTTTGACCGATCGGACTCAAAATTTGGAAACTTATTCTTTAGAACTCGGTGGGTAACACACGCAACGTTTCTCCCCAATTCTCTTACCCCTTCCCCTCCCCTGACATATTATCTATGGAAATCTGTACCGTTTGACCGTTCGAACTCAAAATTTGGAAACTTATTCTTAAGGACTCGGCGGGTAATATATTCGACATTTCCCCCCTATTCTCTTAATCCTTCCCCTCCCCTGATATATTTTAATTGCAAATTTGTACCGTTCGACCAATCGGACTCAAATTTTGTAAACTTATTCTTTAGGACCCGGTGGATAATATTGGTGACATTTCCCCCTATTCTTTTACCCTTTCCCCTCCCCCTCATATATTTTCGGAGCAAATCTAAACCATTCGAATCGAAACTTTGTTTACCTTCACAAATTTATTTTAAACTTAATCCTTAACCCGTGCAACGCCGGGTATGATCAGCTAGTATTGAATATTTCTTATAAATGATGTCTACTGTATTAACTTTAAAAAACATTAAATAATGTTTCAGTTCTGAATTTTTGAGTTATCTTCAAAATAATTTTAATACTTAATCTTTGGATTATCTTTATGGGATTGATTATTATCGCGTATCATCCTCCCCATCCAATAATGCCATATTGCAGCAAGGATTGTATAGTAGCATAATATAGCATTTTTAAATTATTAGTTTTTAGAACATTTCTTACTCTAATGAATATATAAATACATTTCCTTAGTCGTTTGACTAGTTCGCAGATATGAAATTTCCAATTTAAATTTTGATTTATATATACCACCTAATTATGTAAGTTTGTTAGTTGTCTTAAGTATTGAGCATGTTTGGTTACAAATGTTCTTAGGTTTTCACGACCGTTCAGAAATCTTCTGTGTATAGTTTTCTGGGATATTCTGCCGTGTATATGTGAGCTCTCTAGCCATAATTTTGGGTACCGAATCTATTTTTGTTTTATTTATAGAAAAGGGAATCACATAAGTTTTTTCCGTGTTTAGTGATAAAAGGTTAGTGTCAAACCAGCACTTCAATTTATTTACATCTGCATTCGCTTATTCGTTTACTGTATTCCAGTTAGGACCTTCCAATCCAATAACGGTGTCGTCAGCGTAAGATAACACGTTTCCGTTTCCGTTTAGGCCCTGTGTAAAAATATCGTTGACATAAATGATAAATAGTAATGGATCTAAAACCGTACCCTACGGGTTGCTGAAATCTGGTTTCTCTCTGGAAACTCGTTTCTGGTTCACTGTAGACATCATCAATCTTGACAACCTGAGGTCGCCAGTGTAGATAGCTCCGTATCCATTTAATAGCCCTTCCGCTCAGTCCCACGCTACCTAATTTTGATACAAGTTTATCATGTTAAACACCATCGATTGCCTTTTTTAGGTCAATAAAGATTCCCATACACCTTAACGATCTATCCAATAAATTAACAATAAGACTGGAAGTTTAGCAATCGCATCCTGCGTGCCTCTATTTTCAATAAAGCCTTGCTTGTTTCTATCCAAACAGACTGTTGCGTAAAAGGTAGAATTTCAAGTGTTGATTTCAATTTTTGATATACTATATGATTTCGAAATCTTTAAAATTAAATAAGTACCTACTGAAATTCGTTAAAAATATGCAGTTCTCTGCCAGAAAGATTGTAGTTTTATTTATTTATGTAAATTGACATCCATTTGTTTGTAATTGTCTTTCCATTGATGAAATTGCCACAATCATACACATATACACATGCACATATTACATGATACTTATATTTTCATTCTGCGATGTGACATCTGCATTTCTTTTAAAACTTGTTGACTTTTCTCTGTTTCTTCACAGTCTCTGGTTAATGATATATTTTCCTTTAAAATATAAACAGTTTTGCGTCTTTTTCCCTTTAGTTTTCCTTCTCTTTGGAATTCATTCATTCATTCTTTTGCATTTCTTATATTATATCCGTGATGTTAAATGGTATCTTATTTAAAAAGTATTCATGATTCATGATAAAATCCAGTGTTTTGAACAAAAATAAGAAACACCGTATTTTCGACAGATATCAAATATTTAATTTCCTATGTTCCTATATATATTGTATTTTAAAAATAATTTATATAAGGATCTTAAAGATCTTAAAAACAATTTATAATATCGTAATTGTGTTATCCGACATAAATTGAATTTTTTCAGTTCGGAATGATCTTTTTTATGTAAAAATTATAACTAATAGGTAATTTGACATTTTCCTGCACATGGTTAATTTATTATTCAGGCATGTGATTAATTTATTCATTATTAGTTGTTATTCACACTGCCGCGCGCTGCCTTCGAAGTGGGAGGATGGGGATGGGTGGGTCGCCTCCCCCTAACCGCGGGAGCTTGTTTACCATCTCGTAGCTGCGCTGCAAGACGCCCGCTCCAAACGCCTCCACCGTAACCGTAGTCTTACTAATTAGCGGGCATACCGGCCGTATCCGCGACTAACAACTACAGCGGACATTAGACCCCCATTTTTTCAACTTATTTATCGACGTAATAAATGGAAAGAAATTAAACGACCTTCGCTATGCGGACGACACCGTGACACCGTCTAGCAGACTCCATGAAAAGTCTCCAAGTACTACAGCCAAGAGTGGTTAATGCATGAGAAGCATATGGTCTTCAACTAAAAGCAAGCAAGACAAAATACACGATCATTAGCAACGAAATGGTGGCCTTTATACAGCCACAAAAAAAAAAACAAAAAAAAGGAGACAAAATAAACTAAATGGGAGGCAGATGAAATGAAATCGGGACCCTTCTATGCAATTTAAATAATATTAATATTATTAAAATACTAAAGAGCAATCCGGAACTACATTATGGATGACAAAAAATTAAAAATAAATGTCCGCGAGTGTATTAGAAAAAATAAAAAAGATCGAATTTCACATGAAAGGTTTCGTGCAATGTTTACATCGAAATAATATTTTTATACTTAAAAATAAAAAATAGTTAACGTCTCGGCACGTTACCATGGAAAGGACAAAATTTCAAGATATTTTCCTAAAATGTAGTCACGGGACATGGGAGACAAATTAAACACTTAAACTTAATAAAAAAAATTATTAATTTCACAAAAGTCACTGGACATGAACTAAATCGGAACACTAAATTCGCAAATTTACAATCACCAAATTTTTCTTGAATATTTCACACTCATTTTTACACTGTTTCTTAATTAGCACTAATTATGCCATTTCTCTTCTATCAGTTCCGAGAAAATTCCGTTAAATTTTACACTAGAAAAACTTCTCGTTCGTTGGTAGGTACTTCACCTGAATATCTGTCACTTGATTAATGACGCGCTCATACTGTGGTCATCATGGCCATACTGTGTTCGCTGCTGACAAATGTTGTGTTTTAGCCGGTCGACCGCTTTATATGGGTAATACCGCTTTCTCGATGTTTCCAGAGTTTACGATCATGTTACAGATGTTTCCAGAGTGTTGTGGATGGTTCCAGAAATTACGAGGGATTTCGATAGTGCGTTATTCCTTCTAATTTCTACCATCTCGTTACAGTACATTTCGCTATTTCCACTTATCGCTCAGAGATGTTTTTTTTTATTAAAAGTCGGCGAATTATATCTATACTCTCGTTGCCTGGCACATTTGTGCACAGAGATTCCACATCAAAACTAACTAGAATGTCGTCTTTCCTTATTTTCATACCTTTTAAGATAGTGACAAATTGGTCAGAATTCTTGACAAAGGAACTCGCGCAGTTAGTTAAGGGTTGCAAAACACATAGCACCCTGTTCTCACGATTTCACGATTTGATTCCACATTTAAGAGACGACGAGACCTCTATCGTAGAAGAAGTGAACACTCCATAAAAAAGTGCATATAATTTACGACCTCGGAAGAAATAATCATTTTGGCCTACACCTCAGCCGTAATAGGACACTCTCTTGATTAAGTTGAATAAGACTTCAGCGGAACGTCGAGATTTGCTTCTCCGTAAATATACAGTTCGTATAAAATATTTGTTTTAATATGTCCAACGACCGTAATAATAACCTTAACTATTTAATATTACAATAATGTTTAATGATCAATCTCTACAAAAAAAAACTACTCATATTATTTGATCACAATAATCCTAAAACAGTCATATTTGAAAAATGTATAAATTATATGTCTCTTAGAGGAGTTGTTTTACAATGTTTGATGAATATAAAAAGAAAAAAGTGACTTATTAGATCGTTGTAACACCCGCAAACCGTATTAATCCTCCTAGCAAAGTGGTGGGCTTTGGAGCGTTGTTTTAGTATTTTCTTGAACATTTATATAGGAAAGGCTATCAATTTGCTCGCACGCTCGGACTAAGGACTCGGTGTACATTATTGCTGGGCGCTCGTTTCGCGTTTTTGCCTCACCCGGCAAAAAATACAAAACGTCGTTGCATGGACTAATTAATCTCCACTGGAACCATTAGCAACGCGATTCATTGTCAACACTGGCAGAACCAATTATTTTTTTTAGCGACAAATTAACTAACTATTGATTTTTTGATGTATGTGGAGTATACTTTTGGTTGGTCTAACTATCATATTATTTTTTAATAATAAACTTTTTGTAAAATACATTGATTGATGTTTAATTATATACAATATTCTATCCTTACATAGAACTCGCCAATTTGTCACCTTTTATTGCCATAATTCCAGAACTAATTACCAGTCGAATTCTGTGATCAGCAAAATATTAAAGACTGGTAATGAACATGGTAATATGAATGACATTTTCAATCACAATCTAGTTGAAACAAAGAGAATACTATTTCATTACTAACTTCCACTATTAATATACACATGTAATGATAAGTAATATATATTTCTATACACAATACTGTTTTGTACTTTATATTTTTAATTTATTTTTAATTTTTTAACATACAGACAGGCAACAGGTCATTAATGACCCTGAAATAGATGGTTCTATAGTGAATACTCATATTTGAATGCTTACACCTGATACTTTCAATGCTTTATCCTTCTACTGCTTACACATGTACTTTATATTTATATACTACAATGGGCATGAAAAAATAAATAAATTTAACGTTCAACGGTTACGATACAACTGTATATTTGTGAGGATACACAAATTGATTAATAAGAAATCAATTGTGTGACGCTAGCGTGCCTAAAAAATGTAAGGGGTTACACAAACGCTGGGAGTCTGAATTAAGATAGAAATTGTGTAATTTTTACAAGGTGCTAATTAATATTTTATATTGGCACTTTAATTAAAAAGTGAGCCGTGAGTGAAATATAACTTTTCCCGGTGCAGGTTTGCATGAGACAAAATAAGACCATGTATTTATTTAGAAATGAAATATCGATTCGCCATTTGATAATAACAATTGTTAATAAAAAATTACGAAGGATTTTTTTTCAAGTTGCTCCCAATTATATAAAAAACAGCTTTCTCCTTCAATATCTCGGACACATGATGAGAAATCCAGAGTAGTACGAGATCTTGCATCTCATAATGCAGGGAAAGATTGCCGGAAGTGGGGCCCCTGAAGAAGGAGAACATCGTGGCTGAAAAATCTGAGACAGAGTTTGGCCAGTTACTGTAGAGATATTTCGGGCCGCAGTAATGTCATGATAGCCAATATCCGTTGAATGGATAGGGCACGAGAAGAAGAAAAGCAGAATAAGCAACATTTAACGTATTTCATTTCTAAATAAGCGTATGACCTTCTTTGTGCACCGGGAATGTTGCATCTCAATCATGGCGGAGGAGCTCCACGGGAACGGACATGATTAAAAATTTTCAATAAAATAAAAGTTTAATAAGTTTTCGTAAAAAAATAATTACCCACTTGTAAAAATTTAGCCAATTTTGACTTTAATTTCAGGCTCCCAGGGAGGCATAACCCTATAAATCCATTGGAAGACGTCGTATTTGTTATTTACGTTAATTATTTATATTTTACTTATACCAAACTAATTACTTCAATTAAAACTCTTTTTATTTTGCTTGTATGTCGTGCACGCCTCTGGTGAGATGGTATTTACATATATAAATACGGTAATATTAGATTTTTTTTTCGTGAACGTTAATTTCAGTTTGGTCGTTTTGGTCAAAAAGGTAGAAGTAGAAGTAATAATTGGCAAAACACATAAGGCGGATACACGACCTATTTCCAGTAGGTGCGAAAGGGTAAGCGAGGGTTTGTTTGCACTTGCACCCCATGTTATTTACATACCAAATTTAAACAACCCTTCAGGCGCTCAGGGGCGACACTAATGGGCCCTGGAAAATTTTCACGGATATTCACCCGATACCCGAACTTAATTTCACAAACAAACATACAAATTCGTCAGATGAAAGCCTAGAATATTTAACTACGGTTAGTCCTTATCAAGACATTAGTCACATTTAAAGGGCTAATGTTGATTAAATTAATGTTATGAATATGGGGAAATAATTAAGATGTACTTGTAATGCTTCCGAAAATCATTTCCCCGCTTTAATAACGGAATAATGACGCAGATGAAAGTTTAACAAGCGAGGGAAGGTCGGCCGTCCGACGGCTGTAGTCTTCCGCGCAATTAACCCGCCGTGAGAGATTACCGGGAGAGCAGGAATGTACAGGAGGCGTTTACAGAAGGAGGTCTACAGGACACTGCGCCCGTCCCTCTCGCGAGCACTGCGCGAGATGCGGGGGTGGAGAGAGACGTACATCACTGTTTAATTTTCAAATACGTAATAGCAAGCAAATGGATATATAACCCGGCCTGGCCGATTACCAGGATGCAAGAAAACCACCCATTACTCTTATACCCTGCGTAATAATAATCTAATGGGATTGTTCTCCTAGGAAAGGTGTTGGTAAGGCTTTATTCACCGTCAGCGGTATGTTGGTGGTCACCAACAATCTGAAATCATTTTTTCTACTCGTAATATAAAACTTTTCAACTCACCGAGAGAATTTTTTTTATATATGCAACTTAGATGTACAAAATAATATAGGTACCATATATGTCTGTCTCACACGTATCTGTACTGAAACAGGGAAATTTTACAAGTAATGAATCGGTAAGATATAGGTATGATAAAGAAAATATACTTATGCAAGCAAGTAGTGTAATCCTCAATCCAAAACATTCGTCCATCTTACACTAAATTAATGTTGCAAGCTAATTAGCTCTACCTTCAATAAAGCTTAATTTGGGCAAATACCAAGTTACCTACTTAATTATAAAGTAATATTTGAATACTATTTCATTTATTAATTTAAATCAATCAAACTTTGTACAAACATTTTGAGAGACATAATAATTCCTATATTGAAAAAAACAAACCCGTAAAAACGAAGTTTTTATTATACTCCCTTTCTCATTTACTAGTGGAAACAGGTTTGGCGCTTAACCTACGCGTTGGGCTCGAGTAGGGTGACGCTACGAAAGGGAGTAATAAAAAATTTCGAAAAATCCAAAATTATACTATAATTATTAATTTTTAAGCGAAAATTTATTTGATCATTTTTATCGTCGCCACGAGTCTGTCTGCAAGTTTCAGCTTGATTGGATCACGGGAAAAGGGTTAAAAATCGATCCAAAGTTTTTTCGACAGACAAGCAAGCAAGCAGACGCTACGAGTTAAAAGAAAGGGAGTAAAAAGGAATAAAAACCTAGTAAATACATAGTATTTTAACGCATGTAGTAAGTTGATTTTTATTCGTAGAAAAAATATGTAGTCAAATAAGTGTTCATTTTTGAGATACGTTTGTCACTAACCGCCGTAATTAATTAACTTCACGACAGTAAGTAAATTGTTAAAATCAATTTTGTAATCCGAAGCGTGTCCTCAAAAAAATATGAATTTCTCGATGCTGATATTTTACAAAACATTAAGTTAATAAATTAATGATTGTGTTTTTAAAATTTTTAAGTGTTCCCAACTTTACAGAATGCAAATTAAACATAGACATTAAGGCAACAGAAGTGCAGGAAGATAGACGTAGTCGAGACGTGGTGCTGGCGGTGTTCCCATAGGCAGCTCTATTTTACAAGAAATAAATGTTGAGCAACATCTGTCTTCGCACTGATGCAATGAAGAGGCTGGCGGCTGAACCCCGCTGAAGTGGACGGGTCTGGCAAAGATGGCTTCTTCAAGTGTCAAGAAGCCGCAACACATGGCACCGGATAATTTTGGTTGTTGTGTCGTTCTCGTTATAAGGAACCCTTACTAGATTTTAAGATATTATTAGTATAAAAATTTCATATAAATTATTACTAATATATTTTGTTGTATTATTATTTTTATTGTTATTTTAGTTTACAGTGTTGTTTTTGCTTGGTTATTGTTCTTTTGGTTAACGATTTTATTTTAGTTTTCTGTGATTTTCTTTAGTGACCATTTTTATTTTCTTTTTTATATATTTTTAATTAAATTTTAAATAGTTGGAAAATGGTTTGTGCAGACTTCTTGCCGCGCCGCAGGAGCGCATTTGCTTCACCTGCGGCATAGCAAGGAAACCATTTAAAAAATATTAAATTAGATGGCGAAAGTTTAAGACCGATATGGGAGCTTTTGCTCATAGAATGACCCTGGCGTCTTTGATGGGTCACGTTTTATTTCACTATCGTATAATGTATACATTCCTATATATAAAATAGTGGCTCATAATTAAAAGGAGAGTGACTGCGGGAAACAAAATAATGATCTGAACGCAATTATGGACCATAAGAATCTGTCAAAAGAAGCGAGACTAGCGGTACATAATGGCGTTCTAGAGCAAACTCTGATGAATGGAAGTGAAGCCGGAATTGGCAAAAAATGAATGAAAGTAAGCAAAATGCGGTTGAAATGCAATCACTAAGGCGCTGTGTCTTTGGTCGATAAAGTGAGGAATGAACAAATAACAAGTTAATGTAATGCTGATTGTAGCGTCGTAAATATAATAAAGAAAGAATCGCTGAGATGATTTGGTAATGTGGAACATACGAGCGAGGAAAGTATGGTTTAGAAAACATATGAGGCGGAGGTTGAAGGCAGCAGGAATAGATGACGTGCACGAAGACTTGGTACGATCAGACATTACAAATATTGGAGGATGGCTCGGTTAAAAGCCTCAACAACCGTATAGCATGCATGAGAAAATGTTTGAATGTAGCCGAAGAAAAAGTAGTTTGTCAGGATAGAAGAATATGACATTCTATCATCTTTGACTATCCATGCGGGGAAACAGTGTGATGATTAGTAAGTTAGTTAGTTTGGCTCACAAGATACCGTTGTATAACTTTCTTACGGAAAAAATCTTAAATCTACTTTTGTATGGTGAAGTAAGTAGAAATAAGCGACGCATTTTAATTCTCAAGTATTTTATGGAAGTTTTAACCATTCCCCGAGAGACGACTGCTGAAAGTTCGTGACTCAAAAATACACCGTACGGTACTTTAATTTACAAACTCATAGCTGGTGCCTCCAAACCCTCCCCCTGCCTCCCGAGGTAGGGTAAAGTAGGATAGGTTATGCCGTATGACGTAGGATAGATTATGCCGTATGACGTAGACAGGCAAAAAATAAATTGTTGAAGTTAACAGATAACACGGAAAAATATTAATAATTATGTTTCGGAATTCGAAATTCTCTAAAGCACACGACTTTTAATACAATAAAATCTTAATCACTAACAGAAATAACATACTCGTAATTCTAACGTTTATTATGTGTGACGCTCGGCTGGTGAAGACAACCATGTCGCCGGAGTTTGGGTGAAATGAGAAAGTTAATTATTTTCTTGTTAAATTAAATAATGTATATAATGAAGAGTATCGAAAAAAAATATATTGTGCAAATAAAATCAGTTTGAAAATAATTTACGTTTTTTCATAGGAAAAATCGATGTAAAAAATTCATGATAATGATATTAAAAAATCATATCCTAAATCATAGATAATGTTATTTGTAAGATGTGTGCAAATATAAACAAAATCGGCTTATTAGTTTTTGTGATACCATCTCAAAAAATCTGAAAAAGTAAGCTTCGAGAAAAACGCAAAGGAATAATGTTATTCGTTTGAAAATTCACTTACCGCGTTAGCTTGGAATTACTATAATTCAACCACTTTTTGATATTTTTGAATGAGTGATCTCTCTCAAATTATTTTTATAACATCAAGATGTAAGATAAGATAAACAAAATAAACATTTTTGAAGACGTAAAGATGGTGTAACATTAACGCTAAGAATTAACGGTTAGTGATCATAGTAAATTATTTTTAATTCCAAATAGGAACCGGATTTCAAATGAGTCGTTCAATTAGTTGTTGTCAAACTGAATGAATGAATGAGAATAACATGTAAGGAATTATAGGTATACGGCGCAAGTGCTGACGAAGAAAAGTGCCGAAGACTAGGCAAGATCAGGCAAAACAAATACTGTAAAATGGTCCTATTAAGAGCCTCGAGCTTGCATGAGAAGACGTACGAATGTAGAGAAGGCGAGAGTTTCTGAAATCTCTTCCTCCACTTTCGAAGGAACAGCATGATGGCAAGTTTATGAGTGGTACGTGTAATTTACGTGTCTCAGGCATGTTACGTGTTTTTTAGCATTAAATATATTTTTTCACATTTTTTTCTCTTTTTATTCAAATTTTGGCACGAAAACTGCGTTCAAGATAGCGCGCTGAAAAATATCGCACAGTTTTGGAACTTCCTTAACGCGGCTTGCGGTAAGAGTTGACTGGTAGAATTCGTCACATAAGGAAAAAGCGTTATGCTCCCTCCATGCATCGAGATTCGAGTAGACGAGCATCGTGCGCGACAAGTTGTATGACCTCAATACTAAACGCGTATAAATTTTGTTAAAACTTATTTATTATTTGTTTTGAATCATACGTGAGTTACATTTTCTCATTGCAATTTTGTAATGAAGATTCAAGAAATGGAAACTACAACAAGTGTGTGTAATACAAACTTAGAAAATTAAGTTGATAAAATTGTATACTTTGATACAAGTATTTTTTACTTTCTATACGTTTAATGTTATTCGAATGTTTACTATTTACATACATTACAGAGAGGACAATAGCGAAATCGTATGCTCAGCGACAAAAAAATATCGAAAAAGAAAAAAAATCGAAAAACAACTTCAACGTAATGTTTCCGTGCGTAAAGAAAATATACAAATATAAACAATCTAGATCTCCATATCTAATTAAATTCGGAATTGAAGAAAAAACGCAAGGAAGTTCCTGACGGGGGTAACCCGACCGCAAACGTATTTTTTAGATCGTTAGTTTTAAGTATGAGTTATAAGGGAGAAAGTACGCAAAAAAACGTCATTCAACTAATGATCATCATGAATAATCTCAATAATGATAAAGCCAAATCAATCAATAATATGTCAGTAAACGTCAGTAAAAAGTAAAAAAAAAAAAAAAAAAGTCAGTAAAGAGGGACACACCACACACCCAGGCGGTTTTATGAGCAATAGTTCCCCATACCGGCCCTACACTTTCGCCACCCCATTTGGCATTTTTTATGCTAAAGTGGTCATCGTCCCCAAGCTACTGGCACGGGGAGGCGTCCACACGAAACCGCTTCCCTGTCATCAAAAGCAAACCATACAACAATAACGAATCAATAGATTGAGATATGATACAATGTTATACATATATGTGAGGAAATACAAATAGAAAGTACAATAGTCACTCCCCTGAGAGAAAAACGAAAATAAAGTTGTACAAAACAAATGAGTCGCTAGTCCGGAAAAACCAGCCAACTTGTTTGTAAACTAAAAAAGATTGTTCAGTATCACCAAATCTATTGTAGCCAATACCATCCTGGACCCCTATCAGCGCCCTTATACAATAATTAACCAGACGCAATAAGGGATTTGCACGACAAACATACCTATAATTTTAACCTGTTGTTTTGCGACACGAAGGGAAAGCCCCCATTTCTCAGAATAGATCCCGTCAGACATAATAAAACTTAAAAATAGATTAGTCTATATTATATTATGGTTGAATCCAACCGAAACTAGTACAAATATATAGCAATAAAGTGGTTTAAAACGTAGTATTTAATTTATTCTTAAATGTCTTAAAACTTAAATATTAAAAAATATATATTTTTAGTCTTGCACGTCACTGTAAGCCGAGATGTGTCAGTCACACGCAAAGCGGCAAGTCTGACACACCCCGCGCCACATCACGCCTCGCGCCACCCCCTCCCGATTTCAAAGGTTTTCCTTTTTCAAATATAGAAAAATAAACTATATTGTATCATTCATCCCCAGGGGCGCAGTTCTACATTCCATAAAAATGTAATAATTCTTTAAAGTCTTCTGTTACGAAAATGTAAGAAGAAACTACAATATTAACTCACCATTATGCAGGCTCATATACTTGGCAATGAGGAGAGTGAATTTTTAGAAAAATTTCATGAAAGAAATTTTAGAGAATCCTGCTGACGATTTTAAGACTTCATTTATTCACTTATTTTTTATTGGAAGAAAAAAGATGATAGATATCAATAAAAATATGCAGATAATAATACATTAAAATAACATTAAAAACATTACCCAGCCTCTACAAAAAAACGCAATGTGCAAGCAAATTAATTATGATCCCTCACACAGAATACAAAGAACTCCAATTTATTTCACATATAGACTAGATAAAAATAGATGATACTTTGTATTCTAGTCTATATGTTGAATAATTCGGAAAAACATCGGTATGCATTGAAAAGAATATTGCTTAATACTCCACAATAAAAATATTTAAGTACCATTACCAGCTGCGAAATCTATGTATACTTTTTCAAGAGAAGAAACAACAGATGTCATAGCATACCTTCTTGAAATATACGATGATTCATATTTGGAACATAAATATAACTTTAAAAAAATTCGATATATGGATGTTTTTACGATGGAATTGGTGAATCTTGCATTGTGTAGAGTGATCACTTAAGCCAGCTTATACAGATTGTAAACTCTGACCCATCGTACAAAAGACTTTCATATATGTTTCTCATATAAACAGCTTCGTTTCTTGTAAGACTTCTATAATTTAACTTAATTGGAGAAAAATATATTTGAAATCTACTTTTGTAACTACTTTTGATTTTGTATTTATATGACCATTTAATCAAGATTTAAATTCAAATTAAAATTCAAGTTACAGAACACTGCTGGCGTAAGAATTATAATTTGCTTGTTTGTTTGTTTATTTTACATTTTTTTAATATATATAAGTTACTAATAACTGCCACACCAGGTAAAACCTGTTCTGTGGCAGTTATTCCCATTTGATAGTTATGTAATAGTAACAAATAACAATAGTAAAGAAGTATAAACGTAAAAATGAAAGAAGAATAAAATTTAGTAATATATACAATCGTAAGAATACATAAATCTAAAAGAAAATATACATATAAAATTAAGATAAAAATTTAAGCAGATACAAAAATAAATTCAAAAGATAAGATACAAAAATAAATACTATATTAAAGTATACTTGAAATTATATTCTATCTGATATCCTAAGGCAGATATTGCCGATTCAGAGGTCAAGAGCGGATCACTTCTTTAGCAGATATTTTTATAAAATTAGTAATACGCTGTTTAAAAGATTTGTGTATTGTAATTTCTTTAGATTTATTTGGTAACTTCTTAAAAACAAGCGGGGCAGTGAAATTAAATTGTCCTTGTCCAAAAGACGATTTCATTTTAGGTACCTCATGTCAAGACAGCTCAAAGAGGTAATTACTGCGCCCGTGGTGAAGCGTAGTTCAGTTAACTGAACTATTGTCGAGTTGATGAGTCAATATACATCAAATCCGTCAAAAATAAAGAGTTAAGGTTGTTATTACGGTCGTTAGATATATTTAACTGTAATTTAGGATATTTTATACGCACCGTATGTATTACCGAGAAGCGAATATCGACGTTTCGTTGGATACTTATCCAACCTCATCAGGAGGACGACCTTTACCCGTGGAGGTGGAGGTCGGACTGATTAGGTGCTGCTTTCTACGGCGTAAATTAAGTATGCACTTTGTTGTGGAGTGTTCTCTTCTTCTACAATAAAGGTCGCCAGTGTGCAATATGTACTAGTTACGTCGGCGGATTTTACTGCGACTTCTCTCAAGGGTTGAATAAGTATTGTTAGAACAGGGCGCCAAATACTTGATAGTTTGCAACTGTCATCTCTATTGAAATTGGGATGTTTGTATATTTCAATGGACTCCCTCACTAATCTGGGTATAAGGTACGGTTCTGTTGATAAGATTATTGCCTTGTCAAATCTGATAAAGTGACAGAGATTCCATTTGGATGCATGTTCTCAGATTGCCGATGTATTGGAGTTGTAGTTTTTAATTGCTCCAATGTGTGCCTTCAATCGTGTAGCGATATTGCGTTTGGTTTGTCCTACGTTGAAAGCTCCACAATCGCATGGCACTCTGTATACACCTGGAGACTCGAACGGTGTGTTATCTTTTACACTACCTAACATACGTAAAATCGAACTATGGCGGCTGAAAACTGTTTTAATATTTCATTTCAGCAACACCCGGCTGATTTTGTCAGTAAGACCTCTGATGTAAGGTAAGTATGCTTTATTTCTTGGAACATCACATATATGCTAGATCGTTTTCTTGATGTCCGTACGTTCGGGGAGTATCCGTTAGCTATGAGTGCATCGTGCACTGTTTTTCTTTCCGAGGCAGCTCGTGTTATTAATGCTGTGGGAACCGACCTCAGTTGCGCTGGATGGTGATGCGAGGCTTTGTGTAAGTAACTGTTGGTGTGTGTCGGTTTTCTGTATACAGTGTGTCCCAGACTGCCATCCTCTCTTCGTTGCACTTGAACGTCTAAGAATGCTAATTTTTCATCCTTTTCTACCTCCATGGTGAATTTGATATGTGGATGTTGGCCAATTAAATGTTCTAAAAAGTTATTGAGCGCTTCACGTCCGTGTGTGTAAATACAGAACGTGTCCTCCGCGGGTAAAGGTCGTCCTCCTGATGACTGAATAAGTATCCAACGAAACGTCGAGATTCGCTTCTCGGTAATACATACGGTGCGTATAAAATATCCGAAATAAATACCGTCAAAAATAATTTCTGTCGGGTCGGGGAGGGGGGATTATAAAAAGTCATTTTATCCACATCGACTCCGATCGTTCATAATAAATGAACTATTCACTTACCCACAAAAATTTCCCAAGGTTTCAACGCTATTAGGATTTAGGATTTGATGAATGATGAATCTAACTACTGAAATAATGAACATTAGATCACCAAGGTGGACAATACCATTCGTTCGTTCGGCAGGGAAACTGAACTGTTCTAAAAGAACAGTTCGTTCATGAACGACCCATCTCTAATCAGGGAACAAAAAACACAAAGAAAAAATTGTATAAAAATGAACAAAACTCGTTCCTTAGGATAGAGGATTGGATAACAGTGGAAGAATATCCATCCTCGCATATATTCAAGACACATTAATATGTTGCAGTCAAAGTATTTATTCTTGCATAATTAAATCCCCTAGTAAGCAAAATGAATTTTTACAATAGGTTTTTCAATATTTTTCTTTGTCTTTTCAGGTAAAAAAAGTATTTTGGTAATAAAGCGCAATATATTAACTATGACACTGTACTTTTAAGAGTATTCAATTTGACCCTTTCATAACTCTTTAATTTATTTAATTTTTTTTTAAATAAGTCAAATGTATTGGAACCAGCATGTGTAATAAGAAATTTATATATTTTGGTAGCCTGTGGCGACAAGGAACAATAATTATATCCAAAAAGACACTGTTGTTTCTTTGTTCGATGAAAATCGCCGTCATCGGGTTGTTATCACAAAAACTTTAACTGCATACAATTCGGCATCCAATTACTCTGTATAGGTGTGAAGCTTTCTTTCACTTTGGCCTAAAAACCAGGTTGCGAGTGTCATGCGCAAGTTGCATGGCCAAGTATATGATAACCTCGCAGGAGGAGGTTAAAGAAGCTGGACCATCGGCAGCGTTGCGATTCCCCAGATGCCTTGAAGAAGGGAAAAGCGAGGAGACTGCGGTGGCCAAGGTACGAATTATTATTATTTTATTTTTTTAACACGAATTTTGCATGTAACTTGCCTCAAGAAGATGAGGCAAGTTGCATGCAAAAATGAGAAATAATAATTAAAATAATCGCGTGTACGGAACTCCAAAAGTTCTGAATTCGCGCTAAACTATTACATTTTCGTCCGTTAAAAGTGACATTTGCGAAGTAAGCGTGACATCGCCCTTTCCGAATACCATCACGCATCATTAGGTTTCCGAAATAAATGTATTAAGTTGTCGTGCATTGAAGCCACTGTAAACGCTAACGTTGCGATAATTACTTTTCCGCCATCGTGATGCGAAGTTGCCTCCGCCTAGCGACCCAATACTAAAGGTGAAAACTCAACGATCGCATTTGTCCGATTTAAGTAAATAAGAATGGCGAAGTGGTCTGCCGACTACGCCGAAATTCCCTGTAACCAAATTATATTTTCCCTTATCGAATGCATACCTGTATTATTTGATTGTGATATCGTTTTGAGTTAATAGCAAAAGTTCTGCAAAAGATTTAAATTACTGTTTCGGAGATTCAATTCAATTTTGGAAATTCAAAACTTGGCTTCTCTACTTACGGCCCGGCGATGAAGTTTTATTATTTTAGCATTTTGTAAGGGTAGGCCAATAAATTTAAATTAGGTACAATATTAATTTCCTAAATAAATTTCGAGAGAAAGGGGCTTCGATTTTCCAATTTTCTCACAGAAGCTTTTAATTGACGCGAAAAGCATATAAATTAGAACTTGATAACACCATTTTAAAATGCTGTCAAGCACAGCGCTCCGATGAAACGTAAGAACCAGAAAGAGCCAAGCAATAAAGAAAACAGCAAGTAGGTACATGTATTATACAATTAAGCTGTCGTTTCGTATCGCTGATTATAAATACTACATTCATATCTTTTGATATCGAAAAACCAAATTATAAAATCTTTTCAAAATAATAGACAGCATTTTGCTTAACTGGGAAAATTGGAGACAATTTTTACCTACCTAAAGAGCTTAACATTTACAGAAACACAGAGGCGTTCCATAAAAAATATCTATTTTAAAATAAACAGTAGTATTTGACAAGAAAGGGAATTCGTAATCATTCCGTAAATGAAAATATTCATAAATAAATCTTAATTATTTTCCATCACAAAGAGAATATATTTAGTTGAATATTAAATTTACAGATACGCTTTGAAGTTCATCCTAATTTATTTGACATGATATGAATAATGTATGAAAATTAAGTCTGAAATTGGTAAAAAAATAGATTGAACGGTCGCTAAAACGCCTGTCTGGAAGATCACCTACGATGAAGTGAATATTTACACAAATTAAAAGCCTAATGCAGCTGCTCGTAGCATAGTAGATTGAATTAGAAATGAGTCGCTGTAATGGTTTCGTCACGTGGAGTGTATGACCGAGGAGAGGATGACAAAGAAGATATATGTGGCGATTGCTGAAAGAAAGCTGCAGCACAGTGCGTAACCGTGCACAGTGAAAAACCGGGAATAATCAGATAAATAAATATTGGAGGATTGTCAACAACCGAAAATGTGTGTGTCGATTTCCGAAAAAACCGTACATGAGAAAATGTATGAATGTGGACGAGGCAAAGATGATGTGTCAAGACAAGAAAATTATCAAACTTATCATCTCTGCCTACCCTCGGGGAAAATAGCGAAATGGTAAGTGAGTTAGTTAGGGGTGTGGTTGATGCACATTCCTGACACATGTAACGTATTTTAACTATCATTTTGACATAGAATACTTTTTTCAGAGGCAACGTTAAATAAATTTACTTTTAACATTTGCTATATGGATGTATTTCAAAATTCAAATCAACATGGTTGACGGTCGCTCGACCGTGTAATGACTGCTACTTGACATACGATGCACGGCGTTGACCTTGAAAGCCGCATCTCCACACTCGCCAGGCAAAACTGCGTACAGCTTGTTAATCTACGACACATTTCTATTATTTTTTTGTTAATTTACGACACTAATATTTTTCTGAACATTACTTATAATTCACTCTTCGTAAAAAGTTATCTTCACCTTATCACGTTGTCTTCAAAATGTTCATAAAATATGTAAAATATAAATGTGAGTATACTTTTTAATGTAATGCGACCATAGGACTATTTATCCAGATTCAAAAACGACCGGTTGACGGTCTGTTTGTTAATATGTAAATTTAAAAAATAATAAAAATATAGTCATAATTCAAAGTCTTTTTGTAAAATCAAAGGTCTGTACTTAGCACAAATTACTCAGATACACCCGATATTGATTTCAACGAGTGGAATAGATAACCCAGAAACTGCGAAACGCGCAACATTTGATTAATACGATTTAACCAAACAGCGCTCCGCCGCCGGTCGTGGCAGCTCGGCGAGACGCGCCGCGATTCCTGAACTTCCTGCAAATGCATCCAGGGTAATCAGTATGCGGGCGAGTGACGTCACAGGTGCAAACTGAGCGAGTGTCGGAACATACGAGACGCCTCTGAGCGGGCAAATTTACGAAGGCGGATGCAGCGCCCCTAATATATATCGAATCTTGCGCCATTCACTCGGGCTGTGAAATGCAATCAGTAGCGAAGCAATTCAATGGGCACGGAGGAGATGGAATCTTTATGCACTCAGTCAGAATCCCAATCTGAGTCACGCTGCGAGCGAGACGGAGACGATTGAAGACCTCCATGATTTTGATTAAAACAACATATCTGGGAATCGTTCGTGTATACACTTCCATGCCCCAAAAGGCATTAACTATATTAAAAAAGGAATAAATATAAAAGCTATTGTATGACGAGTGCCCCGCTGCAAGGCCAATGATTTTGATATTAGACTTGTATGAGAAAATGTATGAATGTAATCGAAGCAAAAGTGGTGTGCCAAGACAGAAGAATATGGCGTTCTGACCTCTTTGCCTACCCCTGCGGGGAAACGGCGTTATGGTTAGTTAGTTATAAGCAATCAATATTTCAATATAAACTTATTACCATATTTGTTTAATCATTAATTTGTGAGGTAGGTATATATTGCATAGGACGATTGAAAAATTCATAAAACAACAAAAGACATCCTTTACAAGCAAGCAATCCATATTAAAATAAACACCTTTTAAAAAAACTTAGTTAATTATAGTAAAAACACAATAATACAAATAAAAAATTTACACAGACATTCAATTGTATAAAACACTATATGATGTGAAAAATTGAGGAGTCAACAAACCTATGAGTAAAACAGTGAAATATTTGCAGATTTTAGTATAGAAAAAATCAATGAAATACGTCTGAAAACTTTCGTGTTCATTGCTCAGTCTGTGTGGTATAGGCAGTGATGAATGTATGTGGCAATTTGTTCGCATATATCCTTTGAACCAGTTGACATCGGAAATCTGAGACATACTTTAGAGAGGCTGTCATCAAATCAGGGCTGTCAATTTGGGAATTAATAATTTTGTACACAAATATAAAGATTAATTTACTTATATCTGGCAAACAGAGGATATCGAGTTCATTCAAAAACAAACAAAAGATATCGAGTTCATTCATTCATTGTCATTCATCATCAAAACCTTGTCAATTGAAGAAATGGATATATTTAAATTTAAATTGACAAATCTTAAGAATTTCTTCTTTCATTTCTTCAAAGAAGAAGAAGAAGAAATGCTTAATTCTCATTTTGGTATGTACGTGTACATACATTATAACGGGGGGACCATACATCTGAGTTTTTCTCAAGTTCTTCTCTCTCAAGTTTTTCTCAAGTTATAACGGAACCCTTTCCCAATGAAATATTTATTTGGCTACGCCCGTGTACTTAAGTTGGAATCTTTGTAAAGGCCAAAATGTACATAATAGGAAAGTAATCTGGTCAATCAATTGAATGCCGTATCGGATATAGGGTCAATCAGTTAAATGCCATATCGGTTATAATGGTGTAAAACCGGCAACAATTAAAGATTTATAGGTAGCTATTTGGGTAGAATGCGTACAAATGTAAATTGAAAATTTTGCGATTCTATTGATTTGTGGCAACAGAACCAAGACCAAAATGACCATCAGTGTGATATAGAATATAAAAAAAACTACATTTACCTTCTTGAATTTAAATTATGTATATAGGTTCGCATTTATAAGACCTGTGTGCGACCTGTCCTCACATATGGGATTGAAGCAAGGGTGGACACTGTCAAGAAAAAAGTGCGGGGGATGCAATCTCACAACCACGCGAGTGGTCGCACTCTCACACCCCAAAGCCCCACATATTTTAGTACTGCGATATTTAATGGGTGTATATTTTATTTGTACTTACAGTTTGATACTCAGGCTAACTCAGGCGCGGGTGAACTTTTCGGTGCACGCAATGAGACACTTACGTGAACGATAAGGCTAACAACAAGTTTATTCAATAAAGTTCAGGGCGGCTGGCTCCGCCACAACTGTATATATTTTATGTTTCCTGAATAATGCAACCAAACGCCAGAAATAAAAAACTATTTTCATTTAACTATTTTCATTTTCATAAAATTATCTGAACTAGGTAGCTTGAACATGTGCTAAGAATGCCAGAGGAACTAGAAGTATCCTCATGGCAACTCCGAAAGAAAGGTGATCGATGAGTTTTCCAAGATTATGTCGGGAGAGGCAACAAAAAACAAGTGTGCGAAAACGGTCGGGTCTTGACTAGTTAACACCTACGGAAGCAGCATAAGACAGGGGAATATGGAAGCACCATGTCGAGTCTTTGGCCTCCCGATCTTACTAGGGCTCATACAGGCTCAGTTCAAAAGCAAAACATTGATAAACTTGGTTAACGGTCGCTTGGGCGTGTAATACACGCTAATCGCAGCAAAACTATATTCTCCAAGAACCACTACTCGTAGACATACTGTGTTGACCTTGGAACTCATGTACTTTTGATGATTGATAAATTAGAAACTATGTAAAAAAAGAAAATAAAGAGGAAAATTATAAATCTATCTATACCTATAAAACTCAATGCTATCCATCTGTTCTCTATACAAATCCACACCGTTTCACGGTTCATACAACGCTAGCAGGAAAAAAATACAAAAAGCATAGAGCCTATATTTTACTGTGATATTATCAAAAAATAACTAAATCATTAAAATCCGTTGAAAGTCTTAAAATATTACATGGCGTACACTTGGTAACATCGCAAACTCGACATTATCCAGCACGGCAACCGCGCTCAGCATCAGTCGAGATTTGGATACCAGAACGTGAGGGCGTGTCGTTTCGTAGTAAAATACGTTTATTTTATTTTTTAAATGCAAGATTGCGAATGGTATGCACTATTTTTTAAATGTTTTTATTTGTAAAATTTATTTGTTTTAATATATGTACTAATACATCAAAGTATAAAGTGGTGTTTTTTATTTAATTTAAAAACTGAATTAAAAACACTCTTAAACTATTACATACTGCTTAATCGTTCTTAAGTTTTGTACTATCATTTTTATTGTAGTTTAATCTTTTATTTAATAGTTTTGAAAGAAAAAAAAGTCCGAAAATGTCCTAGGGTATTAAAAATATTTTTTTAGGTAATGGCGGAACTCCCGGCCGCGCTGACATAATATTGCGGAAGGAGTTATTTAATGTGATTCATCGTGTTGGACTTAAGTTTTCCAATTGAAATATTGCAACATACGTATAACATATATATTTGATAAATTACATATAATGAACTTACCACCAAAATACATTTAAAAAATCAAGATGTATAATATTTCATTAATTTCACAACTCATCTCGTAAGTGGATAAAAAACAAATTGTGTTATACAACATTTGTAAAGAAGGAATTATTATGGTTATCATAAGAACATAATATTTTGCCATTACTTAAATCGCGTATTTCAATACAAAAGTCCAATCTCGCACGTGGAAGACAAATTAAATTATTTGATTTGATCTGATGACCTTGTCATCAGACCACTTTGGGAGGTCTTCCGACGCTTTTACTTTTCGTTCAGGGCCTCCACTACAGGATTCTGGTGCCCATCTAGTACCCTCCTGACGAGCCATATGTCCAGCCCACTGCAATTTTAATTTCGCAATACGGTCTATAATAGCGGCAACTTTTGTTCGGCGTCTTATTTCTTCATTTCTGATTTTATCTCGAAGGCTCACGCCGAGCACCTGCCTTTCCATGGCCCGCTGTGTACACTTTAATTTGTGAATGCTTTTTGCTGTAAGTATTACTATTTCTAGGCCATATGTCAACAACGGTAGGAAACGTGTATCAAACATTTTTCTTTTCAGGCATACTGGTATTTCTTTATTTTCAAATAAGTGTTTCAATTAACCAAATGCCACCCAGCTCAGACCTATTTTTCTTGGTAGTTCTATTTGGTTTTCTTTTCCCAGCTTTATCTTATGACGTTTTATTTAAGAAAAAAAAAAAATATTTTCCAATTGTCTATTGCAAATTCATGTTGGATGTGGTTAAAAATGTTGTTTTTTGTATGTTTTTTTCCAAACTTTATCAGTTTACCTTCCGCATTGTGTAAAGCATCGGGATTTTTTTAATTTTCTATACATTTATTTTACAATAGTATTAAGGCTTCTTTAAGGTTTTCTCCACCTAGACTCAGAATGCCAGATGTTACGTTGTCTTCTCCCGGAGCTTTGTTATTTTTCATTTGTTTTAATGCTTCATCTATTTCATCGGTACCAATTATGGGTTCCAGGGTCAATTAAATATATCACCTTTACTTTCTACTATGTGGTACGTGGTAGAAAGCAAAAGTCATTATCATAACCAAATTCTGCGATTTTTTATTACGAGTGATGAAAGAGTGATTTGAAGAAAATATGATATGAAAAAAAAATTATACTTATAATGAAAATCAAAACCTTGAAGAATCCTGCATGGTGTATTTTTACTAATTATGCGATGTGTGTTTTCTCTTTTTTTTCACACTCAAAGGAGGTTTTCACACTCAAAATGGAGCGAAATATCTCTTTGTGAACCCAAGTAACCGAGTGTCTGTATGGACCCTCACACATGCCCAACTCCACCCCACCCTCTCTACAGCTTCCCTCGGCGTTGTCCTCTGACATTTTTTTTAACTTGCCGATGTCCCTAATAAAGCAATCGTTGTTTTTCAATGCTGAGACTAGTGGTTTCTTTTTCACTACGTTGTATTCATGCGAAGTGAAGCCACGTGGGCGTATTATATGAAATGAAGTGAAAATGATTTAAATACGTATCTAAGGTTATTTGGTTTATTTCCGCTGTGAGAATATTTGGAGACTACTATTGGCTTTCAGTGCTCCGTTTATACAGCAAATCTCATAAATTAGGTGCCAAGATAGGATTTGATCAATGGGTCAAACTTAGCTATAATCTAACAATATTTTATATGAAAGTATGTTCTAAGAACACAGTTACTGGATTTTGTTCTCAGAGGGATGATTAATCAATTAGGATAAATTATAGAAGTCTCACAGAGACGAAGCTAATGTACGAGTAAGCATCGAACAAGAGAATTTCATCCACGTTTCTCATACATAAATAGCCTCGCCTCTGTGAGACTTAATAATAATAAAAAATTTGGATTATTATATAGCGCCATTTTTGTGAAAATTTCACCTCAAGGGCGCTTTACACACAAAAAACTCTTACATACTAAAAGCATTAAATAACTGAAAAAAATTAAAAAGAAAAAGAAAAGGAAAGAAAACCAGCTCAAAACATAAAAAAAAGAAAACAACGAATAGTAAAAATTTTTTGGGAAAGATTTTGTAAACAGGCGCGTTTTATGTTTTTTCTTAAATAAAGTCTCTAAATCCGTGTTTCTTATTAGGGAGGGCAAAGAGTTCCACGCTTTGGGGCCCGCCACTTCTATAATTTATCCTAATTAAATATAATCCGTTGATCGTTAATGTTCCGTTCGTCAGTTCGGTAAAATTCTATCTCTCCTTTAAGGCAATGTTTATCAAATATTCCAGGATAAATAGTTCAGGTATCTATGTTTCAAAATAAAGTTCAGGCGCAAGAATCTAGGGAATTGGGTTTACCAATCTCAAGCGCTATCTCATTATCAAAATCTCAGCACGTATACACACACACGGCACTGAGATTTATCTAATCTAAATCTCTGAAGCTTGTCTAATTCCCGGAACGTGCGCTATCGTATGTTAAAACATTCGCCGGCTGAACCATCGCGGAATATGACTTTATGATGCACTCCCGATACCTCACTCATCATACAAAAGGGTAACTAAAAGCAATTTTAATCCCACGAGTTAATCGGCGTCTTTGCTAACGAACCTGGATACCAGGAACACACGTGCGGTGCGATACAAGCTGGAGATAATCTGGATACACCGCCGCCGCAAAGCACGCCGGCCCGCAAACACGTAAACATGAACCGCCGCGACACCCGGGACACCAGAACAATGCTAGATAAACTATACGACCGGGGAGGAGAGTGGAGGCGGAACGAGGGAAAGAGAGACAACATCTAATTAACAAACTTCGCCGATGAATATATTTGGAAATTAACGCCGCCGCAGCAGCCCGCAGTAAATCGCGATTTAATTCAATCGGGATACCTATGCGAGGGAGCGAGACGCGGCCATACAATACTGCGTCTGTCTCCATTGTTACCTCCATATCCGGACACCCTCTGAGCGCCTGATACATCTTGCCGAATTGTGGGCAAACTTTGAACGAAGGGATAACGGTTTCCGAGGCGGAGCGTGCAGAGGGAGGGGGACAATAGTAGCAACACTCCCGCCCCGTGATGAAACGATGTTGTAAAGGTTTCCATCAATACATTATGTGGGTTTGGTTCCGTAATGTATGCGGGATGTTGCCCTGAATTTTTTCCGCTTTTCAACTTTTGTCACGTTCATGTCGACTCAAAACTTTACCGTGAAAGACATCAAAAATTATTCTAGGAGGAATGCGAAATGTATAATTTCACGCGGAAAATCGGATGAATGCTGCTCGTTAACGTTGTATTGTACGTTCAAAAGTTACATCAGACAAAAAACTTAGTTTATTTTATTTTATCAATACTTTTAATCTCCATCCAATAATATTCACTGTTCCTGGTGTAATAATATAAAGCAGCGTATATTGCGAAAAAAGAGCTATACCAATGTACATTTTTAACTTTTAATTGAATTGAAATAATATTGTGGTTAATCATTTTCATACAAATTTATAATTAACACAATTTTAACCACTTATGAGTTATTTATTAAAACCAATCGATTTAAAAAATCTTTTGTTAAAAAATTAGACTTATTTAAAAATAAATAATTGACCCGACTGGACAGTATCCCGGAAATCTTTAGGACAGGACATATTTACATTGAGTTGGTAATAGATGATTATAGAAATATATAATTTACTTTATAGCGTCATTTACATTAAAATTTCACCTCAAAGGTGCTTTACATAAAACTGTTTAGTCCCAGAATTATAAATTAAAACTAGAATTAAAAAAGGATAATTTGTGGAAAATATATTTTTATCTTTTTTAAGATTTTTCAGATAAGATAATTTTAACAAGAATAGTCTTAATATTTCTGTACAAAATTATCAATTCTCACATTGAGAGCCCTGATCCTCTCTCTAAAATATATCTTAGAATTCCATTGTTAACGCGTTCAAAAGATATATTTTATTACGATAATACACGAACAAACTACCATATACATTCATCATTGTCTAGACTGGGCAATGAGTAGTGAGTTTGTAGATGTGTTCCACGACAGCTTGATTACATTAAAAATAAACAAACATGCAGTCGATTCTGAGATATTGATATTTTTTATATTAAAGTCTGCTAATGTTTCACTATTTTACTCATAGATTTGTCGACTTTTTCATTTTTTACATCATGATATAGTGTCTTATTTAATTAATTTTCAGGGTATATTTTTTTATTACACTATTTTTTTTTTATAATTTGCAGAGTTATTTTAAAAAGTATTTTGTACTTTTTCTAAATAGTGTTCAAACTGTAATGATATCTTTGTTGTTTTTCAATAATGCTATTAACGTATGCATACACAAATAAATAAATATATTTAAAAAATCCAATAATATCCGATCTTAAAGGTAATTTTTCGTTTTTTTTATTTACTCTGTAGAAGTACCTACCTTTTAGAAAGAATTATTGTTATTTTTTAAAAAAAAATATTGACTGTCGGTCAAAAAATAATTTTAATGATTAATTTTTTAATACATAACTAACTAACTAACTAACTAACGATCACGCCGTTTCCCCGCAGGGGTAGGCAGAGAGGATTGAATGCCATTTTGATTTAATTTTGGTTTTGATTTGATTTTAAGTTTAAGTTAAGTTTAAGTTTAAGTTGTTCAAAACAAAGTTAATTATAAATTTTATATACTCATCTTCGTCGAATTGTGTAACAGAGGGCGTAAATCTTTCTTAAAACGTCACAGTCCGCGGAATACGGACGACGTAAGTGATTTTTTAAAAGCGCGCTTGCAAAAACTGCAACGAGTCGAGTAATATAAGATGTGGATGAGAAGGGAGGAAGACGCGAGAATAATTTAAGGGTGGGTCGGGCACCGCTGCAGAGCTGACTACGGTGAGAAGGCGACTGCCGCTGCAGTAAGTGGAATGTCCGGAACACGGCGAGATCTCGAGGCGACTTATCTTTGTCTCATTAATTTTCAGCTACACCGGGTTCGCTTAAACTATACACCTCACTTCCGGTGAGCACTTCTGGGGGGCGAATCGTGGGGCAGAGGATATATTCGTCAACTGAAGAATTCTAATACAGCCCTTATTGTTCTTTGATACGCTCTTGGCAGAGCTATCGTTGTCGCTATTAATGATGAAACCACATGAAACAGTCCGGCGCCACCTATTCCGATCTGCAGCATTCCTGGCGGTTTCTCGAAGTTAGCCATTGGTTGAAGACTGCTCCATATTTGTACATCTAGTTAGTGATCTTCCGCGGTAAAGGGTAACTTCGACGTTGCCTTGTGCCACGAGCCTCTGAACTGCATCAATACTTTTTGTGACACGTCAGAATTATATGTATCTGAATTATGTGTATTTATATATGCTGCACACTCTTAATTTGAGAGTTGACGTAACTTTTTTTTTGTTGTTATACATTTGTTATCCTGATGAAGAAACCATTGGCTTTGAAGTATACTGAATTTTTTTCAATAAAAAGTGGCGTAAAAAAAGTTAATTTCTATAAATTATAACTTTTTTTACTTGTTATAATTGTATGTATTATCGAATTCTCTGTGTGCGTCTCTTTAATTTAAATAAAATGAAAAAAATTATTTATTTTAAATAGGCTGTTTGTGCTGAGAACTATCCATGGGATTCGCAGCACAAGCCATACCACATTTCTAATACGTTTATCATCCTGCCTGTCTGTCTCGGTTCTCAATATTTCAGATCCATACTGAAATATTGAGAAGCCAACAAAGAAACAAAGTAAATAGAGTTTAAATAGTCTGGTTATAATTATAATGGTAAAAACGAGCACAAACTCAGTCCGTTGTTAGCGCATATGAATATGCACGGCGCTCTGCCATGTTGAGAAGGCAACAAGAAAAACCTGGTCCTGGTTAAGGACTGACCGGCCTTATATAATAAATCGTATTTTAAACACAGAGTTTTATTTTTATTAATGTTACCCCAAAGCTATTTTACTGTTGAAGAGACACTTTTTTTTTAATTAAAGAAAGGTTTGATTACTAAAATGTCTGAAAAAAGATTTCGTTACGACCGTTACATATTTGACAGTTTTTGTAATACACCATGCATTTTGGATACCAAAATTTAAAAAAAAACATTTGACAATCTATGAAATTTATTCTGCAAACAATTTCGACATTAATACCGTTAAATATCACCAAATACATTTATCATCAATACAACCAAATATTAAATACCACCGAATCAATACATTTCGCTACGTAAACTTTAATACCACGAAATAATAAGAAAGGAAATCATTTGGAAAGATCCCACGATTTAAACTGCGGAACGTAACCATGTCGCTTTTATGTTATAAGGCTTTCCAAAGGCAGTAACTCAATGACAAAAAAGGACAATAAAATTATTTTAGTACCTCTTAGTCTTTAAGGTTCCGTAAAATTTATCCTATAACCCTTCTTAATAAGGGATCAAGTCCACGGAAGCCGAAAGGGTTGGGCCCATATTTAAGGGTATGTTTAAAACGTTATCAAACAACTTTGCATAGAAGGTAGTCGCCGAGGATGGAAATATGTACATAAATAACTCATATTTATTTGTGAAACGAAATCTCTGAGGAATTACGAAATTCGCTTATTCGTAAACTTAACTGCGGATGAATCTAGTCGGTAATAAAATATACGGAAAAAATACCTACGCTTACCCACGGGATGCGCAATATTTAGGATACAATGCACTTCCGAACGGATATTTCAGACCATCAGATCCAAAACGATTTTACGATTAAAAAGGAGAAAAAGCTTCGTGCGGGTGTGTCACCGGGGGATTGTTTCAATTATACGCTGCCCCCCCCCCCTCCCTCTCCCCTCCACCGCGCCGCTGGAGAATGTTGCCGACTGCCGCCGCTAGCTCCGCCGCGCCGTCTCGCGGGAACAATCTGGATTGTCTCGTTTCCAACGGGACTCCCGCGCGGCCTACACTAAAGCGGGATAAAAAAACTTTTTTTCAACGAAAGGAAATGATGGGATGAAGTAAATTAAGCGTACCATACGTGCTATTTGGATTGGAAGAGTTTTGCGTAGACAAGGACAAACAGATGCTGATGATGAAAGCTCTTTGCTGTGTGAACATGGCATCGACGATTATGTGTAAGTATAAAATAAGTGTTGAGTTTTATTTTGAATTTTACAGTGTGCAAAACTTTAAATCGTTTTCCCCACATCTCACGTTTTCAAAGTCGGTGTCCATCATAACTTCAAAACTACTGCACCGATCCTTTTGAAATTTTGAATACTATTTCTGTACATAATTTACGAGGTAACGCTGTCGAGTTTTTTTCAAATTTGTTATTAATTTTTATTTTTTAATAACAAATTAGTCGATATTTTTCGCAAAAAATCGCGTTTTTCCCTTCAGTGTTTCAAAAAATTGAAAAATTGAAATTTCAAAAAATCCTCCCAGGGTTACCTGGGAAAATCTATTATCTAACGAATAAACTTTGATTTTTTGATTTCAGATGATTTAGCACCAAGTTATGATGGACACCGCAAATCTACTTTTTTCCGAGACACGTTCGAATAATTGCTGCCATTGCCGTATTTTTTAATATTTCGTCTTGAAAATTTTACAAAATATTCTTTAAATGTCATACTTTAATGTACTATTGGTTTTAATAAAGATATTTTAACTGTGTCGTCACAAAAAATTCACAAAAACATGCCTTTTTTTGTACGAATTAACCTTACCCCCCCATTAAGGAAAAATAATAATTAAAAATATCATATAAATAAAAAATTTCAGTTACCAGATTAATGTAATAAAAATAATACGATAAACCGATGATACCAATGGACAGCTTTGCTAAAAAATAAAAAAATATATTTTTTCTACAGGTGCGAATTATTAACATGTACGTTCTGTGAAACCGAGCCACGTATGAAGTGTATACGGATTGACTTGACAAAAAAATATTAAGATTGCAAAAAAAAATTAAGACGAAAATTTCAACATTTATTTTTGTAACATAATCCGCTAATGACATTAGCAACTTAATTTTAACTAAGTATATGATGACATCTCAAAAATGAAATATATATATATTATATATATATATATATATATAGTTTTCTATTTGGTTCCTTTTTTTATGTTACAAAGAAAGATTCTTATTATAAAAAATAATAATGTAAATCACTAAAAACTTTAATAAATGAAACGAAACGGTATATTATTCTGTACTCACTGTGTAACTGTGTATTCTTATATATGATATGTTTATACTACATAAAGATATCAAGCGACATTAAAGTATAAAACTAATAAGTAATAAACATTGTTTTAGGTGTGTGTATTTCAAATAATGAGCATAGATTATTTAAATTGTTAACAATTTCAGGACTAAGAACTCGGACTCTAGGTACCTAGTTATTAAAAAATTAAACATACTGTTACGAGTCGTGGCTCGGTCGAAATGAAATGAAAAACGTATTTCGTAATTTATCACTCGTAAAATAACCTTTATTATCGCTTCAACAGTTTATCTGACATTTTACATTGCTATTGCGGTTAGAACTCTTTTAAAATCTTCGCTTTCGAATTATCTGCTACTTCGTTATCTGATGATTGGGCACACCGGCCAGTCAGCACATCGGCGCGCAAGCACCTTCGTTTGCTTTCGACCGTGAGGCCGTCAAACGTCAACGGACAACTCGTTAAAATACTACAAATATTTCATATTACACCTATTTATTTTGATATCAGCTTTTTTGTAAACATGTTATTTAAATTCAATTACGGTTCAAAAGTACAATATTATCTGCCGCATAAATCCCTAAAGAGATATACGAAGATTCATTTATTCAGCCAGGGTGTCACCCATTTCAGGTTTACATATAAGAGAATACACAAAAAAATCCTCTTTGCAAATGAAACGCGACACAGGTATTAAACACACGCAAAGTCATCAATTCCAATTATACGGATACAGGAGTATATTGCCTCGAAGAGAAGACAAAGTAAGTCCCCTTAACCGGATAAAATGACGGAGGACTCCGCGCAGTAGAAGAATTTAAGAAGTTTGGCGAATTTCCCAAGCAAGGATTCATCAATTCAAAGGAGCCACATTTGTAGCGAAAGATGGATGAAATGTCATAAAACACGAAGTGCTTTTCTAGCGAGCCCGTTGCTGTAGCGAGTCACGGAGAGAGCAGTGCTCGCCATTTTCTTCGGAGATTACGTATGTGGGGCATAAATCAAAGGCAGCAATACTCAAAAAAATTTAATACAGTCATCGAGGATTAATAATAATTAATAACCTACTGAATTCGATAATTTATAGGAAACATGAAGTATTGGGAGGGAGATATTTGTAAAATTTAGATTTCAGTAAATTTTAAATTAGTAATCCTCGGTGACTTCATTCAATACTTTTTTTTAAATTTTTTGATGACTTTGCTTTTATACCTCACATATAGAATGAAGTGATTTGCCAAAGTTGCCGATATTACTTATAAGTGTGTGCTGTTGCTCGAGAAATATTTTAACGTGACTACATCTTATTACATTATATTGAACTTTAGTTTGTACGTATAATGAAAAAGTAAGATTCAACACAAAGTTACAAAAAACCTGTACACGTTTTACATGATTATTTTATCATAATTTATATTGGGGTTAAAATATAATTTTATAATTTTTTTGTTTTTCAAGAAATCTGCGTTCTTCTTACCACCATTTTTTTATTTTTATAAATAATTAAAACTTGTATAACATTATTTTATCTGTAGGTTTACAAATAAATATGAACAACAACGTAGAGTTTGATCCCACCTTAGGATAGTGTAGGTGGGCTGGTGAATTAAAATTCACACACATGACGAACATTTATAAATAAGAAGTTAACTTTCTAGACTGGACTAAAAAACATCAGTCAACTATTGTATAGCTCATTTGTTTTATGATGTTTATTGCTTTTGCCCTTGCTTTATACTGTTATTAGTATTTTACCATAAAACATAGAAAATACATTAAGATGTGGGGCGGTTCCCCTAGAACAGACTTAGCGTAAGTGAGAAATCGTCAGAAATTCTTCATGTAAATATTTTTTAGTGAACAATAAAAAAAATCTCCTCCCCTTTTTCTCATCCATTCCTAATCCCATATATTTGATTCAAATTTTTCTACGTCTTATTTGTATTATGGATCCTTATAATTAGTCTAGTTATTTTTATTTATTTATTTATCTTAATAATTTAGTTCTACACATAACGTTGTGTGGGCTAATATATGATTTCACTTAGACATATTGCATGCCATCTAATCATTTAAAACTTTTTATAATAAAATTTTTGCACTTCAGTTTAAACCTCCATATATTCTTCATGTTTTGAATTTCCTTTGGCAGACTATCGAAGATTTTTAAACCTTAAAGCTACAGATACACATGCTTATTAGTGGCATGCTCATAAATCAACCGGCGGTTGATATTGGAGCATGCCACTAAGTAAGAAATTCAACCTTTTAGACACATCGACACATTCCGGCACTCAGTTTAGAACCTTATAGAACTTTCGGGAATTTTCTAGAACCTTGTCCTTCCAGAACTTTCTAGAGCAGGTTTTTCCGGAACCTTCTAGACTCACCGACATAGTCAGCGCGCCTATTTTAAAACAATATGAAGCATTTGCGGCCTTCCCATAACAAAACAATGTGCTAGAAAGCACATTTTTCTCACCCACTCCCACCCACGAACAGCCACCCCCACCAAACTCGCTTATTTTCAATTAACACCATGGCTATCCACCACCATAACCACCGGAGGGTGGTTGTGGAGAAAACTTGGCGGGTAGAGAAACACGGGTTTCTTTATATAATATCACATGTAACTGTTGCAACTATGCTGTGGAGATAATTTAAACAAACAAATAAATATGATTTTTCACAAAGTAAATGCAACCAAATTCAATTACTTAAACAAATAAATGATAAATAACAGCCGGTTGCAGTTGGACACACAGAACGGAAGCTAGGGGAAACCAGTGAATTTTAATGGGACCTATACTCAGCTAAGGATGGACACGGAGTAATGGTGATGTTGATAATGGATCATTCAATTTCCACAATATGTAGTCAGTTATCTCCACTACGAACAGGCAGAATTTGTGTGCAGATGCTTCATTTAAAGTCAAGGTCTTCGTCGAGGATTAAGAATGAACTGTGAGCAATACGATGAAAATATTTTACTATTTCGGCACTTTTTTCTATCCCTCGGGACTAAGTATTTCCGCGGAAAATAATTTATAAAGAATATATATTGATAAAAAATATGGAATACATAATATATTATTTTATAAATATATTGTTTTTAAATTTCAATCATGTCTCGAAGAACCTTTGGCTTCGATCAGGACACGATTATGATTCGAACTAAAGTAGATACCTACGTTTTTCCCTCAACTTTCGCCGTATTTTCTATCCGGTGAGAGAACAATTTCCTAGTCCCTTCACGAAAGCTCTTCAAGATTGATGGGTGAAAAATCATATGCGTGAAACGAGCATCTAAGTGTCCATAAATTTTCTGCGGGATCTAGCTTCGGCGTTTTGTGCTGGCCTTTCTGGAAGATTTAGAAGTGTTGTCCATCGTTTGAGAAATTGACGGCTACAATGTTATGTATTTTATTTATATATTTATTTATTTATTTAACGCCTTTTTGGGCTTTTATAAAATACAAATTAAAAAAATCACATAAGACAGATAAACATTTAAAAAGATTCAGATACATATAATAAGTTTGTGTAAATTTAGATTGTAGTAAAAAAAATTCAAGTATATATTATAATAGATTTATGTAAATTTAGATTGCAGTTAAGAAGATTCAAATACATATAATAGATTTATGTAAATTAAAAAGAGAAGTTTAAACAGGAAGAAGAAAAAGAAACCTTTATTTATCTATTACCATTTAGTTGAGACGTAAATAATTGTTTCAATTTAGTCCTATACACAATTATACTATCAGCAAAAATGTCGACCACCTCCGCATGTTCATTCCCTAATGAGTGTAGTCTGCGGATTACAGAGTTTTCTGATGCATTAGTTCTGACATTTCCTCTATAATAGAATAATGTACTGTGTCTTGATAATCTCGATGGTGAATATATGTCAGACTAACAATCTGGGGTAATCAAACATGTTATTTATGATCTGTCTGTCACGGTACGTCTCACAGACAAGTTTAAACTAACTAAACTAAACTAAACTAAGTGCAAACAACTAAGGAGATATTGATATCCTCCAAGCGTATATTTATAGACCCATGCATCTCTAATAAAATAATCTAAAGCAATTAAATCGTTCGAAAAGAGAAATCATATACCTGTAGTCTGAGGCTTGGATCGATATTTTTCGATATTCTCATCGAAAGATATCGATCATGTCGGAAGCCGCAGACAGCACAGCCCTATACCCTTTTTTTGGGAGAATATTCTGGAAGCATTCGCAAATATCTATAAATAGAGGGAGAGACGCGATTTTTAACACTCTCCTCATAGACCTCGTTCATCCAGTGTTTTATAAGTAGTCTTAAGTTTTTATTAAAAAGTATTGTTAAAAATCTGTGTATTCGTAATTAAATAAATCTTGTAAGTATATTCCAAATTCTTCTTTTTATTCTCTGCTTCCCGAATTATATATATATAGTTATATAATTATATATATATAATATATATATTATATATATATTATATTATATATATATATATATATATATATATATTCCAATATTTAGATACCCCAGTATTTAAATATTGGTGGTGACCCCTTAAATAAAATAAAGCCCATAAAAAACAAAAAATAAAAGAGAAACAATATTCTCCCCCCACCCACATACCCATGGCTTTATATTGATCTCTATAATTTTACATATTAATTTAAACAATTGACTTTGACATACATCTTTTATGCGACATGAGAAAATAAAAATTATTAAAAAGATCCCGAAATACAACACCATAAATTTATCTTATGTGTACTTTTTATTTTTTATTTAACATAATATCAATTAATTTTTTATCGTATTCATTATTAAACGCGATCAGTTTAATAATTTTTAATTCAATATTAAAATTATCAACACATAATGAAATATTAATTAATCTATTAAACAATGGGTGAAAAGTTTAAAGACAACTTTTGAGAATACGAATGGTAAGAAGAATTGTGTATAACTAAATCTGTATATGTATTTATTTATTTTATTGTTTATTTTACATTTATTTTAATAAAGTTACTAATAACTGCCACACTACGTAGAACATGTTTTGTGGCAGTTATTCTCATTTGATATTTATGTAACGGTAACAAATAACAATCGTAAAGAAGTATAAATGTAAAAAAGAAAGCAGAAAGAATTAAGTAATATATACAATCATAAGAATACATAAATCATAAGAACACATAAATCTAAAAGAAAAATGTATAAATAATCATAAAATACCAAAACTGATAAAGTCAGCTCTTTTTTTGGATAAGTTTCAATATATTGCAAATTCGATAGCTCAATTCGAGAGAATTTAAATTATTTTAGCATTTTTGGAATCAAAGGTCCCGCAGTTGCCTCGTTAGCATCACATTTTTTATTGTGCCGCGCGAGTTTTTATGTCATCCCTTTGAAAAATCACCACTGACAGAAGCTAAAAAACATCGATGTTCACTTCACAAAATATGTCATAAAAACTGGCTGCAGCTCAAACACGTTCGTAATATTAACATATTTTATATCCATTTTTCTCTATTGTTCGTAACATTAACATGTTTCATATCCGTTCCTCTATTGTTTTTCGAAAGGATGTTTTTTTAGCGTTGGTCATTTTCATTGTGCATATTGATGTGACGATGCAGATCAAATTCAGTAAGACAAACAATTGAAGAAGTTTTATGCATTATATTAGTGTAATAAATAATGGCTTATAACATAAAAACATATCTATGAAAAATGTGTTTTGAGTTAAGTATGAAGCCTTGTTCGAAATAAACTCTCTTCCCCTCTAAGAACAAGAGGAAGAGGTGCAGCGATTAAATTTATCTATTTATTTGTTGTTTTAATAAACAATAAAAAATGTCGTAAACTGTATGTAATATTAAATAAATTTAAAAAAGGTTCTATACATATCACAAAGAAAAATTTCCAAAGAACTAAAGGAAGTGATATAAGCTAAAACGTATTTCAAACACAAAGAAAATATCTCCCAAAAATTATAGGAAATGAAATAAGCTAAAAATTAACGTAATAATGAATAAACTGGTTTATGAGTATGTTTATCTATGAAGTTAATGAAAATGAGGAAACTTCTTCAATAACTGTATAATGTATTTGTGATAAGATAATTATTTATATATAAAACAACATAAACCCGTGATAAATCACGGGACATAATAATAATTAAGAATAATAATTAATAAACATAAACCTGTGATAAATTACGGGACATAATAATAATTAATAACGATCCTTGCATGTAACCTGAGGCACGCACTGTTTGACGTGTCATACTCCGACGCCCGGGCCTCATTATATGTGTTGAACTTTGGTTCGCTTTTTACTTTCAGTTAAAAACCAATCCATTATCGTAAAAAAAAAATTTCTCTCTCCTGAAAACTTGATTATTTGTAGATAGGTTTTTGTCTACTTGTTGCAAGGTTGCTAAGCCATCGATTGCAGTAGACAATTTAGTTAAAAATATCACAGTGCAATTCAAGAACAACAAATCAGAAACTTATTTTCAGTAAACTCGTAGAAAAATATGAAAATGATAACTTACTGACGTACTTGTTGGTCTAGTGGTTAAGGTACCGGCTTATTCATCCAGAAGCCGAGGGTACGAGCCTCATTCCAAGAGACCAACAAATTAGTGCTATTTTCATAGCAAAAGCATCGAGCTCTGTTTAAAATTATATCTCGTGCACGCATCTGTATTTTTTGAATTAATCAAAATTTTTAATTTAACAAAAAAAATCACTTGACCTAAATAAGTATATTTTTGGTAACACCAACTGTTTTTATTTTTTTAACCAATCTTAAATTAATTAAGCCAAGTAAAGTTTAGTGTTTCATTTAATTAATAATGAATTATAACAATATAATGTATAGTAAAAATATATTTATTAACATGTGTATTCTAACTCTTTTTCATATGTCAAATAATTTGATCCTATATATTATAGTTTATTTTTTTTATATAGATATTATTTTTCTTTGTATTATAACTCATTTTCTTATCCCAATTATTACAATTTCGTTGTCTGTCTGCCCGTCTGTCCACCCCTCTGTCTGTCTGTCAACTTTTTTCGATTTTTTTTTAAATAAAAAGAATAAATACTTATTCCTTGGGAATCGAACATTCTTGACGGACGAACAGGAAAAGAACATTCTTGACGGGTTACAACTAGTATTACATAATTTGATTAAATCAAGAATAAGAAATTTTTTAACTAGTTAATTATAACTGCCCCAGAACAGGTTTCACGTTACGGGGCATTATAAGCTAAATTAGTTGTTATAATTTATTTATTTATTTAGTATTTATGGAAGACCAACAGCACAACAAAGAAGCATAGAAAACATTAATATAATATAGATGGCCAATGACAGGTCAGAAACATGCTAATAATGATAAATATGTTATGAAGTAAACTTAGGCATATTAAGAATAATACAAAAAGAATGAACAAGGGAAAAAGAGACTTAATTATTAAGTAGAAAAAAATTCTGCACTCAAAATTTTTCTTAATCTTGTGTGCTGCACTCGAACAGATTAATATCCAATAATCTTATCAGTTTATTGAATGCATCGCATACCCTCAAGAAATATGAATTACGACGATAGTTGGATGAGGTAAAATCAATGTGAAAGACTGGGTTATATCTACGAGACCGGGAATAATGTATAAATAAAGTGTAAATAAATAAAAATAACACAGTTTTTATGTTTATAGCGATAACTTTGTGGTTGGGCATAATTATTTATTTTATTTTATTAAAAACTTTGTATTAACCAATTGGAGTAACTTTTATACTTCCAATTTCGATGTTTACATGTCAAATACCCCTACCATAATTGTAGATGCGCTCCCGTTCAAAAATTAATTGGTTTATTAAAATAAGTAATGGATAGTTAGTATGCGTCCGTCCTGAAGAAAATACAGTGGTATCGAAACCGCTAGACGTAAAGTTATTCCATGTAGTTAATACAAAGTTTTGTGTTAATTAAAATTAACTAAATAACACATTTCGCCTTTTATAAATGTACCCATTTAACAGTCATCGCTGAATATTTTATAATTTTACCTTTAACATTAAGATGACACGTGTAAATATACTGGTGAAACAAGAAATTGTATTTTTTTATTTATTACCTAACAGTGCGGTATACTGCGTGATAAAAAATGTTTTCGGACGACTTTCAGGAACAATGGATTATATATATATATATATATATATCAGTAAGTTTCTCCTCCCGAATCGTTAAATGATTTCCTTTGTTTTTGCGGCCTTGATGGCTGTTCCGCTTAACCGATTACCTCGGGACCAAAGCACAATAATTCATTGGCGATCGTTGTATTTTTTCTGGGATATTTTTAACGAACGGCGCGTCCTTTCTCTACCGGCGTAAAAAGGAGTTAGTAATTTATCGGTCCGACGCCTTCAATCCGTCAATCACAGCTCGCTCCCGTGGCTTTCTTTGTCCACGAGCTGAGCTCCGATAACGAGGCCGGCGCGACGCTGACAGCACAGCTCAGCCGATCGACGAGGTTTTCAAAGAAAATAATCAATTAAAAAAATTGATTCTGACAAAGCAAGAACGAGTACTGAAGGCGCGAATTATATTAACGTTTTTAAAATAATTTGAAGAATTGTGAATATTCAAACCGCTCTGTTTACTTGAATCATATTTTTTTAAAACATAGAACTCTAATTTACCAGCGGCGACATCTATTGTATATATACTGTTTCATGGGAATGGCAAATTTAAAAAAAAAACATAAATGCCGTTAGCGTAGTGGTTATAAAAATTCAAAACATGTTGGATAAAAACCATACATACAATTTCCAAAAATTTGAAAGATGTGTGAGTGATATAGGGTGGAATCATAAACGTTACTTTATGTATAGAGTGATCACTTCAGCCAATCATATAATACGTCGTCAGTCCCTTATACACCCAAAAGACTACCATACCAACGTTTCCATGTAAACAGCTTCATATCTGTGCGTCATCTATAATTAATGTTCAAATTTTTATTTTATCTATTTATTTTTCACCTGAGGAACGTGTTTAAAGGAGGCCAATTTCATTTCAAAAAAAGATTATATTAATATGAATACAATAACATATAAGAAAATTAAAATACATTTCTTTTTTAGTTGTATGTACTTGTTTAATTTTTGTAGAAAGCGTTTCACCTTATTATATTATTGCTAATATCAATATATTTATTTTACATTCACAACATGAATTTTCATGAATATTATTGAAAAGATTTTACGATTTTAAGAACTTAAGTAACTTAATATGTCCGCACCATTCTATGAATTAATTTTATTCAAACACTAATGATACACTAATGAAATGTAAAACATTAAAACATATATATATATATATATATATATATGTTAATATTAAGTAAAGGATTGAGATAAAAGATAAAGGATTGTTTTTAGGATAACCCACGTATTGTAGTCTTGAGAAAGACTGTTATTATATACCCAACGTTTCGGACATATAGCACCGGCCAATTTCAAAGGGATTTTTCGCCTCGTATTTCGAGTTCTGTTTTGAATTGATGGAAAGTACACCCGTTCACTCCAGAAGTCGAGATCCAAGTGAAACCTAATGCGAGGCTAATTGCTGAATTTACTTTGTGACCTGGTAATTCTTCTATTGTTGTTGAAAATTAATATGTTCATTTAATGCGTCTGTACTTGGAATCGGATTATAAGGGGCTGATTTTGAAAAGATTTTACAGTCGTTAAGAACGGATTTCCAAGTATAAGGAATTCGGATCGCGTCGTCGCGGCAATTCATGTTATTTTTATTTTTATGTATTTCTATTGCTTACCTGTATATTCTGCATGTTTCGTTATTAATATTTACGAGGGTTGAGGAATCTATTGTATGTCCTTCCGTAAGGACATGATGAACTAAGGATGAGGTGAGTTTTTTATTTTTAACATTTACTTTATGCTCAGACACGCGGCAGGATATTTTCTGTTAGACCGGCCGATATAACACTTATCACAGTTCGCGCAAGGTATTTGATAAACGCCGTGAGATTCTAAAGGTATATTGTCTTTGGGGCTTCTTAGCAATGAATTTATTTTATTATTTGTTCGGAAAATTGTTTTCATATTGTTTTTGTGTAAAAAGCGACTGATTTTATCGATAGTGCCTTTTATGTACGGAAGAAAAGCTAGCGACTTTGGGGATTCAGTTGTAACTTTAGTATTTGAGTTTTAATTCTATTCGCGGTTGATGGCTTTATTAATAATTGATTTAGAGTATCCGTTGCACACAAGGGCTATTGTTAATTTATTTAGCTCGTCTTTAATATGGTCTTTATCTGATAATCTTATTGACCTAGTGACTAACGTATTTACTACGGATGACATTTGCGCGGGATGGTGATTTGATTCTGCATTGAGGTACCGATTTGTATGAGTGGGCTTCTATATACTGTTATCCTAGAAAATAATCCTTCAACATATTATATATATATATATATATATATATATTATATATATATATATATATATATACAATTTGATTTAAATGAGATAGAGACAGCATGTTCATGTTAATTCTTAGGGTATTCGAATTAATTCTTAATCTTTTTTAAATTCTAATCCAAAATTATGTTCAAACACTAATGATAATTTAAAAATGCATTTAACATCTAATATGGTTTTATTTTTTTAATATTTTATTAATACATTAAAATATATAATAAATAATTGCACGTATCACACAAAATTGTTAACATACATATAATAAAGAAAGAATAAAGAAAAAAGAAATAATAAAAAGAATAAAGAGAGAAAGAAATAATAAAGTATCACGATATTAAGGAAACAATAGTTTTGAAAGCTAAGTAGACGCTGCATTGCTCAAAATTTCAATTATATTTTAATATATACTTTCGCTGTGATAGGATCAAAATTGTGCAGAAGTGTGGTTAAGATTTTTTAAGAATATAGATCTGGTGACCATTATAGCAACCATGTTAGTCACATTTTAATATAATACTACTAGTGTTTTGACATTTTTTGATAATATAATAACGAGAATTCGAACAAAACAAATGATATTTGTAAAGTCTACAGCAAATGTATTTAACCAACCGGTTTCAGAAACTTCGTCACTTTAAAATAACGTGATAATTAATACGATCTTGAAAATGAAAGGAATAAAACTATTAAAAAAAAAAACAATTATGATAGTATAATAAATAAACTCAGGTGACATAAAATGTATATTGAAAACTTGAATTCCAAAAAAGATTTCTGGTCTCTCTTTCGTGGAAGTTGTTTTTCTGTTATTTATTTTGGAACACAACTTGAAAATAAGTATTAATAACAAAATAAAACACTATGTATAAACAACTATTTGTTGAACAATCAATATGTTTGGGGCCAATGGTCCCTTCATCTGGATACAAATATACTAAAAATGAAAATTCCAAGTATAGACATTGAAAGAGTAATACAGGATTCAATAACTACTAATGTGAAAACAAATTTAACGGGTAACTATCTGTAAAAAGGATTTGGTTATTTATAGTATTTGATTTGATGTTAACACTTTTCCTAATCGAATTGTAATCCTACGTTATTTGTACGCAAAAATTTTCAAACAATTATTAATATCAAAATAATAGTTGGTTTCCAAAAGATAATAAGAAATTTTAAAATATGGCTATATTAACATCTTTAATAACGGTATACTTATTCTTCTTATTTATTTAAGAAAGTATTTAAATTAATACTTATCAATTTAAGTATTATCTTATTTAAATATATAAATAATGTTACCACAAAGTCAATTTATTTGCATTTGACATTTGCAGTTATTGAAGAAGTTCAGTTTGGTAGTAGGCATATCGAAATTGCATTTCGTTGATGCGTTGTATTTATTAGGGTTCCCGAAACTGATATGGTTTATATAAAATACTAAATAACGGACTAAATCCAGGTGCGGTCAAAAAGGTAAAGGTAAACAATAGTCCCCGAGGCTGAGTTATCCGTCTCGGCTGTGTGTTTGTCCTTTGCGCTTGGCCGGGTTCGGTATTTACCTAACGGAGACTCGGCAACTTTTCCCAATAAGACGTCCCGAAAGGCGGACGATTTGTCAAGGATCCCGCCGCTGTCCAGTCGGCAAGGAAAAGTTTCGACGTGATTAAACAGCCGTGAAAACTCCCCGGGATCCGCTTCCACAGACCCTCGGAGAGTCGAGGTGAATGCCAAAATCATAATGGTCCGCTGATAACTTCCAAATCAAAATCGGGATAGTTGTTCAACTATAATATCTTCCACTTTTTGGTAAACGGTGACGCGATATTCAAGAAGAAACATCTATTTACGAAGGCTTTATTTGAGTTTAGTTAGTGCTCCGGTAGCTGGTTAGTAGTCCATTATGGAAATATATTTCCCTGATGAATATTTGGGTAAACTTGTCAATTTACCCGGCGAGATACTGCATTTCGGTGAAACAAAGTGAGCAAAATTTTTTCTTTAGTGAATTACATAAAAAAAAGTACGAGTAAATACAGAAACAACTAATTTCAGAACCGTTCGATTAAATTTACGACCAAGCAATAACGAACGGGGTTTGAATAGCAATATAAATTACATTTTTAAGAAGCAAAGATATTTTTTAATTTATTTCTGGATCACGTTAAGTATACTATTTGGGTTGTACTGTGCCTGTCTCACTAGAAGAATCTGTGTTGAGATAGGCATACTTTACAAAATAGTTGTACAATTAGTTATTATTTCACATGTTTCTAGTTGTCTAGTTTCAAGTTATTTCTCTTTAATGTTGTTTAGTTGCATACATAAAGTAAAAATTTACAAAAAAATATTAAAAAGCATACAAAACATTTCGAAAAAAAATATAGTCGGTTAAAAGCATTTATATGTTTGGACAAAAAAGAAAAAGAGAAAAAAAAAAGAAGAGGCACAGAAATCAACAATTATTATTTAATTCAATTATTAATTAGCCGCGGCGTCTGAATAGTATTTATAGAGATTTAATAATGACAAAGTTACAAGTAGAGTAATTAAAGTTATACAATAATGAGTCGATGAATGGCGATAGCTTCCGCAGTATAAGCGGTTCACGTCAAGGTGAGCTGTATAACGAATAGGGCTTCCGCTGTATCCGAAAAACCCCGCAGGAGTGAGATGGTCTGCTCTGGAGACTACCGTTTATATAGTGATCGTGAACAAAGGAATCGGGGGTGTTATGATTTAGTCTTTACTTGGCCGCGCATGTGGGTATTTAGTGTAAGTAGCAAGGTGCGTTTCCTCGCTCTCCATGCCCTCAGCTATACATTGCCTTTGTACTTAGTCATTGGCCTGGCTTACATTGTCGCATGTTTGCTGTGCAACTGATGCAACACTCGATAATGACCTACTATTTTCATTATAAAATAAAAATGATTGTCAGATATTGAAGACAACCATGCCGTAAAACTGCTGTGCAGTTTGGCATATGTTTAATGTAATAAATATCAAAAAAAATGTGAACAAAAAAACCTACTGACAGGCCGATCTCGCGGGTACGTGGGTACGTACGTGGTACGTGGTACGCGATGCGTCCTTTGAAAAAAGTTGTTTATTATAAAAAAATAAAAAAACAAATGCACAAATTTATTGGTCATTTTAATATTTTTATAATATAAATTGTAGCAATCATTTCTGTACCTACCAATGATGCAATAAAAAAATATTAACAATTCAATATAAAATAAATACATATGTAAAATTAATAACGTTTAATATTTTTGATAATAAAAATAATTGATTTGCAATATAGTCAATTTTTTTTAAATATTTATCATGGCAAATATTAGGTTACAGTATAAATAGCTTCAAAAGTACACAATGGTTTTGAATGCTTCTCTCAATATACGAAGTTTTGGTAAATTTATAATATCGTTCATAGTTACGACTTACGACATTACACATTTTGCGAAATGGAACACATTTTCTTGAAAACAAAAAACGGCAGAGTCCAAGGCTTCTTTTATTTTTTGTTAGTAGTATAAGTTCTTCTAAAATAGGTATAAAGTTTTTCGGATGCAACCAAAGTAAGCCAAAGTAAAAGAAGATTTAAATCAAAGTAAAAGAGTTAAACCAAATGAGCACTTAGAAAGTGGACGCACGGTAGAAAGTGGATAAACCTAACTAAATAAGGCCATGTTCAAGGCCACACAACCTAACGTAATCTAAACTAGACTAACTAAATCAAAACAAGTTCAAGGCCACTAGTTAAATACGCAGCCTTGCGAACTACCGTCAAAGGCAGAGATTAAGAGCTCTTAAATGCTATCATGAAGCTTTTAGAATTAAAAAAAAATCGATATAAATATATAATCGATAATTACTTTTAAATTTGAAACAGCGCAGGCGAATAACAGCACCTAACGGCTATTGAGCGAAGTTAGGAGAGGTAATAGCAACCACCACCAGGGGAGCATTGCGGATCTGGCGGTAAGCGGAAAACTTTGTAAAAACATAATTCATAACTTATATTTATATTTTTGTCCCTTGAAGAAACGTAAGAACAAGAATTAAAGCAGACCTGTAAGTGTGCATAATTTTGATTTGTTACCAAGAGCCCATCGGGGAGATGCGACCGACTGGCATAGATTGCTGTTGGAATGTTTTAGCAAGCATAAAAAATCTCCAAAAATATCACCATCACTAGTCGCCACGGTCCACCCAGGTAGAGGTCAAATTTCTGGTCATGGTATTTATTACACACACTAATACGTACACGTATTAAATAAGTACACTAATAATAACTTTTACAATTCCTTTTGCGAATGTTTACGTAACATTGCAATTTTGTTAGGTATTACAAAAGATGTTTATTGTCTCCTAAACTAGACCGAGTATACTTCGTAATACTAAATAAAATATTATATACTAATTCTGTGCACATTTTAAAACTTATGAAGCTCGTGCGTAACATCGAAAACAGCAACATATCTTACACGATTATAATTTAGCTGATTCACTTCGTGGTTAAATTATAACGTTTTTGCTTGCTTTCTTACCATCGCGCTGTTTTTTTTCGGCAGAGTTTTTACTTTTCTGACCTGACACATAATTCTTGCCTCTTTCATATTCATACATTATATCATGGAAGCTAGTCAATGCTGAAGCCTATTATAGGATCATTCTCCAGTTTCTGCTTTACCTGGTCATGTAAGGTTTTTCGCGGCTGTCCTCTATTTCTGGTGCCATCAACACTTACTTCTATATATCTTCCATACTATTCTATCCCCGTTCAATGGTTCAACATGACCAAACAACCTAGGCAATTCTTTAAGGTCATAAACACTATGTTAAGATTAACATTACATTATTTTCTAATTTTTTCATTGGAATTCAGAGAATATAGATAAATTTACATTGAGCTAATACAGATATATTTTTTAATATAATTAATAAGAATATAATTAGTTTATATTCTTATTAATTTTATATAGAATATAATTATTAAGAATATAATTAGTTATTTCTAAGGGATATTAAACCTGGGCGAGCGGCCGAGGCGGTTTCTGTAAGGTTCTACATCCGGGTTCCTGTTAAATCAAATGTCTCTCGAGTCAAATCTCCCCCAATCGATCTGCATTTTTTACCTTGTATTCACTCTTCTCAATCTATGGCGGCCTCAAAGATCTTTTGGAGATTCCTCACGTTCTTACGATCTTTGTCTCGTTGAACCCATAAAACTGCCACTACGTTAGAAAGAAATGGGCCCTTTCATCTCATTTCATTTTTGTGTAATTACTAACTTATCTAATAAGGTGTTTTCACCCGTGTAGACGTTAGTTATTCAGGTAGAGATGTTTTTAGACGTCACTGGGAATATTTCTATATTCTACTCGTTATATTATGATTTAATTTTTAACGCTAAAAGAGGCCACGAGACCCACTATTGTATCGAAACCCATTATGAATCACAAATAATTATTTTTGAGTGAGAAAATCACAACGACGTGATTGTGACTTCACTAGAAATTTTACCCGCAACTCCCGTTACGAGAACCGAGTGCCATGGTCCACTGGATTACGAGGACCCCATGGTTTCATGAACTAAAAGAAAAGTATCAGGGAACGTGAAATTGTCCAAAAGTATTTTCCCCAAATATTTTTTTGGATTTCAACGGAATCTACGTTCTTCATTATTAATCCTGGGTGAAGAACTTAATATTATGACTAACGAATATCATCTTCTGGTTAGTGTTTTTTGGGATATTATGTCGTGTTTTTACAATATTTCTGGTCCTATGTCAACACACCTGATGATGGACCCTAAAATAGGATCAGAAACATCAGCGAGGAAGGTCATAAAAAGCAGCATACCCCAGAAAACACAAAGCAGAAGATTCTGAACGGCCGTGAAAACCTAAGAACTTCACTGTCTTTTTTTCTTATCGAATTCTTATCGAAAATCATATTCGATAATCATAAATTACCATTAGTTACACGATAATGACTTATGATACGAAACATTAAAATATAAGTGTACAAAAAGCTCATCGGACCAGTTCTCACATACGCATGGTGTTGAGACAAGGGTACTGATGTTTCTGAAAGGTAAATTTTGAAGGCGCGGCGCGCTGGGCGTGGGGGGCCGCAAACCGCGGCGCGCCGCGCGTCCGGCGGCCCGGTGCAAACCGCGGCGAGTCCGCGCATTTCAGACTATACGATTTAATTAATTCGACTTCTTGAGTATGAGGTATAATTTTTTGAATATTTTTATATTAATGACAGTGAAATTTTCTTAGTATGTTTGTACAATTTAATTAAAATAATCGATGTTTCAATGGTTTTATGGATACTGCAATATAGGTAAAAAAAGTTGATTTTTGCCTTTTCTAAAACGATGTATTTAACAACTTGACGAAAAATATTAATGTCTGAATAGCACCACTTCTTTTTGAAACTTTATACAATCAATTTGTAAATAAAATATATGATTTTTATTTGAAAATATACGAGATTAGTGTACCAAACATAACTCTATTGCATGAAAACTAAAATAGTGTTTCGGGGTTATAATTTTTTTGATGTCATAACAATACACATGTTCATATTTTTTTAAGGAAAATGCTTCAAGTGTAAATGGATCTATCATAATAAAATTGATTAAAAGTCTGTTTAACTATGGGTTTTGCAAAATGATTTAATAAGTTTACGTTAAATTTAGCAAAAACGAGAGCAAATACGAAAATCGTATACTGGGGCCTCTTAAAGACACATCTACCTTGGAAGTCCAGGAAATTCAGAACTGGAGAGAGCTGGCGCAAGACCGATATAAACGAAGGAAGAATCTTGACCCATCAGCACTTGCAGAGCCAACAGTGAGTCATTTACGATAGTTGTTTACCATTATTAGACATTATTAGATTAGATTAGATTAGACAGTTGATTACCATTATTGGGAAAAAATTACAAAGTTAAAGAATCATGTTGCACCACAAAGTAATTACTATTACAAAATAAGTACCATTATTTAATTCACAGCAATTAAATAATGGTAGTTACTTTGTCAACTTGCACGAAATCTACGAATTTTAAAAAATATGTACTTCCCCAGTGTCGGAGCAAAGCGCAACATGTTTACCATTAAAAATACAAATTTATTTCCGCCCTGCCGACCCGAGCCGCCGCAGGGTTTGCTGCAGGCCTTCGTGGGAATAAATCGCAGGTGGCCCAAAATTAAATTAAAATAAATTCCGTTATGCTGTTGGAAAAGTTTGCATTTTTATGCGAGACGATATTCAGCAAATTTTGGCGGCACGTACTCTATACGGCGGTGAGCCAATCCCGACCGTGGCAAAATCACTGACTTTCTCGTTTTTGGGTTATATCAGAAATGATGAAGTGAAGAAAATTTTTATTGCCAATATTAATTAGTAGGTACGTTTGTTGTAAAAAAGATAAGTAAAAATTAACACTTAGCCTCAGTAAATAGAACAAATTGAAAGCTTATAAAAGCTTAAAACCAGATATGTGAATTTAATATTTTATTGAAAACTTTATACTTAGGGTACTACCACGATGAGACATATAAAAATAAAAACAATTGTTTTTCAATTCTGCGTTTTAATTTTCTTAGACGCGTTACGTCTTATGACGGAATTATCAACCTAAATAAAAAAAAATTACACAATTAATTTACTACGATGAGGTTCGAACCCCTATGCACTTACTTGATCACTAGACGAGTATCTGAACGAAAGAGATAATAAGCGCTTACTTACTCTTCATCGCACCATTTCACCGCGGGGGTAAGCAGAGAAAATGGAGCGCCACACTCTTCCTTCTTGACATATAACTCTCGTCTCATCCACATTCTTACATCTTACATCGCGTCAGAGTGCTTCTTTACCTTCTCGGGTGTCCCACAAGGATCTAACCTGGGTCCATTGTTGTTTTCGATTTTTATTAATAATATAAAAAATGTAATCATAAACTCGCGCTTTCTGTTATTTGCGGATGACTTAAAGCTTTTCTTAAAGGTATCAACTTTGGACGATTTTCGTCTTCTCCAAGCAGATATATCAAATATATGTGAATGGGGAAGACGAAATAAACTTTTGTTTAATGTTTCCAAGTGTTCGGTTACATCCTTCACTAGGGCCCAAAAAACTCTATTTTTTCGCTACAAAATGAACGATCAAAATCTGACAAGAACATCAAATGTTAAAGATCTAGGTGTTAGATTTGTAAGCAACCTAACATTTCACGATCACATAGAGACGATCAGTGGTGATGCTTTGAGAATGTTAGGATTTGTTCTGCGTACTGCCAGGGTTTTCGAGAATACCCGCGTACTGAGAACTCTTTACAACTCCTTGGTGCGGAGTAGACTCGAGAGTGGCTCGATGATCTGGGGGCCACATGAGGGCAAGTACTCTCTTATGGTGGAGAAAGTCCAAAAGAAGTTTCTGAGATATCTCTACATGAGAGAGTACGGGCATTATCCTTGGCTTTACCCAACCGAGTTTCTCCAGGGTATGCTTGGCTACAATAGTCTAGAGACTAGAAGGAATGTGTATTTGATTACACATTTTTATCGATTGTTGCGCGGTATGATCGATAATCCTGAAATTATGCAGAGCATTGGTTTGTATGTTCCTGATAATTACACTAGACATCGTCAGCATAGATTGTTTCACATTCCAATATACAGGACCAACCTGCCGATGGTTATGCCTGTTGGAAGAGCCACAGCTATGCTGAACAAAATTGCTTTGGGTATTGATATATTCCATGTGTCTGAGGGGGTTTTCCGAAGCGGGATTCTCCTACACCTTTGACCAGATTTTATGTTATTTTTAATTTATTAAATACTTTCATTTTTGATATATACTTCCTAATATGTATGCCTTAAACATTTTGTTTGTCATGTACATATTATCGTGAAATAAATTGAATTGAATTGAATTGAATTGAATTGAATCTTCGCATGCAAGCTCGCCGATTGTTGAGACATCTAATTTAGTCTTTGAATAGTATATTCTAGTATCCTGTGAATTTGGTAATGCACCCTCTCTATATGGCGCCGTCAACACTTGCGTAATATATTTTTCTTACCATTCATTCCTCATTCATTCGCTCAATATGCTCAAACCACCTAGATTACTCTTTTTCAATTCTATTCACTATGTTAAGATTAGCTTTACATTCATGGATTTCATGAATTTTACTCAAGAATTTATAAATTTAAGAAAGCACTCGATGCATTTAATTCGAGACAATTATTATGATACATATCCGATCACACCATGAGTTGACATTGTAGTTACTTTGTGGTGCAAGATGATTATTTTAATTTTCACTAAGCTAAACATTAGATCACACCCGTTGAGTTATTATGTCACCATTATAGTTTCGAGAGGAGCAGTCATTCTTGTCATCTGGTTCCTAGAGTGATTTGCTTCTCTCCAAACTATAAAACGGATAAATAATTAAATTTATGCGTAGTACAAAGTTCTATTACAGACCCATTATTTAACATTTCACTGTGTTACTCTGACAATAGCATTTCATCTGAGGTATCTCGCCGTGTCGGCTTACGACGTTCCAGGATGATAAATAGTTTTATTCAAATAAACAAAAATACGACCTGCATAAATTTGTACAAAATACAGATGTGTATATCAAATCACTACACTTTTTCAAGATTTTTTTACTTTCGCTATTGCCTTTGTATTCAATAATATCTACTTGTTTTTAGTATCAATATTTTATTTTTATGACTAAAATTTATTTTATAGTTATATAGTATTTTTTTTTTAAATAAAATAGACGAACACGGAAAACATGTCACATCATATTCCCACTATTTTCAAAATAAGCTAAATGCTTGTGCTATGAAAATAGGATTAAATTGATGGTATCTTGGAATGGGGATGGAAACACCGATCATGAGATCACTAGCCCAACGTCATGAATACTACACCAATAAGGCACAAATTTTATATATATATTATTTTGTTCTCACTATACTGTAAGCTGCTCATCTCAGCACAGGTTCATGAGTGACTCTTTTTCTAAACAACACGTATTAAGAAGATCAGGTAACATAAATAAATTTAAAAAATGTTGCTGTTGTTTTGATAAAAGAATATTAAGGAATCGTACTGAAAAGTTAAAAGTAACTAAAAATATGATTGGAACAAAAATACCGAACTTATTACCTTAGAGACACATATATAAAAAAATATTCTCAAGGAATCAATATTTAGATTAAAATAATTTTTACAAAACACACCGAAACAGGAGGACATTTGGTATTCTACCTTTTCAAACTTGGCTATAAAAGACAGAAGCATTAGTGGCCGTTCCCTACGTGATCCGACTTAAAAACTCGAGGACGAATGTGTGTGTATATGCGTAGGTACTGGATGTAAAAATCTAGATTTAAAGAGACCAAACAAAATAATACGAAAACAAAACCCAAAAAGGGATTTGCCTCTTCCTAGGATACATAAATCCGGGTCGGAAAATATATTATATGTAAAAAAATAAAAATAAACAATACTTTAATGATGCGGAAAATTGTATCTCCCGTGTAATATGACCCCCGCCGCGACGGGCAAATATCAATTTTCGTTTACGTTATAGAAATATTTTTATATTCGTAAAGTGGAAGCGAAGGCGGTTTTTGCCCGTTATGAAACCGCCCCGGAATAATCACGGGAACAAGAGGAAAAGGCAATTTGCATGGCAAAATCCAAAAGGCCAACTCCAATGATAGACGCATAATTCGCACCCTCAGTGCGGTCATAAGTCAAAAGCAGTGATATTTCAAACGAATAAAAAGTCTTAACGATGAAAATCCTACACATTATTACAGATGCTCTATACGAATATTTATAGATGCTAGGTTCGATATTGACCTTTTTTTCTGAAGCAATAAACCATAAATTTTAATTTTTTTAGAGTTAAAGCCACCCGAAATCTTACTATAAAAAATGCGTTTCGCTTTAAGTATGCAGATACATTCAGAATTCACGATAATATGTACAACAAAATATTATTTTTCCCTAGAATTACAAAAACTGAAATATAAAACGTAGAACTTCGATGTTAGAAAAATAACACAAAAATGCATCACGTGACCATTGTGTTTTATTTAAGTTTATTTGTATAACTTTTATAAATTCAAGGACAAAATTAAGGCAACTGTAAAACACAACCATTTTGAATATAAAATTAATAATAAATTAGCTGAAAAAATCAGGACATTAGTATGACGATGTGATCGATCCATGATCCAATAATTTATATTTTTTACTCTTACTACCACAGAACAGGTTTAACGTAGTGGGGCGTTACAAGCTAATGTAAATGTATTTGTAATTATAAATGTATTTGTAAATAAATTTAAAAGACGAAGTGTATATTTTATAAAATTTTGTTTGAAGAATCCTCAATCACAAAAAACTTTATTTTTCTTTCCTGAAAACATGACGATTTGTAAACAGATTTTTGCATTACTAAGCGATTTAATCAAATAAATTTAAAAATAATTAACATTACTGAAACCACACTGATCTTTCTAGAGGTATGAAACTATAAAATGAAAAGCAAACATATAAAAATCGCGGAAATGGCCATATAAGTAATTAAAGAAGGCTTTTAACTTTGTGGAAATCTATTTTTAACGATTATGAATAAAACACAAACTTTGTTTTTTTCCACTATTTCAAATAGATATTTTAATATTTGAAATAGAGGAAAAAAAACAATATTTGTGTTTTATTCATAATCATTAGAATTGGCCATAGATTGGCTTTATTGGCAAGATAATTTTATGCCATTATAGTTTAAATATAGGTTTTTTCAGATATTTATTTTTCGAATTGGCACCCTTTCCAGGGACAGCCAATTTCATAGCTGTCAGCTGATTTGTGCCCAGTTTTGTTTGCCATTTTACCTCATGAATCGACTTACGCCAGAACAATGCTTGCAAATTCCGTAAATTTATTTCGAAAATCGTGTGAAAATTGCCATTACCAAAATTTTTATGGGTGTTATTTCATTTTAAAGTTCTCAAAAACCTCTAAAAAAAACCTGCTGTACCCTGTACAGTTATTATATAATATATTTATAAATCTCAATAAGTACACAAAAAAGTCAACGGTGCAGATATTCCACGTACCATGCACGGTTCCAGACTTTCAAAAACATTTTATACCAATTTCCCAATAAAATACCCCACCCAGATCTGTCCGGAACTCTCTAAACTTCCTCCGAACGAAAAACAAATATTGCGAAATCTCTAAAATAGAAAAGCAAATGTCGTCCGATAGCGCGTCATTATTGTGAATAATAATTTTAATATACTCGTATCTGGATTCTACGAATAAGAGATGACGCAATATTTTAGTTTATGTAAATAAAATGAGGAAAACGTAAAATAAAACCGGAGATTATTCCATGTCCGAGTGATTGCAACGATGATCCGGAACAAAATCAGACCACACACGGCGTACATGGACTGGGCTAACGTTCGTTGAATTAATGATAGCAGTTTTTCTGTCAATATCAGGCGCGTGCAGTCGGTACATTCAAGCGTAAGCTGTACGTAAACATACGTTTTGGAAAAAAGGAAAATTTAACATTTATCTGACAGTATTTTGATATATTAAAATTTTATGATACGATTCTATGTGTTCGCTATACCCTTTTATGGCATGGAATCACGGACGCTCACTGAAACAATGCTGAGGCATTCGGAATGTGGATTTACAGGCGGCTTTTAAAAGTAAGCTGGATACGAAATAAAATAAATATATAAATCTTTAAAACAAAGAAATAGGGAAATTTCACATATTACAAATACCGACGCAAATATATGAAATAGATTCATAAATATTTATTATATTGTGTGAGTTGGTATGGACAATGTGGGGTAACGTTTTCTTTCATAATTTTTATTATAAAAATGCGACTTTATTAAAACACACATGATAGGTCGTGGTGTATCAACTCCACCGGAGTATTTGTATATCTGGGTACCTACCACACATACGTGACGCACGTACTTGTCTAGTGAAATGACGTGTTTTGGCGGAATTCAAAATGTTGAATTTCAAAATCATTTTCATACTCTTAATACATACAACAATTTCTTTTTCATATACGTATTTTCAAGACCAAAGCAAATATTATTCTATTAAAAAAGTGAAATTTCTGTATTACAATATTTTGAGCACATCGTGAGATATCCAGAGAAGAGATCCTGTATCTCATCTTGCAAGGTAAAATTGAGAGCAGAAGAGGTTACAGTAAACGAAGGAGATTCTGGCTGAAGAAGCTGAGGCAATGGTTCGGAAAATCCACGGTCCAACTATATAGAGCTGCTGCTAGCAACATAATGGTCGATAGCGTTTCATAACCGAACGAACACCAGAAGATCTATATTAATAATTGTAATCAGAATATTACGAGACTAATATTTTCTTACGATTTATTTCGTAGATATTTTGTGCAGCTTATTTCTAAGTAGTGTCTGCACGCCGCTGGTGTATAACAATTTATCTATAGCTGTAAAACTCAATGTCTGTCTGTTCTTTATACAAATCTACTTCGTTTGTCTGATTTTACTCAAATTATGAGTATGCAAAATACTTTAGGACCCAGCGGGTAACATAGGCATCATCTCTTTCCCCTTTACCCCACACCCTCCTCAGATATATTTTCTGTACAAATCTACACCGTTTGACGTTTGACCGATCTGACTCAAATTTTGCACACGTATTCTTAAGGACCCGGTGGTTAACATAAGTGACATTTCCCCCTTTGCCGTGTACCTTACCCCCCCTCCTCTGATATATTTTCCATGCACATCTGTACCGTTCTACCGATCGGACTCAAAATTTACAAACTTATTCTTTAGGATAACGTGGGTAATAAAAGCGACATTTCTCATTTCCTCTTCACTCCTTCCCCTCCGCAGATATACTTTTTGTACAAATCTACACCGTTTGACCGATCTGACTCAAATTATGCACATGTATTCTTAAGGACTCGGTGGTTAACGTAGGTGACATTTCCCCCTCACCGTGTACCCTGCCCCCCCTCCACTGATATATTTTCCATGCACATCTGTACCGTTTAACTGATCAAACCCAAATTTTGTACTTATTCTTTAGGACCAGTCTGGTAATATATAATACATTTCCCCTTCCCCCTCTAAACCCATCCCTTTTCCCAGATATATTTTCTGTAAAAATCTACACCGCTTGACCAATTGGACGCAAATTATGCATACATATTCCCGAAATATGCCACATTTCTTCCCTAGACATCCTGTTAAGTTACTGTTAAGTTGCGGCCGGTTCGGACTTGCTGGCCCGGGTTCAAGCCCCATTTCCTGCCGTTTAATTTCGTTTTTTTAAGCCGAGAATTCGAATGAAATTACGGACGGTACTTGAAGTTACGGACAGACAGACAGACGGACAGACAAATAATTATAATGTTTGATTTTTATATAAAATTTGACAAGCTACAACAGTTTTGTCGTAAATTTTACCGTTAACGAGATATTTACAAAAAAAAACGTATTTTGTGACCTTTGAGTCAGCCTAAAATGTTTGGCAAACTCATATCAATGGGGACTTTTGACATCTAATTTAGAACAATTATATCAAAGTCCATGCCGAAATTCAGCTTTCCTGAGTCGGATGTCTAATTCGACTGGATTATCTGTAAAATAAATCAAGTTGTTTGGTATTCTTTGGTATGCAGTATGGAAGCGTAAAGGTAAGATCCTTTCTGGCGATTAAGATGAGGTTAGAGTGGATATTCATCTAAATGGGTGTAAAGGTGAAATTTTTAAAATGGTTTGGGCTCTTTAATTACGGAAATTTAAATAATTCTGAAATAGATTCTGTATTTTTTCGATCGATCGACATTGGTGCTATTGTCTATATATTAATGCCATATATAGAAGGAAATAGTGACAAATCCTGCAGCAGCCAAAACTCAGCCAGGGTCGTAGTCTACTAATCATGAAGATTTTGGTGGGTAATGTGTGGGTAAGAAGAAAATGCCCACATGTCCAAAGAAATCATCTCGTGACGTGTATAATGAAAGTGGCGCATGGTATATGAGATGATTCAGCGGAAGCAGCAAAAGTATATGGATAGATAAAGGGTGTATATCCACCATGTGGTAATTTATTTACACAATTTTACAGAGGCGGCGTTGAGAAGAAAAAATTGCTTGTTACGGCGAAAGAGTGGCCGTACTTGATGGCGCCGGGACCGAGCCACATCGAACCTCTAATTGGTGGATGCGTCCGGCTAGAAATGCGACGTATCTGGACCACCACAAGATGGTGACCAATACTTAAATACAGTAAATAACAACTAAGTAAACTATCTCAAAAAAATATCTAAAACCAACTCTCAATAAAATGCGATGCGCCAGTGCTCTAACAAAACACTGGCAGTAAAACAGTTCTCGCATACGTAACCGAAGTCAGGGCAAGCAACAAGACATATAGCGTCGGGAAGACGTTTTAAGAGAACATGAAAGAATAAGAAAACGGGACACGACAGTCGGGTTCTGTAACAACATTATCTGTAGGCTCGTCACGCGCTCGCAGATTGGTATTCAGGCCAGACAGGAATTTTTATATTACATTAAATTAATGAAATTGGAAGGAACACCAACAGGGCTTCAACCATATTGCAGCGAGGAACAATATCGATAGTGGGAAATTATTCAATTAACTTCTGAAAGGCTAAAATCAAAAGACGTGACTTTCAAAAACATATTTTTTCTAATTTATCCGTGAAATGTGAAATGAATTTTCAATAGAATTAAAAAAATCTTTCGAAGATTTATCTTATTTACGATTACGATCGATGATTGCCTATCAAAAACTTTCTAAACGACAGTTGAGTTCTGGGTAAAACAGTATTAATGGAATAACTTATTTAATAATATTAAAATTAATTTTGGTGTAACCTTTGTAACCATACAAAAAACTGCCAAATACTAAAAAACTTAATATAGATATATATATATATGATATATAATAGAGTATATTAATATATTATATATTATATATATATAAATATATAAATTGAAAGGAGGTCTCAAAATAGCCGACAGGTTGTCAATAAAAATTAATAAATAATTTTGGCAGAATTTTTTAATTGAAATGTTCTATTATTGAAATTTTGAAAAATTCTATTAGAGATAAATACACAGAAAAAAATATTATTTTTGTATTGTGGCCGTAGTTTTACTTATTGAAAATGTTTCAAAATTCAAAAACGCTTTCAAAAATACCTACTTACCTAGCCGGAGATACAAATTTAAAAAAATGGTTAAAAGAATATTTTTAGATAAAATAAAAAAAAGAGAAATATACGAAAACTTCTTTAATTCAATCATTTTGTAAGAAAAAATATAAATGTGTTTAATTCCTAAGACGTAAGGTACAGAGCAAGCCGATTTTTTTTTGTCATGGCACTTGAAGAATGCGATGTGTACCAATACACACATTGATTTACATTAGCGATATCTGCGAGATAGAGATAAAGACGCTAGACAGTAATGCAACAACACAATTGTAGTCTGTGACGCATATTCTCGATTACGTATACTGTTGTTTAAAATAAACTGTTTTTAAAACTTTCCTAAATTCCTTGGTAATTATACAATAAAATATACTGTTCACCTTTAAACAACATTTATTTCCTTCGCCTGAAATACTTTTAGCTGATGAAGGGTAAAGACAGAGTTATAAATTTTATTAAGATGTTAGTAATATTATTTGATTCCCTGTCTATAAACTATTATAATGTAATAATAAAAAATATATATAATGGAAAAAGATTTGTCAGTGGCTGACTGTACAGTGCCATGAGTAAAAAATCAACCCGTAGGATGCCGAAAGCAAAAAAAATTTAAAAATCGTTATTCAAAATGTACATCTATAATTGATTCAATGAAATACTGGGTTGATTTACGACAAAAGATTAAAGTTTTCAATTGATTTCGTAATTGTTGAGAGCAATACACATTGGCTAACTTCTACTCGGAGGCGTTTAGGGTACCCATGCAGGATTCATAACGGGACATGAAAAATCTGGACACGAGCCATAATTTATAACCCACTATAACACTCGCCAGCGAGGCCCCTACCGAGCTCTGACGGAACGCGCTAGATTAATTTCAAAAATTAGGTACCACGTGGTCGAAAAGGGCATATAATAGTGTAACGGCACCGCTTTAGCCAAACCGCAAAAATTAAGCGTTTCTACGTGATGCCGTAACAGGAGAAGCCGCGAGTAATGGGGCAGATATGCGTGCCGGATAATAAATACATTAGGGGAAATATTTCAACAACAATCCCCTAACATTAGAATAACAACACCTCCGCGAACACTTTGTAAATAATCTGATATTTTTTGAGAGCGAGTACTATATTATATAATACATATCATAGTATTAATACACCTTCTCATAAGAAATACCTCCGTGCCAAGTCATTTTATTCAGCTTTCAAAGAGAGACAAAGAAAACTTCTAAAAAAATTATTTATTAATTTTTATTTATTTATGTAATATTCATGGAAGACCAACAGCACATCAAAGAAGCATAGAAAACATTGATATAATATAGATGGCCAATTACAGATCTCCACATTTAGAAATATGTTAGTAATGATAAATATGTTATGAATTAAACTTAGGCATGTTAAGAATTATTTAACAAGAAAGAATAAAAAATTTAAACAAAAAAAAAAGAGACTTAATTATTAGCAGAAAAACACAGGCATGTTAAAAATAATACAAAAGGAATGAACAAGAGAAAAAGAGACTTAATTATTAAGTAGAAAAAATTCTGCACTCAAAATTTTTCTTAATCTTGAGTGGCTGCACTCCAACAAATCAATATCCAATAATCTTATCAGTTTATTAAATGCATCGCATGCCCTCAAGAAATATGAATTACGACTACGAATAGTTGGATGAGGTAAAATCAATGTGAAAGACTGGGTTGTGTCTACGAGACCTACAGGGAACATAGAATTTTAGTCTATTTAATAGTTCAGGACAGTCAACGTTGCCTGACACAATTTTTAGTAGGTACATCAAATCACCTATTTCCTGACGTTTGTATAATGGTAGGATGTGATATTTTTTGCATGAACTGTAATAATCATCAGAAACGCAATTGAATTTGAGATCATGCTTTATCATGTTTTTTTCAATACCAAAAATACTAAAAAAGTTGCGGGACTCTCGCGGTATTTCTATCCGGGATTTCGAATTGTTCGACGCGCGCTGTGTTCCCTCTTAGAAAAATCAGTTACTGCAATTATTAATAAGAGAAGATTAATAATGCTGTTAGTGAGAAAAAAATTATTCGATCAACAATTAGGTGAAATACGCGTTGTATTGTTATTGCAATAAATTCTTGTGATTTTTTAACCTGAGTGGCAGATATCAATGATCTTAAACGAGTTTTGTGTACCACAGGGATCCGTCTAGGGAACATTATTATTTATCATATACATAAAGGAAATTATATCAATGCCAATGAAATGTAAAATAAGATTATTTGCAGACGACGCCAATGCTTTAATGTACATATAGGAGGGTGATCTGGAAAAAGCGATTTGCAAAATAAATACAGAATTATTTATTTATTTATTTAATTTATTTATTTAACGCCCTTATGGGCTTTTACAATATACAGAATATATTTTTTTAAATAACATAAGACAGTTAAAATAATAATACAGTTAAAATTAGAGGAAATATCAAAATAGCTTCACTTCAATAAACTTAAATTAAATATTTCAAAAACTATATACATGATAATTCGGAGCAAAAAGAGAAAAACCGTGTATATATTGATTATTACAAATCTTTGAAGAAAAATGTATAATAAATTCTCTAACTTCCATCTCTAGATGATTATTTCTAAATCAAAACTCGCCCAAGTATAAAACAGGCGAAGCTCAGAACGATTATTCCTTTGTAGAAATTAAGGCATTAAATTAATTTCCCGAAAAAATAAAAAAATTCAAGATCATACGTCATTTAGTAGTGAATTTATGAATTTAAAAAAAGGAATAAAAAAAGCTCTTGAAATTCCCATGAGCTACACTTTATATTTATTTATTTTGTTCTTAATATTCTCAAAAACTTTGTAACAATTTAAGATCAATGAAATGAACTGATCTGATTACCCCTCCCATAAGCACAAGCGTTAGCTCTTTTATGGCGAGTAAGACGTTTATTTGTGCGATTGTATTGTATTGTATTTATGAAATGTACTATGTTAGTAAGATATACCCATAATAAATAAATAATAACAACAATAGAAGACGTAGACAATATAAAATACCTAGGTGGCATTATAGATTCAACACTAATATTTACAAAAAAGTATTGAATATATTGTGAAGAAAATAACAAAGAAAGTGTCTTTGGAAGAATTAAAAATTATATATAAAAAAAAATACATGTGAATTAATAGGTATGTAATACTATTATTCTCCCGCACATTGATTATGGTTCCAGCATAGTATTTATAAGCAACGAAGGAATGCTTAAAAAACCACAATAAACAAAGCAATGCGTATGATATTGAATTGCAACAGAAGAAAAAATATTTAAAATGTTGAATAACCTAAAATTAGAATCAGTAAATCAAAGAATTAAAATCAGACATGGATTATTGCCCAGATACTTACATACAGGATGATACTAAATAAGGATTTTCATTCGCACAATACAAGAGGCGATGACACTACAAGACTTCGGAAAAAAGAAAAACACTTGCAAAATTGTTTGATGAACCAAGGCCTTAAAATCTTCGACAGCCTACCGAAAACAATACAAAATACAATGAATATAAAGGAGTTAAAATTGAACTTAAAAATTTTACTATGAAAAAATTACTATGAAAAGCTTTGAAACGTTTAATGAATATATATATATATATATATATATATATATAATATATATATTATATATATATATATAAATTATATATAAATATATATATATATATTATCATATATATATATATATATATATATATGATATATATTAGGTCCTTACATATGAAATTGAGGTTTTGCCGTACTGGCAAATTTGATCTCAAATATCTTCTCTTTGGCTAGGAATTCCAAATCCAAATTTATACAGCTATTTACTCATGTATTTGTGTTTTGAAAATTATAATTCATTTGTTTTTTCCTCAATTGTTTTTTTCTTTGCGTCACTCAGTTTACAAAATAAAAAACTTGAAATATCGCGTTATTTACGAGTACGAGTTCCACCGTGGCACCAGTGCTGCAGAAACGGCTCGAAGGATTAATGATGTGTATGGCGACGGTGCCGCAAAAGAAAACACAGTGCGTTTTTGGTTCCAACGTTTTCGTTCTGGAAATTTTGACCTGCAGAACAAGCCCCGTGGACGGCCGGAGACCAAAGTTGATAATGAAGAATTGAAGGCTATTGTGGAAGCGGATCCATCGCAAACCACATCCGAGTTAGCTGCAGGCTGCGGTGTTAGTGATAAAACTGTTTTAATCCACTTGAAGCAAATTGGTAAGGTGAAAAAGCTTGAAAGGTGGGTACCTCACGAATTGAGTGAAGCAAATCAACAAACGCGCGTTGACTGCTGCGTTGCATTACTCAACCGGCACAATAATGAAGGGATTTTAAATCGAATCATTACCTGTGATGAAAAGTGGATCCTGTACGATAATCGGAAGCGCTCATCGCAATGGCTGAACCCTGCCGAACCAGCCAAACCATGCCCCAAGCGAAAATTGACTCCAAAAAAGTTACTTGTGAGCGTTTGGTGGACTAGTGCTGGTGTCGTTCACTACAGCTTTCTTAAATCTGGCCAGACGATTACGGCAGATGTCTATTGTCAGCAACTGCAAACCATGATGGAAAAGCTAGCTGCTAAACAACCGAGGCTGGTTAATCGCTCTAGGCCACTGCTGCTTCATGATAACGCTAGACCACACACTGCACAACAGACGGCTACCAAATTAGAGGAGCTTCAATTGGAATGTCTAAGACATCCACCGTACTCTCCGGACCTTGCCCCAACAGATTACCATTTTTTTCGAAATTTGGATAACTTCTTGCAAAGGAAAAAATTCAACTCCGATGGGGCAGTCCAAACCGCCTTCAAAGATTTTATTGATTCCCGTCCGAATGGTTTTTTTAGTAAAGGGATCGATGAACTACCTATGAGATGGCAAAAGTGCATAGATAGCAATGGTACATACTTTGATTAAATAAATATATTATAATAAAAAAAAATCGGCTTTATGTTCCTCCCATACTAAACGTCAATTTCATATGTAAGGACCTAATATAATCATATATATATATATATATATATATATATATATATATATATAATATTATATATATATAGATATATATAATCATTTAACGTTTCAAAGCTTTTCATAGTAATTTTTTCATAGTAAAATTTTTAAGTTCAATTTTAACTCCTTTATATTCACTGTATTTTGTATTGTTTTCGGTAGGCTGTCGAAGATTTTAAGTCCTTGGTTCATCAAACAATTTTGCAAGTGTTTTTCTTTTTTCCGAAGTCTTATAGTGTCATCGCCTCTTGTGTGCCTGCCACCAATTCAAAACAGAACTCGAAATACAAGGCAAAAATCCCTCTGAAAATGTCCTGTGCTATCTATCCGAAACGTTGGGTATATAATAACAGTCTTTCTCAAGACGCGCGGATTACCCTAGAAAATAATACTTCATATATATACATATATAGATATATATATATATTATATATATAGATATATACTGCAATGTTAAATTAGCCCATATCAAGCATAATAATTATGATGTCTGTCCGTCCGTAACTTGGTGTAACGTCCATTATTTTTATCCGTTTATCGTTTATCCGGAGATGGGACTTGAATCCAGGGCCACCAAACCCGATCCGGCCGCTTCACGCATACGCTACGGCTGCCTCTCTGTGGACCGCCAAAAATATACTATAAATGTATACTAGGGCCTAGCAAAGACGCGAACCAATGTTCCGTCATTTTTTACGGGTTGCAGCTAGCATAATATAAAATTTGGAACTGTATAAACAGTAAAATAAATAAAATACGATGTTTTAAATGAAAGGACCGCGTGTGTAGATTTTTCAAATACTGAATGGCATTCGTACCTCCAAACCGGTAAATTCAGACTTACGCAATGTTGTTTCTAAAGCGACGATCCGTATTTTGTTTTCCCAACACTGAGACTAGGCCCGTAAAAGTTGAGTGATAATATCGTAAGAATTTCATCTTTCCACGCACCTCGCTCGTCTTCATTTGTTCGGTTTAAATGTTTGGAAACAAAGACTTTAATATTTTTACCTCCATCTATGCGGTGAACTCTTATAATGAATATTTAGTTCTTACGAGTTCACAAAAATCATCTCGTTTTTATTTTATTCGTAGCTTTAAGCAACTCAGTCTGATTAATAGCAAAAGTGTTCACAAACGAAATAAATATACAGACATCTTTTAATATTGTACACGAAAGACAATGTCAATATTTATTTGTATTGTTCGTTTTACTAATGTCTCACAAAGACAAGGCTATTTATATGGGAGGGCATATATTATTTATTATTTCTAAACGTAGGTATTATTAAAAATACTGTGAATATATATTGGTCTTTAAAAGGAGTAAGAAAAATATAAAAATGAAAAGTGAACATGTTGAAACGTTTAATTTATTTATTATTCAAATATAAAAAAGTTAAATAACGAAGCCCAATAAAGACTTCCTCTATACATGCTTTCCCATATAAATAGCTTCACCTCTGTGAGACATCTATAATTCATCTTAAATAATAATTATAAATTACAATAATAATAATCATTGAACGACAAAGTGATTGTGTAAAATATCTGGGGCTTGAAATAAATTAGAGACTTCTATGGACGAATCACATTCGAGCCCTTTTAAAAAAGCTTGGGCCTATAGTTGGAGAGATGAAGAGAACTGAACTATTTGATACAAGAAACATACAAAATATTGACCATGCTTTTGTTCTCTCGCATATTTTATATGGCGTTATTATTTGGTCTAAGTGTAGCTCACAGGTGCGAGGAAAGATACAAAAAAATTTTAAACAAAGTCCTTCACATAATCATCCACCTAAATCGATACACCAGAACCAGATAAAGATTAAGATAATTTATAAAATAAAGAATAAATGACTAAAAATGAATATCATTCTTTAACAGAATAGTGACGTACATAGACAATATACAAGAACAGGAGACTATTTATAAGAAATGATGTACCGCGGACTAATACAGAAAGACATGAATTCCTACATACTACAAGCGACTTTTATAATGGAATTTCCAATAACACAAATCAACTAAATAATGTGAAACTATTCCATAAAAAACTGAAAAGACTTGTGTTGGGGAGGAGATAAACTGTTCAACAAATCGACGTGTCAATTCATATCTCATATTTTATTTTTTAACAAACAAATTTTCAACAGGTCATTAATGACCCTAATAGATAGTCCTAAAGTGACATTAGAGTACAAAGTAAGAACATTTTGTGAACTTTTTAAAAATTACATAATTAAATGAACATTTTGAATACCTACATAAATAATTACACAGTACCTACACTATTATGATAAATTGATAATAAGTGATGAATAAATAATATATTATAATAAACAAGTTTTTAAACAATACATAAAACACATTTTATGGTAAATAAAAATAAATAATGCCTTAATGATACATTTTTTTTTCTTCTCAATGTTCCCTTACACCAGCATACAATTGGTGTCTGGGGACTTGTTATTTAGTTTTTTATCGTTTATTGTTACTCAAGTATAAATTCCTATGCACTCTTACTACCTTCCAATAAATTAATAATATTAATTACTATCCCTGTAGACAAAGTCCATTACAAAAGGTAATGGATTTTATTTGAACATAAAATTTGAAAATATTCCAAAAATATTGTAAAAACTAAATCATTCTAAACCCATAAGTTCAAGGCATTATAATGTTTCAAACAGATCAGCGCGGGGGTAAGATCGAAGAATAATTATTTTTTATAACAAAATAAGCATTTGTTGATTTCACTACACGACGACATAAATAATAATAGTACGAACATCCTGATAAACTGACTGAGTTTGCCAAACCCGGTGTTTAGCCGTTCCTGTATTACGAACACGTTTCTAGCGCGTTAACAGTGTGATTTGTTTACTTATCCCACGGAACTAAACATTTTGGCAGAGCTTTCAGCGGGTGAACATTACCTCTCACCCATCGCGTCTTCCGACAGGGGACATCGTTATACCCTTTGACTGAGCTAGTGCTGAGAAGCAGGTTGCGCTCGAAATAATCCTGAGAATATTAAACTGTCTAAATTGTTGCCAAAAAACTTGTATCTCCCTAGAATGACAAGAATACCAGGGACAAAACTAACATGGAGAGCGAATGGAAGATTGTATTTGATTTTTAAAAGAAACGCGGTTGTGTCTTAGGAGAAATGTCGTTAATCAATATATTCTTCCAATCCTTATTTGAAATATGAGGAGTAAAAAAGCTTAATATATCTACATTTGCTTTTAATAGTAATTTTGAAACAGGATTCAGGAAGGGATAGAGCTATAATTAATATAAAATCTCGAAATCAGTACATTTCAAAACAATTTTAATTTTTTTGGATATGGCTGCTTTTGCTTTTATATCCTCGTATATGGTAGTGAAGCCTTGACTATGAGTATTAAGATAACTTGTAAACTATAAACAATATAGCACAGTGTGCAAAGTTTGCCGGGGGTCATTGGAAATTACAAAAAGAGCTGAAATATAATATTGGATAATTTAAAATTTATTTCTAATTTTCAGGTCATTGTTGTTGCCGGGCCTCGTAGTAAAGGATATTTGGCTGGTTCCTTTCCACGAATCACCGGCTCTTCCCAGCCTCCTCATCGCTTGTATAATTTAAACAAAATTCCTTAAATGAAAATTACTTAAATTGATTGAATATATATTTATATCAAGCGAAAAATAAGCAAGCCTGCGAAAAACAGCCCTTTTATTTTTTTGAATTTTGTGGTAAAAATATTTGAGAAAAAAATATGGGTCCGCTGAGAAGGCAATAAACAGGAACACACATACTCGTTTTCGTAAATGTTTTAGCAGTCGCGAAATGTGCGATGTAAATGAAAACATTAAGTAGGTAAGTATAATCATTTTATGTTTATCTCGTAGAATCTGTGTTTGAAGAAGAAGACAATAATTCATTTTTAAAAATCCATCCGCCGCTGTAGAAGTAGATTTTGTCTAAGGTAAGCGTGTTGAGTTTTTTCTCTAGGTCCAAAATTAACGGAGTAACGATTATTAATGTTTATTTAATTACGATATTAATGTTTTTGAAACTGTATCTAAGAACTACTGCGGGACTTTTCGTATCCTTCAAAACTGTTATATCTGGGTACATAATGTATAAACATTTACATATCAATATGTAGTATTTCTAAAGAAATATTCAAAAAATAACCAACGTTGCATGAGTCACTTTGACGTACTTATCGTCGACTGATTTTTACACTATTGCATCTTCGTTATGATAAATATATACTATCACTAATTGAAAATGATATAAAATGAACAATGTATAATAAACGACAAACGAATAAACAAATGTTATTAAAATAATCAATACGTTTTCCGAAAATTAAGTTATCCAAATAGCTCAAAATACCGTCATTCAATTTTTTCAGAATGCAGCTGCAGCTTCCGTTGTAATGTTACCCATAGGCATTAGTCGTAACCGACGGGTTAACGTGTATCGTTAAGGACGCCGTTACGGCGTTACGGGCGCCAGTTGCTTTGAGCCGCGGCAGATAAGGACGCCGTTTGGTAACGCCGTTATTGCTACCTGTTTGGTACCCGAGAAGGCTGTACATCTCTGGCGGACGCTATCTGACGACATTTTCGCAAGTAATTGAATATTTATGCTGCAGGATTTGGCAGAAGAAAACTACAGAAGTGTTCGGCTAAAAAGCTAGGGCGGCGTTTCCGTTCTTTGAATCTGTACATTTACTAGTAGATGTAAAATATTTTCGCGGAAAAGTAATTGAAACCGAATGTATTAAAGATATATAACCGGTGACCTTTATAAAAATAACGCGTGGGAAAATTAGTTGAGAATTTCGGTTCAATGTCTACTATAATCTGTGTAGGCGGATAGAATCTAAATCCATACGTTTCTGTCTTGATACACAGCTCACACAAGGCTCTGTTGGAACAATTTCTTAATTAAATAAAGTAATCTAGTCACGTCTGTATCTCCACAAGTTAGCGCTTAAATTATTTATCATCTCCTTCTTCTTAATAGACATTCCTCTATCGCTGTACCTCTCTCCATCAATCCAATTCAGGTCATTCAAGAAACATCTCGTGATGTCTTAATTGACCCTCCACTTCTACTTCGTTCTTCTGTCGTTTCATCTAACACTGTGTTTATGAATGTATTGTGCCGAAAGACAAACATTTTTCGTGTCAGTTCATTATCTTACACAGAAAAATCATTTTTTCTCTGTTTCTTTCAACATTTTCGTCATTTCGTTTTCTTTTCGTCATAAATCTTTTCCAGCACCTCTTTTATCTAATTTTTCTTATTGGATTTCATTTCGGTAGAAGCTTTGTTTTGATTAATTACGTAAATAAATTTAATGTATAAATAGTTGTAATGCGTGTATTAGCGTACATACCACAGCGAAGGGGTGAATTATTCATTATTCTTAAATATTGATGAAATCCCAATTATAATAATTTCCTTGTCTGTCCGTCCGTCTGTCCGTCTTTATTTTATTTTTTATAGTATATTTTTCCTTTTTTTATATAAATAAATAAATACGTGTTCCTTAGAAAATGACACGTAAAAGTACCGTCGTTTTTGATGGGTAGCTATATTCCGACTATTTTTTTATAGAGTACCTACACGGAATACGAGTCATATCAATATAAGTAGATATCATTTTAATCGGAGCTACTGTATAAAAATAGGAACACGCCTATTTTATTAATAAACTAGCTGTAACCTGTCAAAAATAATGGACTTTCGCGTTCGTTCGCGTCTTTGCTAAGTCCTATATGCAGTGTATTTCTTAGGGTCACGCACATACGGTGGTGGCAACGTCGCTAGGTTTGCTCGACCGGGGTTCAAGCCTCATCTCCAGCCGTTTAATTTCGTTTTCGTGAATTCGAACGAAATTACGGATGAAATACGAAGTTACGGGCAGACAGACAGACAGATGGACAGACAACGAAATTATTATATTTAGATTATTAAATTTACTCTAATACTTAAATTTTAAAATTAAAATAAAGGGAAAAAACAAAGATCAATAAAAACCATATAGAAATCCCTAGAAGTAAAAAAAATAAATCCACCATTTCACATTTTTTTATTCAGAATATTATTGTATCTTGATTTACATGTTTTTACACTAGTAAATAGGAATAAAAGGTTGTGTTATTCATTTAAGGGATTACGTAACTCTGGGAAAGTAAAAAAAAAAAAACTGGGAGAGGCGGCCGTAGTAACACGCGTTAAACAGGGTTCAAACCCTGTCTCCGGCCGTTACACGAAGTTACGGGTACAGACAGATAGACAGACAGACGGACCGGACGGACGGACAGACGGACAGGCAAGGAAATTATTATGTTTGATAGTTATATTAACGTATATTTCATTTCTAAATAAGTATATGATCTTCTTGCCTGCCTCGGACAAATATTCACTGGAGAAAATTGCATGTCAGTCATGGAAGAGGAGTTTTAAGGAAGAAATAAAAATAAGGAAATAACGCAACCATCTTTTGAAATAATTTGCTAATTGTACTACTCAATTTCAATTCCATTTCTTGCATGCCACCTAGTGATTAAGTAATATTAAATAAGTTTTTTCTTTTCTAGCAGTAAGTTGTTTTGTAAGATAATCATTTTTCTGTGTAAAGCGCCCTTGAGGTAAGTATTCGCGAAAACGGCGCTATATAAGTTATCCAAATATTATTATTATTATTAATGAATTAATAATTTAAAATGAATGAGTAACAAAAAAAATGAGTCACCTTTTAATAAAAAAAAATCACCCGATTTTTACAAAAACTAATCTCTTAAAGTGGTATACCATAATATTTCACGAGGAAAACGGAATATTAAAATGAGAATATCTCTGTTATGTTAGTTACTATGGACATGAAAATTTTCGAAAGTTGCGAAGCAAATGCCACTTTTAAAAATATTGCACAAAAAAGATAATCATAAATCACTATGCAGAGATCTGATATAGTTGTGCGAGAAACCCTCAGAAAAACATCCGAACGCTCTTAGGCGCACACTCGATATAGTCGAGGAAAGCGTCAACCGCGGCAACGCTGTTCCGCCCAGCCGGCTGATGGATTACCAGAGCCGAGGTTCGAGATCGTTGATAAGTAGGCGTTACAACAGTCCATTTCTTATTCGGCGATAACAGATGCCAACCGTAGGACATTTTTCAATAGCACGTGGCGCACACTTTTTCGACGGGAAACTTTCAAGGCGAAGTGTGTCGAGTGTTAAATATTATACGGAAAATCGGATGAATTGAAAAAAATTTATCGTTTGGAACAGTGCTTTTTGCAAAGTGGGAAATAAACAACTTTTGTCACACACACACACATTTTGATAAAAAAAAGATTATATTGTAATTTGTGCATCTATACAGTCGTTACGCAAGGGAAATGCTTTAAGAATACAACGCCACAGTATAATAAATACATACAGTATGTTATCTCGGCAGTGTCCTTGAAATAAATACCTACGGCCGCTTGGTACTTAAACTTGGTTAAAAACGCACCAGGGCTGCTCATTGACTGACTCTTTATGGTTTGGGGTGCCATAAATTGACCTAAATGTATGCGTGGGAACGTCTCACACTGCTTGCGTCCGCACGTTACTGCAGCCCTGCGGCGACTGAGCAGTTCGAAGTATACCGAGATTTCGAAGGGTGTCGTTTCGGCTGTTTGTATGAAGATATAATACTGTATGCTTTACTATACTGTGACAACGCACTGTAAAATCTGGAATACTTTAAGTATACCAAATTAAATAATTCATCGTCATAAAACGAACATAAAAATTGTCACATAGTAAAGAGTTTTAAGGTTGTTATTACGGTCGTTAGACATACTGTAAATAGTTTAGGATATTTTATACGAACCCTATGTTTTTCGGAGAAACGATTCTCGACGTTTCGTTGAATTCTTATTCAACGTCATTAGGAGGACGACCTTTAGCCGCGGAAGTAGAGGGCGGACCTCCTAATGACGTTGAATAAGAATTCAACAAAACGTCGGGAATCGTTTCTCGGATAGCATACGGTTCGTATGAAATATCCGCAACTATTTACAGTTAAATATGTCACATAGTAAATGTGCAAATAATTCCAATCAAAATTACTCTGGACTAGAATAAAATATTAAATGGCATTTACAAGTCGCGATAACTGACCCCGACTTGCAGGTTAAAGATTCGAGTTTGGTCACTAAATTCACAAGTACGAGGCCAGAGCCCATAGAGCCCGATCATTCGCTATTGTTGGAGCAACGGGCGCACACGCGTGACATATTCTCTTTCAGGTAAGACAGAACCTGAATATGAAACCTGAAACAACAAATTATATTTTAACTGTGAATGTCTTCTAATATGATGTAAATTTATTAGGGATCTTGCGGTGACGATGGCCACGACATCGCGGCATTGGTCCACACGAGAGTCGTATCGATGACCCCGGCGGCGGCGGGTGGATCGAAGTGTTCAGATAGGATATGCTGAATCCTGACCCAGAGGATGGGCACGATCTTGCGACCGGGCTTATCATTCCTCGTCATGGTGCATCACGGATGTCGTGATCATCGAAGTGGTGTAGCAGCGGTCGCGTCCCCGATACTTCTGTATGTACCTCTAATGCAGCACGATAACGGGAGGCTGTGTCAGAACTTCCCTGGCATTGGTACCTTCATCAGGGTCTGGTAGAAGACATCATTAATTAGACGACGTGCTCGAAAGCAAGAAGAGTACTCAAGTAAATTGGTTATTTGCTATTCGCCATCGGATTGTTTCGAGTGTTAAATTCACAAAACATTTTAGACAGAAATTTTTGCACCATGAAGACGTAATGGTAAATATTAGGTCCTTACATATGAAATTCACGTTTTGCCGTACTGGCAAATTTGATCTCAAATATCTTCTCTTTGGTTAGGAATTCCAAATCCAAATTTATACAGCTATTTACTCATGTATTTGTGTTTTGAAAATTATAATTCATTTGTTTTTTCTTCAATTGTTTTTTTCTTTGCGTCACTCAGTTTACAAAATGAAAGACTTGAAATATCGCGTTATTTACGAGTACGAGTTCCACCGTGGCACCAGTGCTGCAGAAACGGCTCGAAGGATTAATGATGTGTATGGCGACGGTGCCACAAAAGAAAACACAGTGCGTTTTTGGTTCCAACGTTTTCGTTCTGGAAATTTCGACCTGCAGAACAAGCCCCGTGGACGGCCGGAGACCAAAGTTGATAATGAAGAATTGAAGGCTATTGTGGAAGCGGATCCATCGAAAACCACATCCGAGTTAGCTGCAGGCTGCGGTGTTAGTGATAAAACTGTTTTAATCCACTTGAAGCAAATTGGTAAGGTGAAAAAGCTTGAAAGGTGGGTACCTCACGAATTGAGTGAAGCAAATCAACAACCGCGCGTTGACTGCTGCGTTGCATTACTCAACCGGCACAATAATGAAGGGATTTTAAATCGAATCGTTACCTGTGATGAAAAGTGGATCCTGTACGATAATCGGAAGCGCTCATCGCAATGGCTGAACCCTGCCGAACCAGCCAAACCATGCCCCAAGCGAAAATTGATTCCAAAAAAGTTACTTGTGAGCGTTTGGTGGACTAGTGCTGGTGTCGTTCACTACAGCTTTCTTAAATCTGGCCAGACGATTACGGCAGATGTCTATTGTCAGCAACTGCAAAACCATGATGGAAAAGCTAGCTGCTAAACAACCGAGGCTGGTTAATCGCTCTAGGCCACTGCTGCTTCATGATAACGCTAGACCACACACTGCACAACAGACGGCTACCAAATTAGAGGAGCTTCAATTGGAAGGTCTAAGACATCCACCGTACTCTCCGGACCTTGCCCCAACAGATTACCATTTTTTTTGAAATTTGGATAACTTCTTGCAAAGGAAAAAATTCAACTCCGATGGGGCAGTCCAAACCGCCTTCAAAGATTTTATTGATTCCCGTCCGAATGGTTTTTTAAGTAAAGGGATCGATGAACTACCTATGAGATGGCAAAAGTGCATAGATAGCAATGGTACATACTTTGATTAAATAAATATATTATAATAAAAAAAATCGGCTTTATGTTCCTCCCATACTAAACGTCAATTTCATATGTAAGGACCTAATATTAGATGATAACTTTCTTATACTTTGAATTATAACTTAAATATTGTATTTTATGCGTTGTCTCCACCGCCGTGGGGCAGATCGTGGATTGGGACCGGTAAATCTTAATGAGAAAACAAATCTTTGGCATTCCCTTGGCGGTGAACATAACGCATGAGCAAGTTATGTGAGTCTGTTTTGGTTATTTTTGTAAACGTAGAAAGTACTGGGAAAAAATTAGTGTATAAATTTAGGTTATTAAATTACCAAGCATTTATATTGTTGACTAGAGTTTTATTATATAAATCTACCTTCTCATTGAACAGATTGATAGTAATGTGTTGGTCATCATTTTGTGTGTGCCGGAGCCGATCCCATTTAGGAATGGTCGTCGGCCCTAACCCTGAAGATAGCATTAAAGTCACAAGTTTCTCTAAAGATTCTGTTGATGGTGGGGCTGGCTTCTCCTCATAAGGATGAGAACTTCTCCTCATGATGAGAGAAAGAGAGAGAGAAAGAAAGAAGAGAGAAAGGAAAATAGAATAGAAATAATAAATGGAAAATATAGAAATCCAAAGTTCAATCCTCTGTACATAAATTGTACCTACTATGTAGAATGATATTCCGCTAAGTGTACAGACTACAAAAATATATGACATGAATTAACGTCTGGTTCCACTACGTTTGACCAGTAATAATAGTCAAATGAATGCAAATATATCTTTACTATTAATATCATACCTATGATCAGCAAAAACACGCTTACCCTCCAAATTAGTATGTATCAAAGGAGGAGGAAAAAATAGATAAAAACTCGATATTTCCTCTGTGGTAATTCTTGAACAAGAGTAACGTGTCAAACCTGGCATCAAGGTAATGACGTTTTCTCTGGATGCTCCTTCTCGAGATTCAGTAAATGGTTCCTTGGAGTATTTTATTTGTCCGTCTGTTGAAGTCATTGTTCGAACAGGCTGTACATTACTGTTATCACTATCACTGTCAGAGCTGTCAGAGGATTCAGCTTCCTCGACAAAATCTTCTGTTTCCGAATACGATTCTTGACCATCTGACACTTCTAACATAATTTCTGTATCACAGTCTCTCATTTTTAGAGGCCCAAATTAGTTTCAAAACCGTGAACTAAGGAATGCGTTGTTAGACTGAGAGAATAATATAATCAAAGACAGATTTTCATACTGTTGTTTTTGTATCACTGGCAACGTAGGTAGAATTACAAAAGCCACACGAACATGATCCTATAAACAAATCGGTACTAATTACCTCAATTCTAATGAACGATAACCAGACAAAACGTTTTCTGCGTTAAAAATTAACTTGTTATTACCTGTGGGTCGAACTTGACCCGAAGGCCGTTAGAGTAAAAAAGTTCATACGCACAATAACGTAAGTTTAAAAAAAAAAGATTAATTTGAAAATATGCTTAAGACAGCGATTAAATAAAAGTCATAAAATATCAATATTTAAAAACCGTTATTTTTCTAGAAAATTGCTCATTCATCTCAAAATGGGTCAAAATTGATCCGAAGACCTTACGAAGGTTAAAAAAATATTACGACTACATTATAAATTTTGAACCAATTATGGAAAGGATATTCAAGGATTTCGGGTGACGTCGAAATACGGGACACCCTGTGTATAAAAAAACAACGTCTACTGAAAAAATACATGTTGTATACTACAATGTCATATCTATTGTAATAAACAATTTAATAAATAGTATATTACCTTTAAAAAAATAAAAAATTTTGAAGACATGTTTTTACACATTTTCTTTGCATAAATTCGTAATCGAATTTTTTACATCACCCATGCAGTGTCCAAATATTAAACCCGTCGTTTTAATGAAAAAAAAAAAAAAATATTAAATATTTGAATAATAATCGAAATTTATTTATTTTAATCGAAATCATGTCGAAAATTATTTAATTTTCAACTTTGTGTTTACTGGGATATTATGCTGTGTTGTAACGACCTTTCGGGCCGACGTTTCGAATCCCATTGCAGGGTCCATCATCAGGGCTGATGTCGATGAAACGTCGGCCCGAAAGGTCGTAACAACACGGCATAATACCCCAGTAAACACAAACTTGAAGATTCTGAGTGGCCGTGAAAACCTAAGAACATTCTTAATGATTTAATTATTTTTATATTTAATACTAATAATCCGCTTTACGTAAGTGTTGAAAGTTTCTGAGCTCCTAGAGAAATTTGTGAAGAATCGATTCCACACAACAAACAATAAATAAGCAGACGAAGAGTGTTAAATTCGTTTTTTTTACTAAGGGATTTAATAATGCAAGAATATATATTTTAAATGCATTATAATTGTGACTTAAAGAGGGACATACTTAGAATACATAAAAGGGGTTTATTCTGTTAACTCTGTGCCTAGTAGTCATTAAAGTGTGCTGACATGTCACACTATGACAATATATCACGGAGTCATTAAACATCTGTTAGTAATCTGTACGTTCAAAATAAAATATGATTTCTATTATTATTATTGCTTCACATTATTATTAGTAAGTATATTGGTTACTAAATACACACATTTATTTAAAATAGTCTGCTTAGGTTAAAAATTTGTACGATTTTATTTAGAATATCCGGTAAAATACGCCTAAATTCTCACGAAATAAAATGATATTGCCAAATAATTATATACGCATTAACTAACGTCCTTAATTTAAATAACTTTATTAATTCTGTTTTGCGGAGGAATTAGAAATACTTTCCTTGGGGAGCTTTCGCCCAAAATCAATGTATGACCAGCACATTGATATTTTATATTAAATTAAGGTTTTGGATGAAGCGATATAAGGTAATAATAGATACACAATGTATCGAATACATAATTTTCTGTTTTGTTTTGTTAATAATTATTTCCCATATAACCCCCATAAAACTGAGCAGGCACCTAAACAATGAACATTGTCGAGGGGTCTACGAAGGTACAGTACGCACTTTCTAGGACAATAATTTCATAATTTATGTGGAGGCGTAATTACATTAAGTTAGTCCTATTTTCATAGCTCTAATATTTAGCTAAGTTCGAAAATAGTGAGATTACTGATGACAGACGTTTTCCGTGTACGCCTATTAAAAAAAAAATTATATATGTGTGTGCACGACCAAAAATACTACCTTATGTTGGGAGTCACACAGAAATATTAGTATAATATTGAAATTAATTTTAAGGCACATCTTTATTTTTAATATGATATGAAACTATAAACCTTCAGCCCTCCCTCGTCCAGATTAAAAATCTGCTTTTACTTAGAACTATTCATAGAAATATTGTTTTAATATAAATCCATTGCTAAGAGCGCATTCGTTGGGGGACATAACACATTTAGCAAAGACTAGCTGTGCCAGCGGTTTCGACCGCGTGAAATTCAGTTTGAGACGATAAGTGTATCAGTGAAAATCAACATTATCTATGTTGTTTGTCCAAACAACGTAATATAAAAAGGAAAATTTTATCTACATAAAATTACCCTGACAATAAGCAAATTTATTTTAATAGAATTTAACGTATACCCATATGCCGTTGCGGACTTTTTACGTGATTTTTTAAGCTCTGCATCTTTTCTATAGAAATCATTAAAATATCTCTTACTGTTAAGGCAGCGTTCGTAAGAAACGCATTCACTAGACCGTTTTTTCGTCGACTTACGTCGCAAAAGTGGTCTCCACGAAAAGCCTTTTTATTTTAAATAGCCTATCTCCACCCTGAATGTCCAATCTAAAAAGTGGTGAAAGAATTTTTGAAATCGGTTGAGTAGTTTCGGAGATTACCTCTTACATCAAAACATATAGACTTTACCTCATTATAATATTTTTTGGCAACGAATTATCGTCAAATTATATTATGGAACACTCTTAATTTGTATTGAATTAATTATTTCATTATACTGAATTTTTTTACATTATCTTAGTTTTTTTTAATATTACGCACAGATTATTTTCGTACAAAAATAATTGGCGAACATTTTCATTGCAATAATTTTATATTACATATACTAACTCAATGCTGGTTCGATTTCCATCGCAGATTTATTGGGAACTGCAATAGAAATACCGCTCGAGGCAAAATTTTGTATCGAAATTTCCGCGGAATTCGTTTTTTATGTCTGATCGCAAAATGGGAGCAGATATATTTTTATAAATTTCGGAAATGTATTTATATAAATGTACACAACTGCGATAAATCATTGATTAGTATTATCGTCACCGTTCTTAGCATCTTTGCATCCTGTACAGAACATCTGATTCTCCCAACTCCTCAAATTCTCTATTTCTGGTATGCAGGGTCCAATGCCTGTCACTGTATATCATCCATCGGTCAGCGAGCTTTTGACATGACTACATTTTTTCACCTACCGCTTCCACTCCATACTCGAGAATCCATGTTTCACACCCATTCTTTAGGGTATCGTGGCATTTTTGGTTATCAGTAGTAACGAGCCAAACCGCTTTTCTAAGTGCGAGTGTAAGACTTGCTTTCGATTTTAACGATGGTTAAAAGCTGATTAATCCTTAATCAGCAAGCAATCACTGATACATCTACAAAGAAACTAAACCTCCAATTACCAGTTATTAGCTACAACTTTTTAATGGAATTACACCAAAGTAAAGCTACATATGTACAATGTGTTAATCTATAAGCTTTAACAAGAAATGAAAAATAATAAGTGAAAACAAGTGAATTTGCAATTTTAGAATAGAGTTCTATGATATTATTGATGGATTTTGCATTAATATTGTAGAGATTAATTATAACGATCATTCAATTGAATGGAATATAATTATATTGAATAACTGTGTTATATCTACTTTTTAAATATTTTTATTTTATTTATTTATTAAAGCATACATGAGTACAAACAAAAAAAAGGGAAGGTCCGATGTTTCAGGAAGCCCGTTTGCACAGCATGGGTCTAAATCGTGCAATCCGAGATGATGAATATGTTTTTATAATTATCAAATCAAACAATACTAAACAAACCTTTCAAACTTACGTACATTTACATTTTATTTGCGAGTACAGACTTATATTATATTATATATATACTTTTACATTTTATTTCTTTAAATTTTTAGTGGTTAACGTTATTATTTTTAAGGCTAATTACAATTTTTTTTTCAATTGATTGAGCAACTTTGTAGATTGACATTTTAAAAAAAAAATGATTATTTTATTTGTATATATCTACTTTTATATGAGTATTTATTTCACCTACATGATTCAGAAATACCTTTCCATCGTCAGGGTGTTTATGTGTGTGTCAAAATATCAAAATGAATAATGTCTTTTGTTTTTTGTTTTTCTATAATTAAATACTAATTAATATTAATTAAAAACTGCATCTGTGGAAGAGGGGTTCAAACACTACTCGTATTAGTAAAATATAAAAAAGTATATATCATTAAACTAAAGTAGAGATTACATAGTTATATTAAATTGTATTTTAAGAGTTCTATGATATTTAAAATTAATTAGATAAATCAAATAGAATAATGGATGTAAATATACGGCTGCATACGAATGTCATTTTTTGGAATTTTAAATGGTCAAAATATTAGGTCCTTACGTATGAAATTGGCGTTTTGCCGTACTGGCAAATTTGATCTCAAATATCTTCTCTTTGGTTAGGAATTCCAAATCCAAATTTATACAGCTATTTACTCGTGTATTTGTGTTTTGAAAATTATAATTCATTTGTTTTTTCCTCAATTGTTTTTTTCTTTGCGTCACTCAGTTTACAAAATGAAAAACTTGAAATATCACGTTATTTACGAGTACGAGTTCCACCGTGGCACCAGTGCTGCAGAAACGGCTCGAAGGATTAATGATGTGTATGGCGACGGTGCCGCAAAAAAAAAACACAGTGCGTTTTTGGTTCCAAAATTTTTGTTCTGGAAATTTCGACCTGCAGAACAAGCCCCGTGGACGGCCGGAGACCAAAGTTGATAATGAAGAATTGAAGGCTATTGTGGAGGCGGATCCATCGCAAACCACATCCGAGTTAGCTGCAGGCTGCGGTGGTAGTGATAAAACTGTTTTAATCCATTTGAAGCAAATTGGTAAGGTGAAAAAGCTTGAAAGGTGGGTACCTCACGAATTGAGTGAAGCAAATCAACAAACGCGCGTTGACTGCTGCGTTGCATTACTCAACCGGCACAATAATGAAGGGATTTTAAATCGAATCATTACCTGTGATGAAAAGTGGATCCTGTACGATAATCGGAAGCGCTCATCGCAATGGCTGAACCCTGCCGAACCAGCCAAACCATGCCCCAAGCGAAAATTGACTCCAAAAAAGTTACTTGTGAGCGTTTGGTGGACTAGTGCTGGTGCTTGGTGATCGATGAACTACCTATGAGATGGCAAAAGTGCATAGATAGGAATGGTACATACTTTGATTAAATAAATATATTATAATAAAAAAAATCGGCTTTATGTTCCTCCCATACTAAACGCCAATTTCATATGTAAGGACCTAATAGTCAAATTGTTTTATCGCAATTCTTTGGATTGGGGAACTTTTGGATTAGCATTTATAAATATTTTTAACCAACCAAATATTTTTTAAGAGACTTTTTTTTTAATAAAAAAAATTAAATATTGTCACCGGTCCTGACTAGGGAGGCAAATGAAAATACTCCAAAATAATTAGGGATTTATTAATAAGTGATTAATTAATTATTAAATGGAGAAAGTCACTTAACACCAATTAAACTTGACGCTATTTTTTAAATTACAGTATTTCGCAATATAGCACTTGTATATGAACTCTTTATTTATCGTCCGTAGAATATTCAATTCTCACACATAAAAGTCACACTTATTAATTTCGCCACTATCGGCAAGTAGGAGAAGGTGGTGTCAATAGTAACAAGTGTCGATCGTAACAGTCGCCCTATATTTTTAAACATTGGTCATTTAATTGGACAAGCAGCTCCGTCTATTTCGATAGCTATCAAAGAACGCAATTTTGCGTTAACGTCAGTTTCAAAATATCGATATATTGGATATCATGGTATTTCGGCGTAGTGAAGTAAAAAAATCATTAAATCGTCACCTTTTTGTATTCGTCAAATTGTAAGTATTTTTAATTGTTTTATTGTGTGTTAGAGTTATAGTGCAGTTAGTAGTTAGTATTCAGAATATTATTATTATCATGATGTGTACCTATATATTTTAACGGTTTTTTTAATAGTTTAAGATAAAACATAATCTTAATCCAATGTGGCGAAAGGTTGCAATTATAACAGTGGAAAGGGTGTGTTTTGTGCGACTTATGTTACAATTGACACCACGAGTGTTACTAAGGATACCATTTTGGTGTCAAATGTAAGAGTAATTTTTTTTTAAATTTTCAAATAAACAAAAATTCTTAATACATACCTTAAATTTTTTGAATCATACACTTGGTCCCTAAATACATGAAAGAGCTTTGAAAAAAAAATCGGGTAATTTAACCGATTAATAATTTTTTCATAAACCAGAATATCTATTTTGTTATTTTTGACACCATCTTCCCCTACTTACCCGATTATTTCGCTTGCATCTATCGCTCATTAATTCGCGACTGGGCACACCTGGCCGTCGTCCGCAACTCACTTCGCACCGGACGAGCTGTCAAAATAAAACATCTTTTACCGCAGCGTAGTTCCGGTTGATTGACACTCAAAACGCTGATTTTATTGAACCTCCTAGATTATTCTAGTATTTAAGAGAAGGTCCCGTCGCTTCTAGGCTGTTCCAGGTGATTACAGACGCTTCCCTCATGTTGTAGATAATACGACAGTGTGGTAGACTATGGTAGCGGCTTTTATGTTATTGTAGTCTTTGACATATTACGTGGGATTCGATACGTAATCTCTATTGCCATTTCGTTACAATATAATAAGAGTATAATTGATAGTAATTGTGAATTCAAGACTCCCCAAGAAATTGTGTATACAAGGGCCAACAAACGAGTGACGCCATTCTCCTATAAATATGACGTCACTACATCGCAGCCATATCGCCTAGCAGCCGGGGGGCATGACAGAGCACGTCCGCCGATACGTCGTCCAGCGAGCCGCGAGCCGCCGATCCATGACGTCACACCCGCGGGTGATTTCCTCAATTTTCCAGCGCGAAATGTGCACACAAGGAATATTCCGTCAGGTGAAACGATATATATCGGCCAATAAAGGCTATAGACACGGTTTGAGTATGGATTTGGTTAGCGCGATACGCAAACATATCAGTATTAGTACCTACCTACGAACATTTTTAGTGCCCAGTCACTCGCATGGGCGGGCGGTGACCGTGCGTCTTCCCGAACGTGCATCGCGAACGTTTTTGCTAACGGAAGAATTTTGAACAGCGTAATCGAATAAGCATTAGAAGGAAAAAGTATCCGTTAATAGTTTTTACGGTGTAGTTGGGATAGTTAAATATTTATATGAATGAAAATGCCTAAAATTGCAATCAATTAAGACTTGGTGATTATTATTAACTATTTAATAATACACGAGGACGAGAAAATGACTGCAGTGAATGAGTGCAGTGGGGAGAATTTTTTGGGCTTTAACTGTAATATTTCAAAGATCTAAGATTGGATCTTTGTTAAAGAATATGTCGAAGATCCAAGATCTAAGGTTGGATTGTGATGTTGCTTATGAATGTTTATTTTATATTGTTGTTTATGATTTTTTTTTTGGATTTTGACGGTTTCCTAGCTGTCTATTATCAATCCTTTGAAACCGAGTGGAGTAGTTTTTATCTATAATTATCGAAGGAATGGTTGGTAACTACTTATTATGTGGTTGGTGAATTCTGAGAAGTTATCGTTCTTTAAACAACGTTGATGTCTCTTTATTCTTATTTTTGTTTAGGTTTCTCGCGGTTCGTGGAAATTGTGACAGCATATACAGCCAAACAGAGTGAAACTTAAATACAAAAGTAAGTGTTATAATTTTTTTGTAAATTTTTATAATTAAGTGTTAAAGGAATGTTATAATTTTTAAATAAAAGTTTTAAATAAATAAATTTTTCCAAATAATGAAATTCTTACAAGAGGTGTTAGCAAGCGATAAGAAAAGGCTATAGTCGGAAGCGAGATTACAATTATATTACATGAAAATAAAATAGTTTTTTTTTTAAGAAAAACGCTTGTATTTAAAGTATTAAAAAGTAAAAAATAATTTTTCGGCCAAAAAATGTTTGCCTCACTCTCCAAATAAAAGGTAAGCCCTTACGATATTGATTACAGAATTCTGTTGTTGATGAAGAGAAAGCGCTCACGCTTTTATTTTGAGAGTGAGACAAAAAATTATTGGCCTAAAGCTATTTTTTTACTTTTTAGAAGTTTTTTGATGTAATACAATTTTTAAATTTTTTATCTTTATAACCAGCGTACGAAACCAATTGGGTATGAGCTATCGCCATCTTTCGGTGAGCTCACTTACAAATTTTCCATATAAAATTTGGATTAATTAATTATGATGGATTAATTGATAAATTAGTGATTCTGATGACAGTAGTCATCGAGAATACTGTATGCAAAGTTTGAGCTAGATTGGACATTGGGAAGCGGGTGAAATGCCAATTATAAGATTCCGTCCAGACAAAGAGACTAATATAAGCGTGGTAATAAAAATCGCTGTGAATTTAGTGCAGAATACTAAAATTATATATAATAAGAAAAAACAGTCCGATATTCTCATTCTCGACTCTTCCTCGTTCCTTTCGCCCGAGTACACGGGAAGTGGCTCCGCTGGCGGCGGTGCGGTGCGAGAAGTTTCTCGAGTTTACGACTTTCGCGATCGATTGTTTAACAACCCGGAAAAGAATTTAAAACTAACAACAGTCGGCGAACGAAGTCGACGATCTCATAAATTTCGGAAATCAGCATTTTACGATTCCATTTAATGCGGACCGCTTTACATTCCAAATCAGAGAGTGGGGATAATTTATGGTTTATGGACACAATACACACACCGGAGAAATAAAGCGAGGAGTGTGATTTATCGGCCGCACTTTGTGAAAAACGAAACGTCTGCCCTACCTGACGGAAAATGCAATAAACAAGACGGTGTCTGCCTATTCACTGCTAACGCTAGTGTTCATCAATTTTTCAGTTTCAGTGCCGATAAATCGGCGTTTATTGATCACGTGATTATTACGTGCTTCGTACATATACATTCGAATTATAATAATTTCTTTATCTGTCCGTCTGTCTGTCCCCGTAACTTTGTGTAACGTCCGTAATTTCGTTCGAATTCACAGTTAAAAATTAAATTTTATCATATGTGCGGGACCCTTCCAAAATAGACTACGTATAGAACTTAGCAAAGACGTGCATCAAATATTGGCGTGGTGTAGTGGCAGGATATCCGACACCCACCCGGGGGACTCGGGTTCGATTCCCGGTACCGAAATTTTTTTTCTCATTTTATTTTCTAGTCTATTTTATTTAAAATATTAATTATTTAAGGGTGCAGTCGCGTTAGTTTTACGCACGCACCATTGCCAGGGTTTAAAATAGGTGCCATTAACTGCCGAGGAAATGAAAAAAAAAGTGTTAAAATATTTTGATAAAAATCGTTTTAAAAATTACCATTTCACGACTATTAAAATAAGTATATACTTTTACTATTTTGACGGGTTACAGCAAGTTACTAAAGAAACACAAGCGTATGACAGTATCACAGTAAGTATAAAGCCTCTCTACCTACCTTTCTAGGTATATATGATACCTGTTCTAAGGTAGGTAGCTTTTTTAAATTCAAAATACGAATGAAATTATCATTCAAAAGTTAGAAAAGTTACTAACTGTAAAAATATACTGTACTACATGAAATAATATATAATTATTTTATGTAGTAAAAAGCAAAGAAAAAATATTAAATTTAAATTTAAAAAGTGGTAGCTAGAAAAAAAGGATTAATAAATATGTTAATATGTATTATAAATAACCATTACTACTACTGTTATATTTATAAATGTAAAACAAATGAATAACAATATTTCTATATGTATGTTCTGAGAAGACAATTAATAATTATAAATTAACATAAGAGACATCTGTAGTCATTCGCATGGCAGAGTATACATATATTTCGTAGATGTTAATGATACCACTATTTTACTACTTTTTTTAATGTTGAATATCAATCAATATTCTTTTTAATGTATTTACGGTATTCTTCCGAATTATTTAACATATAGGTACACTAGAACGCGCCTGAAAATTATTATTTTAATTTTTCTTAACTCCTTTCATAGACCACTATATATTTTTAAGTATATATTCTGAAGTAAAACGAAAATCGATTTTTTTCAGATTCGACATGAATTTCGAGTTGACGTATAGACCATCGAAATATAGTAGCGTGAAAGGTGTAGACTTTCGCAGGCTTTAATTTTAGTGAGTGAGAATGTAGGGTTTAATGCACTCGCATAATATAACGTAGGGCACAAGAGTCGTTAAGCGTAGCATATATCGCTAGGGTATTTTTTCAAAAGACCACGGTACATAATAGTAGAAAAAACGTCCAGTTTGCGTTCATACGCCACAATGGTTTAGAAAAGTATCGCCGGGAAGTATTTTAATCCCGCAAATGGGGACCGCATTCACCGCGCACGGCACTATACCGGCACTACCCCTCCACGCAGGGGCGTGCACTCCGTCCAATGTGCATAACAATATTATATACGAAGGGTCGGTCATTTTGTCTACCAGGGATCTCTTCTCTTAAGAAATGGGGGTGCGAAGGCGAGGTTCAAAGGAAAATTGGTTGGGACGGGTCTGCTATGCCGAAGCTAAACAAAGTTTGGAAGAACCATTCGTTAAAGCCCTGATGTTCTCCGTAGCTCTATGTAAGGTCGAAATTAGTAGCCTTAGAATGAAAAAAACATGCTGAACGAGTTGGAGATGTTTTGTTGGCATATAAAATAGGGCGAACGAAAGACTATTCCGTATAAATTCCGTATTAAAGAAAGGCTTTCCTTAATAAAAGCTTATTATGGAAATTGATATAAACATGAGCATATCACTTTTCATGCTGTAGGAGCATACTGTGGGCGTGGATTGCGAAGAATAAATGAGACCAGTTCACGCTTTAAAAACAGAAAAAGAACCGCGATGTTCAGTAATGACTTCCACTATTAAAAAGAAGAACTACAGTTTCTGCAAAATTAATCCTTATTACATATTTATTTATTTATATTCACACGGCCTTAGAGCTGTTACATTGAAAGATTATTAATTCATAAAAATAATAGTGCAATAACCATATAACTTAAAAATATTAAAATAAAATTAATGTTAAAAAAATAAGATAGGAATTAATTAATTAATTAGTAGTACAGTGCAAGAAAGAAAACCATTAAGTACATAACACAAAACTAAAGAGAGAAAAAAAAAATTAAACGGACAAGGCAAACAGAAAAAAGTGATAAACAATATTAAGGTCACAGCATAATATTTGCTTGTATACTTGTTTTTTAAGAGCAGCAAATCTATTTATACCAAGCATATCCACAGAATTAAATTCGTTACCAACTTTATGCAATCTTTGCGAAAATGGTTGTTCATAAAATTAGAGCGAGAAACAGATGTTTCATGCATAATGACGGTATATTGTATATTAAGTATGTAAGTTCATGTGCAAATAGTAAGTTCGCAAATTAATTATAATACCAACATTATTATTGCCTGGTGATCCAGTGGTCGGTGGTTCGAGCCCCACACCAGAGCACCAATAAGTACAAGCGTTTATCTTAAATTTAAAATAGTAAGAATATTGTTTCGACAGGTATTCCGTGTTGGCATATTTTTTTATAAAAAAATATATATTTAAGTATGGTTATGATTTCATAGTCTTTGTAGCTTTCTTTCCTTTTTTGCGTTGCTTCGCTTATTCAAGTTAATTATTGCTTCTCAATATGTTTCTCCCATTTCTTATTCCTTCATTTCAATAAAACCCAACAATTTCTTGGATTTTGGCACCTCACATTCAAATACTAACCGAGAAATATTTGAAATAGTTACGTAACATTCCATTATCACTAACATTCAATGAATGTGCAAGCACTATAAGATAACAGAGCCTTCCGTACTTTTACAGCACCGACGTTAGCAGCACCACCGCGCCCGGGGCGCGCCACTGCCCGGCGCGGGGGATGCGGCCCTGCACTCCTGCCGGGCGGGCTGCAACCCCGCATCAACTCATGCGTGATAATAATAATAATATCTGAAAATCCAGCTCGCGTCGGTTATAGCATTCCGATTGATTGAGACTAAAATTCAGTTAATATATTTATTTTTTCTTTAATAATTGCCGAATGGCTTTGTGGTAACTTATATAATTAACATTGGTGATAATTTATATAATTAACAAGAAAACACTTTCAAGAAATCACTATTTGTTGAATTGTCAACAATATGGGGGGTTATAAATTAATTTGAAAAGATTGTTATCATTTGTATATATTTGTAGAAATTTTGATATTAGAGTTAAAAGGCATTTAAGTTGTTTAAATACAATAATAATAATTGAATTTTCTAATAATCTTTTGGAAACAAATCATTAATAAGAGATTACAAATTGTGTATAAAAATAATATAGTTTATTATATATAACACTACAGTTGGATAAATTTTAGAAATTTTAGAAAATAACAGCAAATGAAATATTATAAAAAGCCTGGTCCTTTTAACAAATATAATAGTGACCTGTGTTTTCTTAGTCTAAATGTGTTTAACATTAATTCTTAATTAATTATTCATCTCCCATATATTTTGATTTTGTTAATGACTGTACTTCTATTGTTACTCCCTTTATATTAACTCGTGGCGTCTGCTTGTCTGACGAAAAAACTTTGGATTCATTTTAAACCCCTTTCCCGTGATCCAATCGAGCTGAAACTTTGCAAGCAGACTCGTGGTGAGAATCAAGAAGATCTATCAAATTTTCGTTAAAAAATATTAATGAATTTTTGGATTTTTCAAATTTTGAATGGTTTTTTCATACACAACTTATTAAGTTGTATGAAAATATTTCAACGCGTCTGGTAGACGCGAAACCTGATTAAAGTATAATTTTGGATTTTTGCAATTTTTTTATTAGTCCCTTTCGTAGCATCGCCCGACCGAAGCCCAACGCGTAGGTTAAGCGAAAAAAAAATGTTTCAACTAGTAAATGAGAAAGGGAGTATAATAAAAACTTGGTTTTTATGGGTTACTTTTTTATTTATTAGTATACGTTGTATTCTGATGAAGGGACAATTAGCCTCGATAATTCAACAAATGAGTGGTTTATGTAAAGTGTTTTCTTGTTAATTATATAATATATTTATCACCGCAATATTTATTTTATTTTTCGACGTAGTTTCACATACGTTACTAACAAAAATAACTAACGAAGCAAACTAATCATAGAAAATAGGACCTCAGGATCCGTCCGGCTGCACTCCTAGCGTCCGTCGTCCACAGCTACTGTACTCCAATTTTCGTATGCCTCGCTCTCGTTTTGTGATTCAAAGGTTTATTTCCAGCAAGTCTTTCTTCGATGTCTAAAACAACAGTGTGTTCAGCGCAATGACGTTGTGCATTTATAAAGATCCGATGTTCTCGATGTTTCTCATCATTTAGTTTTTTTCAGAATAATACTAAAATGTTCGGAAGACCTCGATCATGTGTAGTTCCTATTGTTTTTAGACTTTATTAACACAATGATGCATATAAGTAACTTCAGAAAACTCCACCATGGAAAATATAACCAGTTGAATTGATGCCAAATATAAAGTATGTAGGTACATATATATTATTAATAAATCACAGCTTGCGTCTCTGATTGCCCCAGCCATCGAATCGACCAGTTTTCCGAAATTTTTAGTCGATATCTTGTTTTCGATTAAAAGTCTTGCAGCAGTTGCAACTCCAGATTACATTGCGAAAAAATTCCACGCTGTAAGCTTCTGCAACATCAAAATACATTCAGAAGCTCAAACTGTACCGTAAGGGAGAATTATGTCGAGATTCAACGCAAAAAATATTGCTTCTGCCCGCGAAAAGGGGAGGAGAGATTATTTTCTCGCGGCGGCCCGTCTCTCCAGGTAAACATAAATCAATAATGTTTATCTTCATTATTTGTTTATTTATGAGAAACTATCACGAATGTCAATGAGAGAATTGTACTATGAGAATTGTGTTATGAGAAATTGTACAAATAATAATTAGAAATATCAGGTAATACGTGAATATCAAAAAGGATCATCTTACAAGTTTCCACGGTTTACAAAATATACTCGTAATTACGTATGAAACAACGCACACTTACCATGGGCATTAAACCTAGAATTAATTATTCCGCAAGGCTTTTGCGATGTGGCTTTATAGACGCATATTAAAGTTTCCTGGATGGATAGAGTAACGAATATTTATGTATGGAAAAAGGTGGACCATCAAGATAAGAATACTTGAGAATCTCGGACATATTATGAGAGAGTATAGTCTAAACAGGTCCAGGGAAAAATAAGTGGAGAGTGTAGTATAAACCAACTCATCTTCCACGGAATAAATAAGTGGAAAAATAAGCGTGGGAAAACGCCGCACCTCAAGGTTCCGTAACTTGAGGGACTGGTACGAACACTGAGTAGTGTTTGCCAATATGATCGCCGACCTCCGATGGGTAATGGCCCTATAAGAAGACACTTGACATGTACATTAATTTGATCGGCGTTAAAAAAATATACCTATAACAAAAAATCTACTTCATCATTAAAAACCTCAATCTATAAGGCGTGAAATAAAAATAAATTAAATATATTATTTTTAATTAAGCTGTAGTTTGTTTAACACACTTATTTGGTTAATTTTTGAATGATTTTAGATTTATAAATTTATTTTCAGTTGATTTATCAAAGTGTTTATTCCTACAAAAGTTTAGTGGTTTTTAGCTGCACTAGTAATATAGGTATGTATTGGGTATAATTTTTTTTAAATGCTTTTGAGTTGATTGTTGAGTATTACAATAAGTAAATCAGACAGGTTTCTTCGTACTAATCTACTAAATGTTTTTATTCAGGTAAGCTACATAGTAACTTTCTTAATTTAATTACTGCACTACTTTCACATAAAGTTCGCGCGAGTCAATGCAAACCGGGTAAAAGCCAAGCGCCTTGCGTTAAGCGCGATCGTGTGAAAATGAAAAAGTCATAATTATAAATGTTCAATATTATTTATTGCACGATTAACCTCATTTCACCGCGATGGGTGCATTGGATATTTAATGTGAAAAATGTTTTGATAACGTCTATAAAGAATTTCGCAAACATTTTTTTGATAATTAATTCCCTGTTCACAAACGTGGTTTCGGTGAATAATTGGCGATATACAATCGGTGTATTTGTTAATAATTGATCGACTGTTCACAAACGAATAAATTAATTATTCTCTGGACGTCGAATTGCAAAGGTGTAGGTACATGCGTGAACATTGACTTTAATTATGGATTCTAGACTATTAGTTAACTAGGTATCCGTTAGTTAAGAAAACAAAGATTCATTGTTATTGCTAAGCCGTATCTCTTATTAACACTTTGTAAAAGTAGTGAAAAAGAGATTTATCATATTAATAACAATAATAAATGTTGTATAAACCACTAGTCATTGAATTATCAAAATGTTTCGTCCCTTCATCAGAATAAAACGTGTACTAAAATTTAAATTCAGATATTAACAAAAACCAAAATAAATATTAGGTCGTTACATATGAAATTGGCGTTTAGTATGAGAGGAACATAAAGCCGATTTTTTTTAATTATAATATATTTATTTAATCAAAGTATGTACCATTGCTATCTATGCACTTTTGCCATCTCATAGGTAGTTCATCGATCCCTTTACTAAAAAAAACATTCGGACGGGAATCAATAAAATCTTTGAAGGCGGTTTGGACTGCCCCATCGGAGTTGAATTTTTTCCTTTGCAAGAAGTTATCCAAATTTCGAAAAAAATGGTAATCTGTTGGGGCAAGGTCCGAAGAGTACGGTGGATGTCTTAGACATTCCAATTGAAGCTCCTCTAATTTGGTAGCCGTCTGTTGTGCAGTGTGTGGTCTAGCGTTATCATGAAGCTAACGCTCACAAGTAACTTTTTTGGAGTCAATTTTCGCTTGGGGCATGGTTTGGCTGGTTCGGCAGGGTTCAGCCATTGCGATGAGCGCTTCCGATTATCGTACAGGATCCACTTTTCATCACAGGTAATGATTCGATTTAAAATCCCTTCATTATTGTGCCGGTTGAGTAATGCAACGCAGCAGTCAACGCTCGTTTGTTGATTTGCTTCACTCAATTCGTGAGGTACCCACCTTTCAAGCTTTTTCACCTTACCAATTTGCTTCAAGTGGATTAAAACAGTTTTATCACTAACACCGCAGCCTGCAGCTAACTCGGATGTGGTTTGCGATGGATCCGCTTCCACAATAGCCTTCAATTCTTCATTATCAACTTTGGTCTCCGGCCGTCCACGGGGCTTGTTCTGCAGGTCGAAATTTCCAGAACGAAAACGTTGGAACCAAAAACGCACTGTGTTTTCTTTTGCGGCACCGTCGCCATACACATCATTAATCCTTCGAGCCGTTTCTGCAGCATTGGTGCCACGGTGGAACTCGTACTCGCAAATAACGCGATATTTCAAGTTTTTCATTTTGTAAAATGAGTGACGCAAATAAAAAAACAATTGAGGAAAAAACAAATGAATTATAATTTTCAAAACACAACTACATGAGTAAATAGCTGTATAAATTTGGATTTGGAATTCCTAACCGAAGAGAAGATATTTGAGATCAAATTTGCCAGTACGGCAAAACGCCAATTTCATATGTAAGGACCTAATATATGGGAATTGAATCAATAATAAAGAACTGATGTACCTAATGGAATCAATCAATGTAATGGGTTACCAGTTTCATCGGTAACATCGTGAGATACTTTGGAGAATAGAAAACAAACATCCGTAAGCAGAAAGTATTTGAAAAATTGATATAAAAACGCTATAATTATTTATAAGAAGTATAATGAAAATCAAAGGAACAATAATAAGGTATCAGAGAATTTAAGAAAGAGTAAATAAAGGTTTGATTCATCGCCCAGAATCCACTGAATCACTGTCCCTCAAATTAATCACAGTATAAGTACAGTATTCTTGACAAATAAAAAACTTTAAAAATATATATATTTAAGTATAATTATATTTATACTTTAAAGTTAACGGACGCGAATTGGAATGCAAAAATATTTACTTACTTCTTCATTAAGAGCAAAATAGCTTTGTGGTAGCAAAATTATTTATATAATATTATTATAAAATTATTTATTAACACTTTGTATAAAACCACTATTTATTGAATTATCAACATGTTTCGGGGCCAATTGTCCTTTCATCAAAAAACAACTTATGCAAAAAATTAAAATTCCAACAGCAAATAAATTATTATAAATAACCAAATCCTTTTTGCAAAAAAATACCCGTCAAATTTGTTTTCACATTATTTCATTATTTATTCAACTCTCATATATTTATTCTTTGTAAATGTGTATACCTAATTCGAATATTAATTTTTAATATACGTTGTATTCTGACTGTACCAAGTAGAGGTTTAATACAAAGAAATCTTTTAATTTATATAAATAATTTTATTATGCAATATTTGGACGTAATGATCTTTAAGTTATTATTCATTTAAATAAATTTTAAGCGTATGCAATATTGAAATTACTTAAATTAATTAAAAAAGGCAACAGCAATTAACATGATCATGGTAAAAGACGAAAAAGAGAATTTGTAAAAAGTAATTTAACCTTTTTCCTTAAGAAAACATTCAAAGAAAAGCTTAATTTACCAAAAGTCAATGAAATACAAGACATGATGAATTCGAGGTATATATTATTTATAAACTCTTTTGGGGCTAAAAATGTGATGTTTCAATTTCAATTGGTTACAAAGTTATATTGAAAGTACACTAGCAAAAAGGAATTTAAATTTAATAGAATAAATAATTATGAAGCAGTGCGTGGCAATTAATAAATTCACTTTTCGGAAACCTTTTATGATATTTACGTAATATACGACTATATGTCATGTGGATGCAATCTTTGTAACTCGGTAACGATCTTGCGGAGTGAAGCAGCCCCCCGATTCAAAACCCTTTACAATTATTATTTCAATTAAATTTATAATGAACTTTGTTTATATAATATAACCGCTCGAATTTACATAATTATTATACCAGTCCTGAAATATTTCCATTAATTTTCATTTAAAAGTTTTCATATCTTTTCATCGTTCGATGCTTTTATATTTATTTTGTACTTTGTAAAGAAAAGGCAATATGTAATCTGAAGTTTATTATCACTTTTTTATCACTCTGAAGCGTATGGTGAAATACATAAAACTGAGTGGTTATATAAACAATTTTAAGGTAAATTTGATTAAAATTATTAACTACAATAGATATAAATAATAAAAATAGTTATTATTTCGCATAAAGTACAACTGATTCATTAACTTGGGTACGTATTTTAACAAAAATCGTTTTAAACATACAATTTTTAATGAAATAATTATTATTCTTTAATGCCTTTATAGATGATATTTCAAGTCTAGATCTAGATGAGAGCCCTATCAACTCACAACTTTGTGCGAGAATGATTTTAACCAGAAATATTGTACTTGAGAGATAAAAAAGGGAAAACGTCAGAAGAAGGGCAAGTTTAAAACTCACGGAGGTAAGAGTTTCGGTTGTCGGAATTTATTCCCGATTTCCATGTAGATCTAGTCGCCAGAGGGCGAGAACGGGAAATTGAAGCACTCCGGTTCAATAACAAACCGAAGAAATGCCGAGATGTTATCATAAGGAGGGAAATTTTTTAATTTCAAACGAAAGTGCGATCGGAAATAGTTCCGAGCATAAATAACGGAGGCTCCGTTGGCCGAGGCGGGCCGTACTTCGGGCGGGGGTTGTCGATCGGGGTAAATAAATCTAGCGACCCCGTCTTCCGATGCTATCGGCTGATCCCGGGCTAAGGAGGGCCGGCCGATAAGGGAGGAAATTCTGAATAGGACAATCGTAAAATTTCCAGATTAGCGGCGGAGATAAATTTAATTTGCTGTTAAAAATATTCAAGTAATTTAACATTCGAATCGAAAGATAACGTTTACAGCGGAGAAGTGTTTAATTTCGTGTTACAAACTCTCGGTCCAAACAGTGAAGACTTTGAATCCACTAATTCATTTTTATAAAAAAAAAATAGTTCTATGAATTCTTATGTACGGAATACGTGTCATCAATAGTCTTACTATTTTCAACAAGTTTAATGTTACAAAAGTGTTATAAAAAAAGAATTAACTTTCTCGTGTTCATGAACAGGAACCACCGAACACAGGATCACTTGACGAGAGTCTTAATCACTACAGCAACAACCTACTTTTTAAATTCAAATAATATTTTCATATTTCTTTTTACTTCATCGAAAACTTAAAAAAAAATTATGCTTGCAAGAAAAAAAAACCGAAACCAATTGAGTCATTGCGATTTCTTTATTTAAAGCTAGAGTTTCAACACATTCAAATATTTTATTAGAAGTTTTATTTAAAACTCCACTTTTTTTAAATATTTTTTCATATTGAAATGTACAAATTTTACGACGCCGAAGCTGATGAGTTTTTGCTGCGAAATATATTTTCTGCTTTATAATACTATACTATACTATATAATTAATAAGTTAAAATAATACGAGCTAAATTTTGATGATTATATACCAAAATATATATATACATATATCCATATTAAAGCTATACCTACGATAAAAAAGCAACACTTGCGGATCACGAATTTGACAGCCAAGTATGGAGCACGTTTAACAGCGTCTGGAAATGACAAGGGCAAAATAAACAAAAAACAAAAGCTCATATCGCTCTCGGTGCAAAGTCGCGCAGATGATAAATGACACCCCGAGCGCGGTCAATCGGATAAGAAGATGTCAATATGGCATAAAAAGTTTTATCTTCTTTGATAAATTCCACGTAGGAACATTCGTACATTTGATGGTCCCATAGTTTTCTGATAGGTAAGCTACATTGCTGAATCAATTCAATCAACAGAACGAATGACACAGCAAAGTTTCATCACTGAAAAAATTCTCCTGGAATACTTAGTATAAATAATCAGAGCTATACGTAGTTAACATAATGGGTAATAAGTGTATATTATAAAAGTATCAAGATCGCAAAATCAAAAAACATGCAGTTCTACTACTACTCTCTACTCAAGCTTCGATAGTATCCTGTAACTCTTACAATTTTAATTAAAATCACGTAGTAAAACAAATAAACAAAATATTTGTATGATTTTAATTTTTTTTAAATTACGATGATTTTTTTAGGAATATTCATATTTTAGCTTTATTACTATTTTATTACCGTGTTATAATTTATTTTATTACTTAATATTTTTTCTTACACGTTATTATAATTTATTCTCACGCTTTGTGTTATGTGTATTACATACATATATACCTATGGGAACATTAAATCATCTTACTTGGGTATTTTTTAATTATTGATAAAATTATATATTTTCTGCATATTTTTTATCGTTACCAATAATCTGTTCGTTCTCCAAATAAAATAAATATCTCTATATCTTATTATTCATAAATAAGCTCGATGATGAATGGTGTAAAGCAGGAATCCTACTCATACAGGATTATGGTAGCCCACATCGTAAGCCTCTTTCTTTAGCATCGGAAGATTTTACCCATTAAATTTGAATGTGAATTTTGTAGGAAAATACTTCAACAAATTGAAGTATTTTCCTACAAAACGATATATTTTGGCAATACACATTATACATCTTTCACGTTCACGAGTAATAATACCCCCACTTGACATTTGATCGGCGTCTCTTTGCATCTCAGGCAAACGATAACTTTGATAAATCCTTTGGCTAATAGAACTGTCGCTCTGTCATCACTATCAACGAGAACACATCTATCCTCTCAATAGTATGTCGATGAAAAAGAAGGCGTATACGTACGTTGGATAGGAAACAAAAAAAGTTTTCACAAAATATCGCTGTAATGGAAAATACTCGGAAATAAAACTAACTCTTGCAGCTCTTGCAACTTCTGTCGGAAGGCAGTCCCGAGCTAAGTAGAGAATAAATGTAATAGAATGCGGTGACCAGTAAATAAGGAGCCAACTTATAAACACTGATTTTTATTTTACGCTTGTGTTAGCTTCACGTGTTTGTCTAGACGGAATCTTATAATCGATATTTCACCCGCTTCCCAATGTCCAATCGCGCTGAAATTTTGCAAACAGACCTATTCTCGATGACATCTCATGAATCAGATTCACAAATTAATGAATTGTAATTAATTAATCAAAATTAAATATGGGAAATTAGTTAATGAGCTCACCAAAACATGGCGCCAGTTTCTTAACGAAGTTATTTTGTAATGTACTACGGTAATGTACTACGGTAACCATGTAATTTTTTTGTTTAAATAAAAAAAATTGTAACCTACAAAAATTCAGTACACTTACTTTCTGGATATGCCTCGTACATTGTCCTAGACACTTTCAATACACTGATTATCGTACTATCCCACACACACATACACACACACGCATGCACGTACGCACGCACGCACACACGCACGCACGCACACACACACACACACACACACTAGATTATTTTGTTTACACAATTTGGTACCTTATATCAGAATATCATGTATGTATTGTATCGCCGAATTTAGTTGATGGAAACATCCCCTTTGTAGATTGCGAGCTCTCTACGCTCCTCCGGAACCATCACGCCGAGTGAGGCAGATAACAAAAAAACATCAGACCTGCCTTGTCGCGGTCAGTAATGATTAACGACATATAACGAATATCGCGGCCGTCATAGCTCACCGGCGGCGTGAGTAGAGGCGGGAAACCATTTTTTCAATTATATACGGCGCCACACTACGCGTATTTTCCGCCGCGTCTCTTCGGTCGCGGAACGCCGCTACATTTCTTCAATACAATACGCGTTTATCATTGTTTATATCGGCTTTGCTTATTATTGTTGTTAATCACTGTTTATTTATTTAATTATTTCAAAAAAAGCCTTGTTTACAACATATAGGTAGTTAATAATAATTAAACAATAAAAATAAATAAGATAAGATTATACAATTTTTTGTTGTTGTTAGATTTGTGGATTATGCCACTCTACTAGGCTACGCCTGTCGCAGAGTGGCGTTAGAGAACACAATTATAATATTTTTTGAATTCGTCAATAATATTTGTTTTCATAAGGTAATAATTATGTATCTACAAAGTATCAAGTGCAATGTTAGTGATAGGTTGAGTGAGTCATAAGTCCAAGTGTAAATATGTGTAGAATATTGTTTAATGTAAAAAGGGTTAAAGTTTTGTTTTAGATTATTTTTTATTTTACTTAATTTATTTATTTATTTATATAGGTGTATACTTTTATTTATAGACATTATTATGCGATTACAGTAAGTAAATTTTCAGTTGCTGTTCTACCTTTAGAGGTAAGCCAGTTGTTTTCTAAAGCTTTTATTTTATTAATTGAGTATATTCTGATTGTCGAGAAGTCTGTTTTAAATATGTTAAATATTTTAGGCCCTATGTATGAGTAATTTTTCTGTCCATGTGTTGTCTTAGTTTTTGGTATTTCGTCAAGGTTTTGTAATGCTTGTCTAATATTATGTGAATGCGAGTTACTGGTTGCTGTTAGGAGGTTTGTGTTTTTGATGTAGAAGATGAGGGTAGACTTAACGAACAGCTGTCTAACGTCCAGTACATTAAATTCTCTGAATCGTCTGTCTGATTGGTATATATGGTTTCTTATTAATGACTCGGAGCAAGGTTTTTTGTGCCGTTATAGCTGGTTTTAATGTGGATTTGTAAGTACCTCCCCAACTTGGAATCGCACAGTTCAAAATGACTGGGCAAGAGCATAATAGATAGTGTTGAGTTGCTGTTTATTAAAAATATTACGTATGGATTTAAATAGATAAATGAGTTTTAGAAGTTTTCCCGATAATAGTTTAATGTGAAGTTTCCAGTTTAGGTGCCTCTCTATTATGATTCCCAAGTATTTCACACTATCTGCATTTTCCAAGGGGGTGCAACCACAATTTTGGTGTTGACAATCATGCATAGTTAATTTTAACTCGCTAGATGGCTGCCCTCTTTTATATATGCTGAATGTCAAATACAAAGTTTTTTTGAGATTGACTGTTAGCAAATTATTTTCCAGCCAGTGTTTTACTATGTCGCAACCCAGTTCAGCTGCTTTGAAAACTTCTTAATTGTTGTTCATACTTTGTTATTTCACTTTTCTTTTTGTTTTATTGCTTATTATTGTTGGTAATTAATATTATGTACTTATTATTTTTCATATTATTTTATGGGAGAGTGTTGATTTAAAAGCTGTCTTTCATTCTTTGTTTTTCACTTTTTTGTTTTATTACTTCATATTGTTGATATTTATTGGTTAGATTAGCGTTTAAGATTTGAAATCATATTGGTATATGAGTCGTTCTTAATTGAGCTCTAGTCGAATATTTCAAGATTACATTGTTTTGTTGATTTATTGTAACTGAGAACTTGTGAATACTCTGTATAAATAAATAAATAAATTACCGAACACACTACACGGATGATCGGTCAACTCATTTGCTTTGCCGATTTTACGCGACGAAAGAGACGCGGTGGAAGATACGCGCAGTGTGGTGCCGGCCTTAAGCATTAGGCGTTACGATAATTAATTTTTAATCGCATGAAACAGAGAGAACAAGACGCAAAAGCTTGTGAAGGTCCAAGCTAAGATGAAGCAGCAATGCCACGGGCATGCACAGTCGAAGCATCAGTTGAAAAAAAAAACTAAATATCTATGAAATTTTTCATTAAAATCAGAATAATTTGATAATGATACATTTTTAAAGTTTTATCAATATATATAAAAATAAACCCGTGTTTCCCTTCCCGCCAAGTTTTCTTCACAACCATTCACTATCACCCACTGGTAGCTATGGTGGTGGGTAGCCCTTGGTGGCACATCGAAAGAATGCGAGTTTAGAGGAGGTGGCTGAGCCTGGGTGGGAGTGGGTGACGAAAATGCGCTTGTTTTGCACATTGTTTTGTTATGGGAAGGCCGCAAATGTTTCAGATTATTTCAGAATGGGCCCGCCGACTAAATCGGTGAATCTAGAAGGATCCGGAAAACCTGCTCTTGAAAGTTCTGGAAGGAGAACGTTCTAGAAAAATCCCGAAAGTTCTATACGGTTCAAAACCTAGTGGCGGAGTATGTCAGTGAGTCAAGAAGGTTCCATAATGTTCTAGAAGATTCCCGAGTATTCAATTAGGTACCAAACTGAGTGTGCGAAGTGCGTAGGTGAGTCTAGAAGATTCCAGAACTTTCGGTAAAGTTCTAGAAATTTCTGGAAGACGGACGTTGTAGAAGTTTCCCGAAAGTTCTATAAGGTTCCATACTGAATGGTGGACTGTGTCAGCGACTTTAGAAGGTTCCAGAACGTTCGATTAAGTTCGAGAATGTTCTGGAAGGAGATTTTCAAAACTATTGCCCACCATCTACATTCTACTTCCATAACTGTCTAAATACCATTCAAGTCGGTATATCAAAAATGCATTTTTGCATCACAGCAAGTTATGAATTTAATTTCAAAAATGATTTGATAAAATCCTGTATACATTTTAGTACTGGATATTAAAAGAAAAATAATAAAATGACGTTCATACATATATGGACGTGGTTTAGAAAAAATATATGAAGAGTTGAGATGCTCTATCTACAGTTCCATGCGGATTCTCTACAGCGCATTAACTTATAAAAGACGTTGGATTTTTTTTTTACGTAAATACTTACATAACTAAAACTTAAAAAGTACCATTTACCGAAAACCTCTATACTTACTAATTTTACCGTCATAACATATATATTTCGAAATTAGAAAAATATATATGTAATAACCACGTAATAAACATGAACGCTGAATATTATAAAAACATACACTTTATAAAATTGTAAACGGTTGCCCGGATGTGCAAAATATTTTTTGCAAAATTCGAATTACAGTTCCCATTACTGTCCACCACAATATTCAGTTATATTCGTTTATTTTTTTTCAACACGAATATTGGATACTTCTCTTCAATTCCGCGATTTGTGAGAACATACCAACATACAATGAGGCATATTTTCAAATTGTAAATCGAAATTCAAAAATAACATTTTATTGCGATTAAAGATATGTGGGGTAAAAAAGCAAAGGTAGCAAAATCCGAAAAATTATATCAATATTTTGAATGCAGTCACTGAGGATAACTTAAATTTAAAATGTTTATATTTTATATATCTATCCTTTTCTATAAAACCTTTAATTCATAAATTAATAATTCTCGATGACTGCATTCAATTTCTTTTGGATTTTCCAGCCTTCCAGCCTTTGCTTTTAGACCCCACATATGATCAATGATGAAAGAGTCAAAATAACCTTCTTGTGTGATTTTATACCTTTCATTATTATAATTCTAGTCATATTACAGTAAGTTATGGATATGAGCGGCTTCGTCAGAAACGATTTTAATAGTATGCGCGCAAAAACAATGCATGTACCAACTGCACGTAGACAATATTAAGATGTCAATAATTTATGATATCGTGCATAAAATTTAAGGGCATTCCATTCCTCTTTTTGTGGTAAATAAAATAAAATTGAAAAAAACTAAATCAGTCAATGAATCAAAATAAAAACGACACATTATTTTTATATGAAAATTGATCAATTTTAAAACAAGTGTTCTCAAAGTAATTTTTCCGATTTTCATTTTTTTTTGTCCTCGCTTACCAACCAAGTATAAATTTGTTTATATTTTTAAATCTAAAGAAACTTCCGGTGTACATTAAATAATACAGCTTGATAATTAAAAGAAAAATAAATATTTGAAAATGTTGTCTACAGCAGTCCTCTAATGAGCAGTGTTTAATAAATTTATAATTAATAATTCAATGTTATATTTAAATTTCTTTGCAGTTTATAATTGGATAGCAATTTCGCTCTGTCCGGTTGAACAGGACGCAGGTTTCATTATGTTTTTAGTAAAGTCTAAATTAAAAATTTCGTAAATCCTTCGAGTGCGAGATTGAAATGATTGATTGATTGAAAAAAAAATCAATTATAAAAAATTTAAATAAAAAAAAATTAAAAATGAAATTTACTAGACATAATTATGCATGAATAAATATTTTATCTGCGTTATAAACGTATCTTAAATATACGAGAGGTGGGACAAACTGCCGCTGCCAATCCCCTCGCCTAAAGATGTTTTTTTTTTAATCTCTATATAATTTTATACTTTGTGGTTTTAATGGAAAAGATCAATATCAAAATCAAAAAAAAAAATTCAAAATTAACTTTTTGTCGATATTTCTAACATATCTTCTGTTATAAGTAAAAAGTTAGACAATCCTTAAATAACTTACGCAGGATCTTTGAAAATGGTGGACCATTAGTGAGTAATAAATATTTATATTAAATTTCATTGAAATTCAACTTATTTTGCAGAACTGGGATGGAGTTCTGCGAGACTTTTTTTTAGAAACCCTGGATAGATAAAAGGATGAGGTTATTATTTTCAATTATAAAAACCAACCTTATTTGCGCGAATTCGTTAATGCGAGAGAAGGGCAAACCGTCACCTGAAAATAAAAGAAAATAAAACGTTAATACAAAATAAATAAAAACACAATCGCATCAGAGATTCTAAAAAGATTTTGCGTTATAATGCATAATTAATTTAAATGATGAACTACCAGATTTAAATGACTGCGCTTGTTCCTAAATCACGAGCGGATTACAGATATGCCAATAATAAATCATAGGAAACATTTGTCCGTTTGTGTGGTTTTATTCATTATTCATCAATAGAGGATTACAAATAAACGTATAATTATTTAGATTAAATCAAGGCTCCAGTCAATTAATCCGGAGAATTTGACAAACGGCCGAACGACATACTGCTAAACGTGCATTAATACTTTTATTTGCAATTCATTTTAACAAACTGTTAACCGACTACTTTAATTTACGCACAATACCTTTACAGATGGTAACAGTCGCTCGAGAGTGTATTTGTAAAACTTATTTAATTTTTTATACGGTGCAAAGTACCATTATCAAAATTTATACACATTAAGAAGCGATTTATAAATAATGATAAAATAAAATCATATTGAAAAACCATAATTAAAATGAATATGCTAATGATAACAATTACAAAAAAATAGAAAAACAAATTTTTTGAGTATGTTCAACTTCATACTCAATGATCTGAATATATAAAAACTGGTCTAAAAAGATGTTAAAAATTTAAATAATTTTCAGGCGTATTCTGGTATAACATTATTAATTCGGTAGAATCTCATATTCGCATATAAATGATTTAAAAACTCCAATCAAAATTTAGATATCTCATTATCAGTACCGACGTCTGTATTGGATTATGGGGATGACAAAGTTAAAAATACAACTCACGTACGAAACAAGGTGTGCAAGTTAAACATATATACAACTTCCAAAAATTTTATAGATGTAGCAGTCTATCATGGGTGGAATTGGTGAACGTAACGTCATAAAAAAATTCTTATTTTTCTGTCACACGACGCTTCGCTAGGGGAAACATTCAAAGTTTCTCCAACACTGAAAATTATCGAAATCGTGAAAGTCAGTGCTTTTCCAAAGATGAACCGCCTCGTACATACACACAGGCCGAAGATAGACCGCTGTACAAACACACACACGGACAAGAGACTCCGTATAAAAATTCGCTCACGCAATTACGACTATCCCGCGTTTCGAATTTTAATGAACTGTTTCATAAAATAAACATTTTTGCGGAATAGCGGAATGTTGAAATAAACGAAACGTGAAAATGCTCAAAAGTTTTTTATTTAAAGTCGTATATTTGTTATGGATAGGTATCGGATTTATATTATTAGAGAATCACAACACGTCCGATTCGGCAATCTACGTTCAGGAAATATTTTAACACATTTTTCCAAAGGAGAATTATTTAAACCTTCTAAATACATGTTAACAAATAATTAGTATCCCAATATTAATAATTTTGTCATCTGTCTGTCTGTCTGTCTGTCCATAACTTCCTGTAACGCCCTTAACTTCTTTCATAATTTTTTTTCTTTTTTCATTTCCTTAATTTATTTTTTCATTTTTTTTTGTATAAATTAATAAATAGGTACCTATTCTTTAAGAACTGACATGTAAAAGTGCCGACGTTTTTGACGGGTTACAACTGGTACACATATAAACCCTTTGTTTTTCTATGTGCCATACTTCCGTAACTTCTATAACTTCCTGTAACGTCCGTAACTTCTTTTATATATTTTTTCCTTTTTTCATTTCCTTAATTTATTTTTTCATTTTTTTTGTATAAATTAATAAATAGGTACCTATTCTTTAAGAACTGACATGTAAAAGTGCCGACATTTTTGACGGGTTACAACTGGTACACATATAAACCCTTTGTTTTTCTATGTGCCATACTTCCGAAACTCAGAAAACAAGCGTATATCATTTCAATTCACAGGAAAGCATCAAAATAAGATTGAGAATTACAAACCGACATGTGCTACCATCAACTTTATCATTCAAAGTGGATCCAAATAACTTCTAGTGTTCCGCAAGGATCAACCCTTGGACCCTTCTTCTTTATATTATTCATGTCTCTAAGTGCTTTCAATCTGCCTCTTTGCTGTCGATTTAAAATTATACAGAATATCTCCAGACTCGTCGACTGCTAGAATATCTCCAACGCGACTTAAACATAATTTATGATTACTGTATCACAAATAAACTATTTATAGGCTTACCAAATGCAAATTAATCAGTTTTACAAAAAAATCTTCACAAATATGTACATCTATGGTGGTAATACAGTGGCAACAAGCTTTGATCCGTCGATTCAACAAAAGACCAAGGTGTAATTTTTGTCACCCACTTCGTCGAATATGCGTTCAGCATTTGGAATGTACAAAGTGAAAAAAATATAAAATAAACACGCGTAACTTTAGGTTGAACATTCCTCGACAGCACTATGCAGATTCATTGAAATATTTCTACATTTTAAGTTTAAAAAAACAGATGCACACCTGATAGCACACCGTTGGATATTTTCAACTTGTACAAGATACAAGATTGTTCATCCCTGTTCCCACTTACAAATATTCATGTCCCAGCATGGGCTACTAGAACACACTGCCTCTTCCACATTGCTCGCACTGGATTACGTTCGCCCATGGTGGGAATTTTCCAAGCTAAAACTACTTGTTCGCCGACATTGATATGTATATGTTGTGTCTTCATATGAACTAAGAATCTAAGTGAATATTTTTCTGCGTCACAACATTTGATTAATATCCAAATACGTACATAAAACTCTGCGACGCAAGATATAAATGAAGTTTCAAGTTTCTTGTTATTTCTTTGTTTATTATTTTCACTTATTTTATTATGTTATTACTTCCTTATATTCATTTCATTATCTTAAATCTCACTACTATTTCATAATTTCAATAAATTATTTTTTCCGTTTTTTTGCTAATGTTCTTGTCTTCTATTTATTATTGGTTCTTTTGTTATATATATTTCAAATTTGTTTCTATGTGAAATATGTAAGGACAAAAGTTAGCATGTTCAATTCTGACAACTCATGTTCTTATGTTTCACTCTGCACCTCCTTAGATAGGAAACAGCAAACCAGTGAATTCAACAATGTAAAGGCATTTTAAACAGACTGCCTAAAGAAAATATCGATAGCAAAATAACAGCAAAGACTTAAAAGAAAATCTTTTAAACACAACATAAGTTATTGAAAAGTTTTTGTGGTGTTGAGGTGTTTATTTAAAATAGGAAAACATCCAGTAAAGATGACGCTTACCGTCACGGATTCGCGGCAGTGAGAGACGAAATTAAACACATAAATTAAATAAAGTTTTTATCGCAAGGATTCGCTATCAAGAATATTCTGCACGCGGGTAGATACTTTGGTACTTTATCGTTGGCCGCCAATTAGCATTGAATCGTACTTTCGCAGCTGCTCAATACATAGGATAATCGATTTCTAGAAGTTTCTCCAGCATAATCGCGTTTTCTACGAATTTCTAGTTTATATTAAAATGTTCGTTTATTAAAACTTAAAAACATCGATTGTATGAATATATCTAGGGTCTCACAAAGACAGAAGAAAATCAACAATTTAATCGATCAATTTATTCATCAAAAATACACAAGAATATTCTAAGCAGACATTGTCGTCAAAACTTTTTGTAAACTGAGATGGATTACGTTTGCATAATTGGTGTTTCCATCAAATAGATTGCTGAATATATATTAAAAATATTTTTTCCAAACGAGAACTTTTTAATTTCAAATTATAACCTGGTAATATGTAGGTAAGCAGATTGGAAAACGAGTTGTTTCTGTGTTTTCATTTTATAGTAATAAAGACGCGTGAATTCAATGATTAAAAATAAAACTCTGGCAAAGTATATATGGCATGGCCGGTTTATTGAAAAATACAATATTCAGGAAATATTTATTATGTTTTAGTTTATGAGAAGTCCATTCCATGATTTAAAAATAAAATAAATTGTATTTCAAATTTGCATGAAGGTGGTCAACAAGAAATTCACTGGAGTTCTCAGAAAGGAGATCACGAAAAGTCTACGCGTATAGTTCTGAGAATTCCATCCTAAATTTCTATCCGCACAAAGTCTTTATATTCTATACATTATTGCAATTATAAATATATTCGTAAAACATTATCAAATATAAATATTTAAAAAATAAAATATGTTGTAACAAAATGAGTATTTCTAAACATAATAAAGCGCAGACATTTTGTTTCTTACGTACCTAAGAATCTAGTAAAGCATCTGTTTGCTCCCCTCAAACGATCGCGAACAGAAATCGGATACGTCTCCTCTAGTGTGTGGAGGGTGTGAACCAAAAAGTACAAGTCGAACACAAAGATCTCCACCCGCAGGCGCAGGTTGTACAAAATGTCGGTATATTTCATCCACAGAATAGCCACTCTGCTCTGAAGAAAGGTCAGCCTTGTATTCCCCGTCCTTCTCTCGTGTCACGGACCATTCTTATACAGCGATTCAAGACGAAGGAATGGTATTGGTTTTGAGATTTTCACAAATACATATAAAAAAAATTTAAAACGGTATGAACTCGAATTGCTAACTGCCTCATTTCAATACTAGTAGTAGTCTGCATTTGTAGTAACCTATATTTTACCACGGTTATACTAGCTTCACCTGTTTGTCTGGACAAAATCTTATAATCGATATTTCACCTGTTTCCCAATGTCCAATCGAGCTGAAATGATTTGTAAACAGACATATTACCGATGACAATATGTAAATTAATAACCAGATTCACTAATTAATCAATTAATCCATCATATTAATTACTTAAAGTTTTATTAAATTAAATTAGTTAATGAGCGCTATTTTCCTATTGAAGTGATTTTGTATGTTGGGGGTAATAAGAAGACTATATAAAATTACATTACATGAAAAAAATATTTTTTTATAAAAACCACGCTTATGTTTAAATGTAGGTGCCTACTAAAAATTAAATAAAATTCAAAGCCAAATTTTTTTTGCCTCACTCTCTAAATAATAGCGTGTGCGGTTTCCTTTTATCAACAACAGAATTCTGTAGCCTGTATCAATATAGTGGGCGCCCACCTTTTATTTGGAGAATGAGGTAAAAATTTTTTTGGTCGAAATTTTAATTTTAATTTTTTTTAAGTACATTTAAATATAAGAGTGGTTTAAAAAATTTTTTTTTTCATGGAATATAATTTCTTAGTTGGCTCTAATTTCATAACACAAGCGTTTGACTTGAGTCAAAATAGTAAGAATATTGATACGACAGTTTTATTTTGTACGCATATTTTTTTTTAAAACAAAGCACTGGTACAAGAAACTAAGTTCTGAACAATTAATTGTTAGTTACCAGAAAACAAAATTTATTTAAAGTAATAACTTAAGGTTTTGGTGAAAAACTATTTTATTTCATGTCATTTTCATTATTACTCTACACAGAAAAAACAAATTACTCGAAACATATTAATTAAAGTGCGTTGAACTACCGCAGCGAGACGTAAGTTTAAAATTATTAAAGAGAGTTGTGCAAAAAGTACAAAAACAACCGCATATCCTATGCAATAATTTATTTAATAAATTCATTCCTGCAAGTTTTTCCTTTTCCTGCGTAAACTTCTTTAAAACGACGGGTTAATTAATGATGCTGTAGGCTGGGGTTGAAGATCCGCCCCCAGCCGGATGTAGCGGGGAGGTAAATCTGCTATCGGTCGGCCAGGGGACGGTTTCTCACGCGATACCACCATGATTTATGGCCGCAGCCGGGGGGACAAAAAAGTATCAACCCTGTGATAACACGGCGCTATCTGCTGTGGGAGTACAGTTCTGTAGGTTTCATCATAAAAAATTCACTTCTCTTTCCAATATTACTTTGAGAGACTTCTAGTTGAGATGAGATGGCGTATTCTTGATACAATTTTATTTTTATACGACCGTATGTGTTGTTACGAGACGCTAAAAGGAATTTCCGCACTGTCCGAACCCCTGGTGTGTGTCACTTGTCACAGCACTATCGAAACGGCCTAGGGTGATCTATCGCCGTCGGGAGGCATCTGAAACATTCGAGAAACACCTAGAAAGCTGGAAGCCATGAAAATCTTCTCCCAAACTAGACTAATCCAGAAAGTACGAAAGCATCAGCTTTTAATATAAATACGGACGCGTCGTGGCGGTTGTGGTTGTTGTCGCGTTGCTAGTTCGTAGCCGTGCGAAATCACTGAGAAATATGTCGCAGACGACGGCCAGGCCGTGAATCAAGAGAAGTACTTACCTAAGTGGCGTAATAAACCGAAGCGATCAACACGTGCGAAATTGGATGGAATGTTCTAGTGAATATTAAATACGTGTTACCCAGCGATAAACAAGTGTTTATTTACGTGGGATTTAAGGAATAGCGTTAAGTTTAACTGTATTAATAATTAAATAGTGACTTTGTACATTTAATAGTTAAATAATCAGTAATAAATAAATCGCTATTTAAGATTCCAGTGTTTTCATTCATCCCTCTCTAGCCACGACACGTGACAGTATATACTTGTATAGTAGATATACAGTAGAGTCAATCATCACCACGCATTTTGTCGCCTCTGTCAATAATATTTTTAAATGATGACACATCATTTTTTAAATAAAAGGGACTCAACAATTTACATGTATTAGAATGAACGTAGAGGATCTGTCTCTGACATCTGGGCTTCCTTCTGTGTTCCATATGTGAAAAGTAGGTATACAGCGGTTTATATACGTACTAGTATATGAGCTGTTTGCTAGCTAAGCAAGTATTAATGCACAAAGCTGATACAAAGAGAAAAGCTACTGCAGTAATACACATGGAAATGAATTTACAATAAATGTGACATATCACAGACTACTTTATACATTAAATTACCCAAAGGCAAGGGAATTCGTGCGTTTTTCCTCCAACTGGACCACAGTCGAAGATAAAACTAATCTTCTTCTTTTCTATACGCACTTGCACCCTCCACGGTGCCGACGGGAGGCATTACCATAGGCGCTTAAGCTTCATTATAAGGGCACTCTATAGCTAACTTTAGGACCTAGAATAACTCAGTATCCCTGACTATCCATCTTTATCCACTTCACTCTCTACGCTCAACAGATTCATTCAATTCAACCTTTGGAATTTTTTTACTTTTAATTACAGAACACCTTAACCTCAGAATGTTTGAAAGTTTGAAGTCGGACGGAGAGTAAAGGGCGGGTCCCCGGAACCTGACAATTAACACAATCCCTCAAAGGCCCGGGTAGGCGGTTAGGCGAGGAAGGATAAAAATCATTAATGAAGAGATTTCGTTATGGCTGCTGAATTACTATTTGTTCTGGTAGTTATTGCAGTCGTTAGGTGCATGCTTACCGAACAACATTTGGATATATATGCAGTGTCTCATAGCTAGTAGCAAAAACTTCGGGGAGTTTTCACACAGTTTTGAATAGAAAATATTCTTTACACTTTGCGTGGAATGTCGGCAGTTACGAAGATAAGCGACATCAAAGTTTGCATTTTTTTAAAAACATTTTTGACTGATTTTCAGTAAAACGTTTGACTATGAATACAGTAACTCAAGTGGAATAATAAAAATATATGGAATGTGAAACACTTCGTGAGGAGATTTTAATCGTAAATGCATCATACTTCTAGAAATCCCAGCATTAGACTTAAAGGGCATCGTTGTTATCCAAACAGTAATAACTTTTCTTAATACTCGAACCACATCACGGAAAACAATCATTATTTTCATTCAAGTACCATCAAACTTCTTCATCCTGTCGCGAGTACGGGTAATAAAATGAATAATTTTGAAAGTTAAATAAGTTAAGAAATTAAAAGAATGAAAGAAAGGGTGTTAATTTGTGTGTATTTCGAGCCGCTAGAATAGGAAGATGTCGGTACTCTCAAGTAATAGTCAATGTTGGGGGGACCTAACACGACAATAGGAGAAGAATAGGATTGATTTGCTTTACAATATTAATTTCACCAACTCTTCTTCTCTTCTCTTCATATTCCCGTTACAACCACTTTTACACTAGCAACTCCAGGTCATTTTATCAGTATCAAATCAATTCATTATTTGAATATTCACCTAAACTATGTAAAAATTCTACATTTGTAAGTAACTTAATACCTCACCTGTCGATGGGACAAATATATTTAAACTCATAAACTTATAAAATATATTTAAACTCATAAAAAACTTATAAAAATTATCTTTAAACTCACGTATAGCTTACATGGTTTATGTTTTTCACCCAATTTAATGATCATCATGAATAATCTCTAAAATTTAAATGCCAAATCCATCAATAATATAAATGTAAAAATTTTTTTTATATGGTTTTTATACAGAAGCGGCCATGCCCACACGATCAGATTTACGTTTACAAAAGTTAACTGGGTGGTGTGCTCGCTCTTGACAAAAATGATTTAAAAAATAGTGAAATGTACCGTTTGCACTATTTAACTTTCGCCCCCTATTGTTATGTTGGTTCACGACCCGACAGAGTAAACATTACATTATTTATGTTCTCAATTAAAGCCTCGTTTAATTTCAGTGATTTTGTGAATAGGGCCACTAGGCGGGTAAAACCGAACAACAATATGTACGAGCAGTGTAATTCCCTGAGTAGTGCGGCTCTTCAAAGCTTTGTGAATTCTGAAAACATTTCATATTTTAGTACTCAAATCGCAAAACGATTTGTTTGTCATTGTGTGAGAACACCGTTACTTATCAACGGCATTTTTAATATTTTCATATAACAAAAAACCAAAGAATCATTTATCGTAATAGATATTCTTATATAAAATGTAAAATAATATGAGATACCCGATAAAATATTGACAGCAAATTATCAGTTTGGAATTATCTTTTTACAATCGACAACATTTCAAGTGTAGAAACGATAAGATTTTGATTCATTAATCATGCATTAGTCGTTGCAATACACAAGGTTTCAAATTTTTTATAGAGTATATTTGCCTGTATGTTCATTGAACTGCTTTTTTTTAATTTTCCAAAAATAAACGCTAAATAATAAATACACATGTGTAAAATTTTAATATCTGACAATTTTAAGAGATTTTTTAAACATTATTAAATGTTGAAAACGTAATTTTTTACATAAATCTTACAAAAACGTAGAGCTTAAAAAAATCATGATAGCAGTGCATCATTAATTAAATTCGCTTCGCGACACCAACCATTAGTGATTTTATCCACCGTTTCTGGAATATATATATATAAATCGAGTAGCTCGATGGTTTTATGGTTATGACTCTCGCCTCGTGATCCAAAGTTCGCGGGTTCGAACCTTACTCCAGACCAGCAAGTTAGTCCTATTTTCATAAGAATATTGATGTGACATTTATTCCGTGTACGCATCTCTATTTTTTTTAAATAAAAGGAAACCGATGAAAAAAATGTGTATGTTAAATAAAGTAAACAAACCCATCTGAGAACGATCTGAGCGAAAAGTCAAACAGAGACGACCCAACAATCGAGACTATCTTTCTAACTGTGAATAATGGACGTCCGATTTGTCCATCAAAGTCTCCCACTCTGCTCCGCCACTTAAATGGGTAATAATGGTGCGATACCCGGGTGCCAAAAGAGACGTATACTAAATATCGATATTGTCAAGAATTCTAGTTTAGTCTTAAACAACTTGACGAATTCGCGTTACTTAAATATTGTATGTGGTTTTCGGGCGTTTGCGAAGAGTATAAATGATGGATTTAGTGCCGTCGGTAGGGGGAGGCAGATGACGGAAGACGGAAATCCGTGGGAGTGATTTATAGGGCGGAAAATATGTGCATCAATGATGCTGCGGAAGACTGCAGAGAAGATTACAGTGTGGGTGAAGAATGTAACAGATAATAATCAATTTTATCATTTCTAAGGGGGAAGAAGTTTACATTTTTAAATTAGATTTACTCTGAAACGAACATTATGTCTGGGAAACTGATATCTTAAAAGAAACTTCTAGTAACTTTTTAAACAAATCCATTCTAGTAGCTTCCTATTTGGTTTACGCTAATAAACGTAAAAAAATGAAAATTAGATATAATCGTTGTCAAAGGCGAATTTCTGTCTCCATCACGTTGTGTGTGACAAAAATATTGTACCACTCTAAAATAATAATTTGCTATATTTATTTTATTCTGTAAGTGTATTCATAACTTTTTTATTGTTACAACAATAAAAAAGTTATGAATACACTTACGGCGGTACTTTTACATGTGAAATAAGTTACGGACAGACAGACAACGAAATTATTATTATTGGGATTGTTTTATGCTTGACGAGACAATAACGAAAATACACTTTGTAAATTTTTGATTGCATACAATACCTACTTATCAAAGAAAAAATATGGTACTAGATACATGTTTTTATTTAAAGATTTACTTTCATTTTTACTCAGTTTCAAATCAAAATAAATAATATTTTTTAAATATATATTTTTTATCGTTAACGTTCGATCATTGAGTCCGGCTTCACAAATGGTTACAGTCTAAATCGTGTCACCACTCTCGGGCTACAATTACATATGGAAATTATCAATAGAACCAACTTCTGATATGTAAGCAGGTTTTATAAACTGTATTCTATATTCTAATCTAGGTAATTTTGGAACTCAATTCCTTTGATTCGTTTTTGAACTTCGTTTCGAAATTCGAACAAACAACCACGATATGAATATAATAGGCTAGGCATACATGAATACTGTTTTTCTTTATAATTAAACTAATTAACCTTGTTTACACCACTAACATATTTTAGTGGTGTAAACAAAGTTAATTAGTTTAATTATATTCATAATGAATAACCACAAAGTTATAGCAAAATAGAACAGTATACTGATCTTTGTTCGCATATCAGCACTTGCTTCACATACAATCGGTCGTATTCTGAAAATGACAAAATTGTTTTTTGGGATTGTTACCCCGTTTCTCTATTTTTGCGAAAATAGAGAAACGTCAAGAGTCAAGACATGTGTAAAATGTCAACATTACAATCATTGTGACGAATATATTGGCTTTAATTTAATATCTGAAATCTTTGGATGACGAAATTAGTAGATTTGTGTAAAACCAACAAAGTACTTACAACTTTTAAAATAATATAGTAGGTACGTATTTTATATAACGCATGAGAGATAATACTTCTTTGGAATACCGAAAAACAGTAAGGGTTTCCATAAATGCTAAAAGTTTATTTGAATAGAGCGATAAAAGGAGTAAGGCAAGATATTAAATATGATTCATAAACTTTTATGAAATAAATATTTATTTTTTCATCCATCAGAAATATTATAGAATTCATATCTAGGTATATCGAGTCAAATATTCATCATGAATTACATCTACTACCATAGCTTTTTTCATCGGTGACTGAATTCGTACATATTATTGGTAATTGATAACTAAAGTATAATATTAATATTTTTGAAGAAACATTGTAGAGATATCATGTTAACACCGCATCAATGATGGAACGTGCCATGATATTGAAACGGTAGGATCATTATTTAGAGTTAAATTTAGATGATTTAGAAAAAATTAAAAAATGACTGAAACGAAAGAATGAATGAATGAAAAAAATGAACAGAATGTACATGCGTATCACCCTGTTCCTACTACGTGTGTAGTCTTTGTCTCTTACAAGTGAACTTAGAGTACTAACTATTGTCTTTAAGGCTGATTCCATGGTGTGAAAGCTTCCGTCGCATGATGTGCCGCACATTTCGTTGCATCCTGAAATTTCACCCAAAAGGCGCCTAAAGAAGTATAAGTTCAAAAATATTCTCGAAATACAAATAACTATCATAAACGCTTTGTATAAAGTACATATACCAGTATTTTACTATTTTTTGTTGTCTCGTACAAAATTATATTTTTCGTTTTAAGAATACACAATTGCGCCGTTTTCTAAAAATGAAATCCGAATCTATTGAACCTTGATGTACGAGTGTGTGTGTATGAATGAGGAAAGAATGGTAAGAATATATAATGCAAGTGTTGATGGCGCCAGAAAGAGAGGGCAATCACGGAAGACGTGGCATGATCGGATTAACCAAATACTGGAAGATGGTCCCGTTAGAAGCCTTAAGAACCGGGAGCTTGCATGCGAAAATGTATGAATGTAGATGAGGCGAGAGTTGTATGTCAGGACAGAAGAGTGTGGCGCTCTATTCTCTCTGCCTACCCACACGGGGAAACGGCGTGATGGTAAGTAAATAAGTTACGATTCTTTATTTACTATAATACAATCATAATTCGTCTTGAAGTAAGTAAGCTATTAGAAAACTATTTTTGTAAATACTATGTTCTTTTTTTATATCGTAAAATGTGAAAATTCCCCCATTACACGGAGCAAAATTCATAAAGTACTAATCACCAAGAAGCGAAAGCGCAAAAAATATAAAATAAGTTAAGTCCTCAGGAGTCTATTAAACTCAAGTACTTACTCTAGTGCATTACAATTTGAAGACAACACACTACAGCGAGGAAATAGAGGGTACATAAGTAGTTGGTCTTAGTTACTGAAGTAGTAGCTACCGGCCGTTCTAGAGAATTCAGAGCCAGTAGTTGCCCGGTAACGCCAGTGAGGCTATTAGAGTGAGGCAAATAAAGAGACCCTTTAGAAAGAAGTAAGAAGAACGTTTGGAACTAAGCAGCGAGATCCATAAAATAAAAACCTCCACTCAAGTTAGGCGATAACACCTTTTCTTTCACGTAGTCAGGACCTTCCGTTCGTTCCGATACTTCTAAGAGATTTGAACTAAAAGCGTCATTGTGATTAAGAAATCACTTATGTCTCCGTTGTCGAAATCAAAATATTATCCATACCTTTAAAACTCAACGTCTGTCTGTCTATTCTCTACACAAATCCACACCGTTTGACCGATCGGATACAAATTTGTAAACTTATTCTTTAGGACCCGGCGGGTAACATAGGCGACATTCCCCCCCTATTCTTTTAACCCTTCCCCTCCGCTGATACATTTTTGATGCATATCTGTAAAGTTTGACCGATCGGACACAAAATTTGGAAACTTAATCTTTAGGATCCAGCGGGTAACAAATGCGACATTTCCCCCCTATTATTTATCCCCATCCGTTCTCCCTGATATATTTTCAATGCAAATCTGTACCGTTCAACCAATCGGACTCAAATTTTGGAAACATATTCTTTAGGACCCGGCGGGTAACGTAAGCGACATTCTACCCTATTTTTAACCCTTCCCCTTCCCCTGATATATTTTTCATGAAAATCTGTTCCGTTAGACCGATCGGACTCAAAATTTGCAAAATTATTCTCAGTTAACATTGGTGACATTTCCCCCTTATTCTTTTACCCTTTCCCTCCCCCAGATGTATTTTCGATGCAAATCTATACCGTTCAAATCGAACCTTTGTTTTCCCTCTCCAATTTATTTTAAACTTAATCCTGAACCCGTGCAAAGATGGGTATGAACAGCTAGTTTATAAATATAAACCACAAATATTAATCTTAACCGGTAATTATTAATATTTCACAATTAAGCAGACTGACCGTAATACAAAACATATTAATATTTTATAATTTGATTTTATTTTCACTGTTTATTTAGTTCCATACCGTTGCAAGCGCCCTTGAGGTGAGTATTCGCGAAAACGGCGCTATATAAATTATCCAAATATTATTATTATTGTTGTATGGGCTCATACATAATTAACATTAAAACCTGTTGCATTACATAATCTAGTCATTTAGAATTTTTCGCTATAAACTTTTTGCACTCCGGTTTGAACTCCTTTATATTTACTGTTTTTTGTAGTTTTCGGCGGACTATCGAAGGTTTTGAGACTTTTGTACATTAGAAAATTTTGTGAAATGTTTTTCTTTTTCTTTAAAAGTCTTACGCTATCGCGGCTTTTTGTATTCTATGAATGAAAATCCTTATTTAGTTTCATCCTGTTATCAAAGTATTTCGGCAATAATCAGCATCTGATTTTAAATATTTATACCATTACATTTTTGTATCAACATTATACTTTATACTTAGATTTAGTGATTCAAATTTTTGGTCATTAATGAATTTTCACATGGTACTTTGTATGTAATACGTTTTGCCTATGATTTTTGAATAAATAAATTATCAATCGTTCGATATCCACCAAATTTCAGCAGCCTACACACTAAATCGGAATGTTTGAGGCCACGTGGCAATATAATTGTTCTATGTTCTAACTATATTGTTCAGCTGCTCATCTCGGCACAGGTTCTCCCTAGTGAGATGAGCGGCTCCATCTCCTGTCATGTAACAAGATGAAGATAAATAAATAAATAAAATAAAAAAAAATTAAAAAATAATAATAATAATGATTACTTGTATGTTTAATTAATGCTACTGAATTTAAATAAAATTAAACAATCGTTTTAGGTACAGTATTGATTATAGTTACAAATTAAATAAAAATTAAGCTTCAAGGAAAATCTCAATAAGATCAGGCGTCTGAAATGTATCCACAAAAATTCTTAAACTATTTTATGATTTATGTAGAAGAGGTCAACAAGGTATTCCTGGTCAAAACACATAATTTGGATTTCCTACTGATTGGTATTAATTAACTCTTTTTGATGAATTAATATTTGATGATATTAATATTAGATATATAGATATATATAATATAATATATATTATATATATATATATATATATGTTTTGCTTGAGGTTTCCGCGAGCGTTATTGTATGTAACAAAAGTTAATTCTGGACTACCTAGCGTTTTCAGTAAATGGTCTCCCTGAGACCGTTTCTGTAGCGTTTTCTGTAAATGGTCCCTAGGCCGACGTTTCGACACGGTATCACGTGCCATTATCAAGGCTAAAAAGGCCTCAAAGTTACGGACTAGCCGTACTTGTTCGCGGGTGACATGAAAGTCTCCCACCAGAAAGCCTAATTGGTGGAGTGAGATCTGTTCGAAACGTCGGCAGACGATAGTAAATTAAATATACGGATTACTAGAAGCCGAGCAAAACTCATTAGCGGCGTCGCTGGAGAAACCCACTCCTCCACAAACACCTGACGCAGAATTTTTCAAACTTTCACTTGACGATGAGCTCCGGACCCAAACGGTTGTACACGTTTTGGAGAAGCAGCTCATCGACAAGGCGCCCTGAAGATGATCAGTGAGATCTGTTCGAAACGTCGGCATTTTTTTTATTTCTACATTATGCTCAGACACGCGGCAGGATATTTTTCTGTTAGACCGACCGATATAACACTTACCACAGTTCGCGCAAGGTATTTGATAAACGCCGTGAGATTCTAAAGGTATATAGTCTTTTGGGCTTTTTAGCAATGAATTTATTTTATTATTTGTTCGGAAAATTGTTTTAATATTGTTTTTGCGTAATAAGCGACTGATTTTATCGCTAGTACCTTTTATGTACGGAAGAAAAGCCAGCGACTTTGGGGGTTCAGTTATAACTTTAGTATCTGAATTTTTATTGTATTCTCGGTTGATGGCTTCATTAATAATTGATTTAGAGTATCCGTTGCACACAAGGGCTGTTGTTAATTTATTCAGCTCGTCTTTAATATGGTCTTTATCTGATAATCTTATTGACCTAGTGACTAACATATTGACTACGGATGACATTTGCGCGGGATGGTGATTTGATTATATACATATATAGATATATAGAAAGTAGGTATTAATTTACTAGAATTTTCAGACATCAATCAAAATAATTTCTAGATTCTTCGATTTTCCAGGTCAATATCATGTCTACATTCTGTACCTCGAGAAACAAACTGAATTTATATACTTAACTTGTCTAAGAATTCGTTCTTATGCTGAGCCAAGTATGTTTATTGTGGCAAGTATTATATCGTCATCCCAGCCCTCCCAGATACATACATTAGAGAGGTTTCAGAATTGTGGTTGTAAGCTCAATTTATCGGTTTCCCTTATTCGTAGCAAGGGATCGCTGTTGTATTCGGACGATGTGTAATGCCCACAGGGTCTGAAGTTTAAAATTTGCAAGCATTTTGGAGTATTCGATCCTTAATATATACATTTCGATATCAAGAGCACATCACTACAGCTAACAATAGAAAAAGTTAGTTTTTTTATAAAATATTTGTATTTACAATGTTCATAATTTTTCTGACACACTTAGGCCCTTAAAGCGCCATGAGAATGAGTTGTTTTGAATACTCATTGATGGAATTCGCACCCCAGAATTGTGTCGTCAAATATGACTTGCCCTTGCATTTTACACCGTATCTTTAGAGAATAGAATGCTTTCTGGAGAACAGAATGCATAATAATAATTATATATATCTCTATCATTCTCAGTCAGATTGTAATAATATTTGCAAAGAAAAAATCTAGAATCATTTGCCAATGTTTACGAATATTTATAATTTTGAACATAAAATAAAGACAGTTTCGAGGCTCATTAATTATAAAAAAAAAATCTTAACTGTTGTTTATTTTCTGTTTACATTTATTTAAGAGAGACTACATACTGGGATAGAGGAGGTGTATGTTTATTATGAATTTATGCTAACAAAGCGACAAACCAAGCTGGGGATTTTATTGAAAGGAAAAAAAATAGACCACGTGGCCTTTAGCCAAAATACCTCCAGACTGTTTTCAGATGTGACCAGATTTTTCACTGCATCTTGTGGCGTCCAAACCATCGTTTTCTTATTTGTTGTATGAAAATTCGTGTTCAGTGTACCGGACTAAACGATTTTTTTTTCAATTGGTTGAGCAACTTTGTAGATTGACATTTAAAATAAAAATTAATTTAATTTAGAATCATTAGAATTTAGTAAAGAATGTAAAAGTAAACAACATATTATTAATAATTAATTAAATACTAGTTCAATTCTAAAAAATTTTCCAATAATTTTATGTAATCAAGAACTATCTAAAAATAATTTAGAAAACCAATAAACAAAAGAACGAACTCATTTTAATATTTTGACATTTATAAAAGACCCTGACGATGGAAAGGTTTTTCCGAAACATGTAGGTGTAATTAATGAATGTAAGTAAAATAAAACAAATAATAAAATTGATATATATATTCATTATTATACAGCCGAACAAACAAAATGTTTTGCTTGAGGTTTCCGTGAGCGTTATTGTATGTAACAAAAGTAAATTCTGGAATATCTCGCGCTTTCTGTAAATGGTCTCCCTGAGAAGACCTAGGCCGACGTTTCGACACGGTATCACGTGCCATTGTCAAGGCTAAAAAGGCCTCAAAAGTTACTAGCCGTACTTGCTCGCGGGAGACTTTCATGTCACCTTATTTTATTATGGGAAGGCCGCAAATGCTTCAGATTGCTCCAGAATGGGCTCGCCAACTATTTCGGTAAGTCTAGAAGGTTCCGCAAAAATCCGCTCCAGAAAGTTCTGAAAGGAGAACGTTATAGAAAATTCCCGAAAGTTCTATAAGGTTCCAAACTAAGTGGCGAAGTATGCCTGTAAGTCAAGAACCTTTCAGAATGTCCAGTAAAGCGCTAGAAAGTTCTGGGAGTGTTCTAGAAGATTCCCGAAAATTCTATAAAGTTCCAAACCATGAGGAGAGTCGAGAAGGTTCCAGAACGTTCGATAAAGGTCTAGAAAATTCTGGTGGCGGATTGTGTCTGTGACTCTATAAGGTTCTAGACCATTCGATAGAGTTCAATAATGTTCCGGATGGAGAACGTTCTAGAAAATTCCAGAATGTTCGATAAAGCTCTAGAAAGTTCTGTAAGGAAAACGTTCCAGAAGATTACTAAAAGTTCTTAAGGTTCCAAACTGAGTAGCGGAGTGTCTCGGTGTGTCCAGAAGGTTCCAGAACGTTCATGAAGGTTTTCGAATGCTTTAGAAGTTTCTGGAAGCAGAAAGTTCAAGAAAGTTCTATAAGATTCCAAACTGAGTGGCGGATGTGCCGGTGAGTCTAGATGGTTCTAGAACGTTCGATAATGCTTTAGAAAATTCTGAAAGAAAAAGGTTTTAGAAGATTTCCGAAACTTTTATACGGTCACAAACTGAGTGGCGGAGAATTTCAGTGAGTCTAGAACAGAACGTTCATGATGGTTCTCGAATGCTTTAGAAGGTTCTGGAAGAAAAACGTTCAAGAAGGTTCTATAAGGTTCCAAATTGAGTGGCGGAGTGTGTCGGTGAGTCCAGAAGGTTTCAGAACATTCGATAAAGATGTAGAAAGTTCTGGAAGGAGGACATTCTAGAATATTTCCAAAAATTCTACAAGCTTCTAAACTGAGTGCGTTGTTTGTCAGTAAGACTAGAAGATTCCAGAACGTTCGATTAAGCTCTAGAAAGTACTAAATGTTCCAGGAAATTCCATGTAAAGCACGTATAAAAAAATGGAAGACAGGATGCAGAAAATTAACATCCGCGTAAATCGGAACTTACATATAACGTAAAATAAAGAAATTAACTCCAAAAAAGTTCGTTAAGCGATTACATACCGTAGACATAAAACTTTATTTAATATAGGGTTAGTTTTCACATACGACAACCAAAATCAAATTTTCTGGAAAAATTTCACCAAAACAGTATCAATTTAAAGTCAAATTAATAAACAATAAAATGTTTAAATATTAACAAAATTTTAATTTACCAAGCAGTAAAAATCAAATACCAACAAAACAATTAAATATTTAAAAATTAACAAATGTGCACTACGAAAATAATCACAAAAATTTAAAAATAAACCATGAACATAGCGCTACCAAAATTTATTTTTAACGATTTATAACAGATCACTGACCTGTTACTAGGGATCTATGTGCAATAGATTTTTTTGTTATAACACTTGTGAAACCTACGCGTATGACAACCAACCCCAGTCTTCCCTACATTTTTGACTTAAAAAAAGTTTTTTCTCAACCGCGTCAAAGTGAAACCGCGTAAATCGAGGGACAAGTATTACCTCACTTTTCCAGTCATATCACACATGTGGAAGATCTTTAAAGAAAATATTATTTCGTACCAAAATGTCGATATGATAGCATGTGTAAATGATTTTTTTATCATTCTAAGCATAGCTTCTGGTAAAGTACAATTGAGTTGTTAAGTATCAAAATATACTCAACCACCATTTTTGTTATTTTTTAGATATTAATGTTTTTAAACATTAGCTACATTTTAAATATTATTTAACGATCATTTCAATCGGAAGTAATTGCTTGGTAAAAATCAGCTTATCTATACCTATAAAACTCAATGTCTGTCAGTCTGTTCTCTATACAAATCTACACCGTTTGTCCGATTCGATTCAAATTTTGTATACTCATGCTTTAGGACCCGGCGGGTAACATAGCAACATTTACCCCAATTCTTTTACCCCTTGCCCTCCCTCTGATATATTTTCGATGCAAATCTGTACCGTTTGAAAGATCGAAGTCAAAATTTGGAATCTTATTTTTTAGGACTCTGCGTGTAACAGTGGCGACATTTTTTTTTTCAATTCCTTAGAGTCTACGATACTCTTAGAATTCTACTTGCGGTCTAATCCGCCTATACTAAAGTTATAGTGATATGTTACTATAACTTTTACACTTTTGCAAGCTACTTATTATTATAAACATCATAAGTGAATTTTTATTTCATTACATGAATTGAAAGGGTAAAAAGATCTGAACAAAAAACCTTCTAAACATTTTACTGAAATATTTAAAAAAGAGAACTAACTAGGCGCAATAATAAATTTTGTCGTGTGTATTTATTTACATTATAAGTGAATTCCTCTAATATGTCATGCCACTGGAGCGCTCCAGTGAGTCCATGACGAAAATAGGCGACATTTCCCCCCTATCATTTTATACCTTCCCCTCCTCCTAATATATTTTCGATGCAAACCTGTACCGTTTGACCGATCAGATTCAAAATTTGAAAACATTCTTTGGGACTCGGCGGGTAACATAGGCAATATTTCTCGCCTATTCTTTTACCCCTTCTTCTATCCCTGATATATTTTTGATGTACATCTGTACCGTTCGACCGATCGGACTCAAAATTTGGAAACTTATTCTTTGGGACTCGGCGGGTAACATAGGCAAAATTTCCTCCCCATTCTTTGACCCCTTACTCTACCACTGTTATTATTTAAATGCAAATCTATACCGTTCGAAATTGAAAATTTATTTTCAAATTAATCCTTAACCCGTGCAACGCCGGGTACAAACAGCTAATTCAAAATATAAACAAGAAGTGAAAATGTTTTCTTTGATTTCCAAAAAAATAGTTCATGGAGGTAGACAGGTTTTGATACTTCTCAATTATTATCTACATTATGTAGGTAGGGTGTGATTACAAGTGCTCGTCTGTAGACGTGTTCCGCCGTAAAAGCTCGAGAAAACACGGAAACTTGAGAACCGCCAACGAAGATACTAATCACGTCGGACCTACTTACTAGAGCCCCACTCTCGTCACAATATCGGCGTGCTCTGGAAATGACGTCAGATGCTTATACACACGAGGTGTCGGGTTCGTACCACACCCCCGCTCCGAGAGGAAGCTCTCTTCAGATTATCGTAATAGCTATCTCCAGCTGAACATTTTCTTTCTGTAAGCCCTGTTGTATATTTATCCGTACATAGCTTTAGTAGCTTAGGGCGCCAGCTCATTACCTGCCTCATGAACTAGGTGTTTAGCTTCCCAGTTGATATACAATGTATAAGTACACTGGAATTCTGAACGGGAATTTGTACTTGGTTGGGTATTAATTTTAAATACTTTAAAGCCGATTTTCAATTTAAAATATATATACATATACATCACACACCCCTAAGGTTTTTAGACTGAGAAGTCAACAATTTTCATTTTTAGTAAATAATGCAGAAATATTTAAAATATTAATTATTAACTACCTGGTCAAAAAATATAACAACTCTAAACGATAAACGATAAATGTATAAAATTCTGCCAATAATAATTACAGGAAATGAAATGTCTTGGTTAAAGCACTCGCCTGTTTTTTCAATGGTCGAATGTATGAGCGTTAGTCAAGGAAATCAGCAGGATATTCCTGTTTCATTGCACAAATATTTAGCTTAGTTTGAAAATAATAAATTTATTAATGTTGCACACGTTTGCATAATACTTTTAGTTTTGTACATAGGGAAAAATTAATCTTCAATTTAAAAAAACACTCGACTTTTTCTCTCCTGAAAGTTTGACATCTTGTACCATCGACATATAATGTAAACATCAAAATAAACACTTACCTACTATGAAATAAAGCTAACTCGTATAGCCGCAGGTGATTTCGAACCCTCGTATGTCATTAACAAAGCCGGGTTTCGCAAGAACTACAATAAGAATCCCTTAATAACAAACTAATATTTATTTTTCTGACAAAATTGAAGGGTTGAAAAGAAAACAATGGTGGGCGACGAAATCTCGACGAGTCCGAATGGTGGCTCACCAGCACGGCGCGAATCACACTAACGAGAACACGAGGCTATTCTAATTGCACTTTAATTAGTACAAAACCTTTTAAGCGTTATTATCTGGAGCAAAAACGAAATGCTACCTGGATGGGGACTATTTCGTGACCGCCGGACGCCGATCGAAATGAAGTATGATTGATCGAAACTGACATTCGACGTATTCTGCTCCAATCGCTAGCCAGGATTTAAAACCTTACAAAATCCTACCAGTTGACAGTTGGAACTCGGTGCGCCGGTGTCTTTTTCTGTTTGAAAATTGACTTTTTTTTTTGTACGAGTACAATATGCGACGTAGCCGAAGTTCTTTAGAGTTATAATTTTTCGGAACAGACGTTCCGTTCGTCCGTTCCGAATTCGACGAAGATGGGAGAATCAAAAATTAGTTGAAGGTGCATCATACACTCGATCGACAACAATCCGTCCGTCATCGTACAGAACAGATATTAATAATACCTTTTTTCTTTAATTTTCTTCCTCTTCCTACGAAGATGGATATGCTTCTATAGACTTATTTCGAAAAGGAATACCTGACACCTACTATAATCCACATAAAAAATGTTATCTGTGTTTCCGACGCGAATCGCCGGGAATCAAGGAATGGGAATTACGAGAAAAGGGGAAGGATGACGGGTTGGGGATGTGGAAGGGTAATTCTAGAACTAAATAAAACCCCTACTAAGAGAGTGTTCCTTCTCCCGGTCTGGTTCACTATTGTGTTCGATAAATTCGACGATTCACTTCACAGATCTTCCAACGAGAGCATATAATATGCAAACTGATGCAAAAGCACGACAATTCATCATTCGATAGGTAATTGACACAAAGATGAGCTACCCTCGACGATAGATGGGCAGACTGTGTGGACAACAAGGAAGAGGGGGTTGTGATGTAAAATTCCAGATTCGCGTCGTGAGAGAATTAAAAAACCCCTAGAAATGCAAATACTGAAAAATCCGATTTCAAATACCTAGTTTACTTGTAATATGTATTGCTATACCCACATCTTATGTAAAATATTGTTATATCAATTTACTTAATCAATAAGATCAGTGCAACTATTTTTACTTTACAATAGTTAACTGATTGATGAACTTGATTTTGCCGAAACTTTTTGTTATTATACTTATTGTATTTGTCTATGTACTGTTTACTTTGCACTGCTTTATTGTTTTTTTCTTCTTTTAACCAACGTGTTCTTTCTTTTTTCTGTGAATTTAATATTTATTTGTAATGTGTTCTTTAAAAGCCTTTATGGCTTTATCGTGTATGTTAACAAAATAAAAAATAAAACTATTTTGTTTATGGATGTGTATGTTAACAAAATAAAATAAAATAATTAATGATTTGACACCGGTTACAACAAACACCAAGTCACGGCAAAATAAACCTGGAAACTCTATTATCAATAATATATTGAATATGTTGAATATTGTTTATAAATTGACCTTATCATCTTCTGTGTATAGTTTTCTAGGATATTCTGCCGTGTATATGTGACCTCTCTGGCCAACGTTTCGGATCCCATTGCAGGGTCCATCATCAGGGCTAATGGACATTAGCCCTGATGATGGACCCTGCAATGGGATCCGAAACGTTGGCCAGAGAGGTCACATATACACGGCAGAATATCCCAGAAAACTATACACAGAAGATTCTGAACGGCCGTGAAAACCTAAGGACATTTTTGACCTTATCATCTCTGATAAGGTTTTCCTTTATTTTGGTTATACCTCTCACCTTCTCATTAACTATGACAAATTGATCAATAAATTGTCAGTGTTTAGGCTTTCGGATTAATCATAGGCTTATTGTTAATCAAAGAGCTATTGAGCTAGTTAATTACTATTCTTTATAAGCGTAAAATGGGGAAAATTATATACAAAATTAATGGTTACTATAAAATTGTATGTTCGTAGTTTATGAATACTATGAATATACATTTTTATATTTATTACAGAGAAGTATCTTGGAAGAAAGGATGGAGCGCCACATTCTTCTGTCCTGACACACAAATCTCGTCTCATCCACATTCATACAACTTCGTATGCAAGCTCGCCGATGGTTAAGGCTCCTAACAGGGCTACCTTCCAGTATCTGGTTAACCATTTTAAAAATCCCTGCAAAAATGAAAAATATTAAATATATCTTAAAGAAATGGTGAATGTAAGTATCATATATGTGAAATATATTAAAATATTTTAGACTTGATTTCTTTCCTTTTTATGGAGGTAGAACACCTTTTTGTTGCAAAATATATATATATTTTTTTTTAAATAAATAGAGATGTGAACACGGAATACGTGTCACATCAATATTCTTACTATTTTCAAACTAAGCTAAACGCTTGTGCTATGAAAATAGGACTAACTTCCTAGTCTGGGCTGAGATTCGAACCCGCGACCATTAGATCACGAGGCGAGTGTCCTAACCACAAGACCAACAAGCTACTACTAAATATGGAAAGCTATATTTAAAACGTTTAGTTTGTGTTTCGAATAAGTAAATAAAAAAGGAACATTCTTAATATTCACGGGAATTAAATCTAAAAAAGTAGGGTTAAGAAATGAAAAAGTAAGAAATAAGACGCGCTTGAAATTATTTTTGTTTATTTTATAATAGTCACAACAACAAATAATTACAGTCGGACATACCCACATATTTTCATAAAAATAAGTATGATATTATTTATGTTGTTATCCAAAAACACAAAATAGACGGAACGTACATACTTAGTCATGGAAAAAATGTTTGCACTTAGCATCTACCTCCAATTTCATACAAATCAGATTTTCTTTCTTGGAAATCACTTTTTTATTTACCTGTCCTCTTTTGGTCCTCTTTTGGTTCCGTTGCGGACTGTATTGGCTCAATGTTTGTAGTATTAACAGTTTTAAGTTGCAGAATGTTTGTACTAGCCGCGTAAATAATATCGTTAAAAAATTATGGAAAATTTAAAATAAATGTAGTATTCGATAAATTAAAAATTATAATATTGTCGCAGAAAAAAATTTCAAATCGAAGAATTTCTCAATGAGTAGGGTTTCGTAAGGAAGTAAGTCATTGCTCACATATGTTTACTTTGTATGATGCATCGTAGATAAGAAAATGACAGCACGATTCTTTTTTGATACACACGAGACCAACGTGATATTTTTAGAAAAATAGTTTCAATATCACAAGTTCTGTTCGGTTGAAAATTAGGGGGTACAAAAGCCTTATTTTTTCTCATTTGTCCAACTACTGGGAGACTGTTCTATGCTAAAGATTTTGCAACGTCAAGACTAGTGAAACAATTGTCAAAAGTAACATCTGTTACTTCGGAGGTATGGTTCAAGAATGCGAGCACCACTGCTTTATGACAAAAGTTTTTAAGTACTCATTGATACGAAATACGAGTACAGAGACTACGATTGAAGCACAAACACAAGTCGGCAGTTATTACTGCCTACCCGGCATGACATGACGATATGCAGGTAAATTTAAATAAACAATGTTCGTTCATATTCAAATCAAACAAAAGTTCATTGTGTCTATTGATATACCTATGTCTATTGGACTAACTTTGTGTGTTGATGAATTACTATTTTAGTTTATTAACAATAAATATAAAATTTCTTCTTCAACCACAGCAATTATATTATATTATAGCTAGTTGTAGGGGTTTATATTTCGAGTGTCTGGATCAAGTGCTTCATCGGAGGAAATTAACAAATTATATGTTATAAAATATAAATGTAAAATTATTTATGATACAAAATTTTCATTGCAAGTTTATTTAACTTTAACTGGTTGCGGATATTTAATACGAACCGTATGTTTTTCCGAGAGACGATTCTCTATGTTGATTTTTAACGTTATCAGGAGGACGACCTGTACCCGCGGAGGTAAAGGGCGGACTGATTAATTATTTTTTTTTAAATTAACTTAATTTTAAAAAGATTAACTTTCGAGGGCGTAGATTATATGCACTTTGTTGTGGAATGTTCACTTCTTCTACGATAGAGGTCGCCAGTGTGCAATATATACTAGTTACGTCGGCGGACTTTTCTGCGACGTCTCTCAAAAGTTGAAATAATGTCGTAAGAACAGGGCGTCAAATACTTGATAGTTTGTAGCTGTCATCTCCATTGAAATTGGGATGTTTGTATATTTCAATGGATTCCTTCACTAATCTGGGTGTAAGGTTCAGTTTTGTTGATATTAATGAGCATCAATCAGCCCGCCCTTTACTTCCGCGGGTACAGGTCGTTCTCCTGATGACGTTGAATAAGAATTCAACGAAACGTTCTCGGAACAACTCGGAAAAAAACATATGGTTCGTATAAAATATCCGCAACCAGTTTTGGTTAAATATGTCTAACGACCGTAATACCAACCTTAACTCTTTAATTGCAAGTTTAGATTCGTAAAACACTGGAGATAGAAAAGATAAAAGGTGGATTCATTAATATAAATACTTTTGTTTTTATAAGGATAAGAAAACAAAAGTGTGTCCGTGAGACATTTATGGGTTGTTAAGGGTTAAATAAATACTTAATGATTTGCAAACCACTGAAAATGAGTTGCATTATTTATAATTTTTTTTTTAAATATAGTTCAGTATCCTCTTCTAATACGCGTAAAAATAATTTTAAAGCCCCCATCGGTTGTAAAAGCCGCCCTACCAGAAATGATCCGTTATAGATCCGAGCTGTAGCCTACCTGACAAAAAATGACAATTTCAAATAATATCCAATGCATGTTTTATTTAATTTTTGTTTGTACACATTACTCATGCATCAGGTAAATTTTAATCATAAAACAAAAATGTTTGTGACAAATAAAATTGAATATTAAAAATTATTATTTATATTAGCAAGTGCGAAACTTTTTTGTCCGGGGGTGTATTTATGTACGCACAAAGTTTCTATGAGGGATGTGAAGAAATCTGACAATTATAGCAAGAAGATTTTCTTTATATTGATATTTGGACACGTTGGATGTAAATTAATAGAAGTATTAGATACAAACTGATTTCTGCCATCTTTTGAAATAATATTAGTACTGATTTTATTTAATATTATCACGTTAAAATTTACGAAGTTTACAAAGTTATATAATAGCGGTCAAGACATTACTGTTATGATAATAGACCGATATAATGTTTACAGTGTTACTCAAGATAATAGTAAAACTATTCCAATGAGAGCATAGGATACGTTTCCAGTCGGAAAGGGAAGGCAAATAAATAAGAAAGCTCATAAATCAAAATGGCGCCACACACACATTATACAATTCGACGAACCATTACCATAATAATGGATGTTGCCACAATGGAATTCCAGTAGTAATCGTGCGGTAACCGTTTTGAGCCGAGCAATATCCGTGTACGTGTACAGTGTACACCGCTGTACGCGCATAATACCTCTTCGCAAGTGGGAACCACGTAATGCCTTCCTGGTCAAATCGCAGTAATTACTTAATGGCAGATTATATGGGCAAAACGTTCAATGGAAAACACAGGACGAGTGTTAATATGGAAATTTAATAATTGCCAACTCCTCGCACCCTTTTTGTACAATGGCCAGACATTAACCTAATAATACGAAATAAACTAGTTTAATTTAATGTATGTTAAATTGGTTAACGTATTATTCTTGAAAATTATTTGCCAGTATCGTCCATCCACTCTGTTTACTTTTTATTAAATCCTTTAATGAAGGTACCTTCCCGGATCAATGGAAAAATGCGCACATAACCCCTATTTTTAAATCTGGTCAAAAAATATCCCTCTATTTAATACATATATGTTCTCTTTATTGCTTGATTTAACATTTTATGCCGTGGATCTCTATAATTGGTCTACGAATTACCCAATACGTTATGTATTATTATAATAAATTGTATACTGTTGAGATTCCCAAAATAAAAAAATTAAAAAAATAAATAAAAAATTGTGAATGCATCTCAGGCAATGGACATAGTTGGTGGTTCACAAAAATTCATCACTTTACATCAACAATTAGTACATATATCCTATGCTAAAGTTATTTAAAACCTAGGTGTTCAAATTGATGCAGATTTTTCATGGCATGAATATATTTCACATTTCAGCAAAAAATATTTTAGAGTATTCACTCACTAAGCAGACTTAAGAATTTTCTTCCGACCCACTGTAAAATAACAATTTTCAGAGAATCAAATGAAATGAACACAAAAGTACGATCGGACAACGTTATATTTCGTCTCCATGTTTTATATACATACTATTATTTCTTATCTATTATGTTTTATCTCTAATAAAAATTGTCATTTTCAATATTCGCTCCCCTCAGAAATCAAAATTGAACTTTGTATCTAATCACGTCCTTCCACTTCATTTATCTGACAGTATTTCACTATCCGTCCCCATTCATTCATAATACTGAATTCTTCAGCTCCTTATTTGAAGTGCAACCGGCTAGGCTTTGGAAACAACTTTGCACATATTTCACTATCACAGGCTATAGCTATCGTCAAAAGCAGACTAAAGCAACTTACCTTTTCCAAAATTTAGTTTATCCCTTTACATTATTTATTGGAAATATGTTTCAATTGTTCTACTAAATTGTGTCATTGGTTGGAAGAAATCGCCACCTGGGAATAAAACCGGCATTGTATGAAGATGTACAAAAAAGTGAATAAACAAATTTAATAAATTACGTTTTTATGTCGGCTCATAATTCATATTATTCAATAATACTTTATTTCGTTCACCATTACCATCATCATCGGCTGAACAATGCAATCCATTCTGAAGCATCTTGGTCATGGCAAAACAGCGACTGCTGGCCGACTAATAAATGTGTCTAGTTTGTTCTTTTTCTTTTCACTTGATTCACGCTTCCTGATTGCAGCGTGCTGCTGGCGTTACAAGGAAGTTAGTATTGATTTGTTATTTGTTTATGTTCTCTTTCTTTTAATATTATTCTCTTCTTCTTTTGCTTCACATTTATATTTGTTTATGCAATATGTATCTCATATGGCGAACCAGGTTTTGCACACTCAACCTGGTCACTATGGAATAAATTTTGTTTTTAATGATTTATATAATTCATCTTCAGTCAAAAACAAATTCACCCAGAAGCTGCACAACCATGTCAGCGATATAGCAACAGAAAACAAAAAAGTTAAGTAAAGTAAGTAATTCTAAAAGTTAATTAAAAAGATTACTGAAATTAATTAATATCGACACACACCTTTGCATTTTACGTACCTATGTATTTGGGATTTAAGCTTGGAGAAAGGTATATTCCGCCGCGTGGATATTACACGACGAACATAATATAATGGATGTTTCCCTAATGGCGTACCTGTTAGTAATCGAGAGCTAATCATTTAGAACTAAGTACAGCTAACAAAGAGGAAAATTCTACTATACAGTAAATTACATAGTCTGTGTTGAAGACGAGGTATAGAATTTGTTCCATAAACTAACTCTACGTGAAAATTCAGATAGGTTCATTTAATTATTATAATTTATTTTATCCATTAGCTTTCCCTGAATATACAAAATAATTTGTTTAACCTTAATAATAAAAACTCTGGATTGCTAATGAGTTTCTAAGTACTGAAGTCATACACATCATAAATATACATATTATTAAATTTACATCCTACCACGAAGAGCTCGTCAGTTTTTATGCCCTTGACAATTTCAGGAACTCGCAGCGCGGTCAATATTTATTAGGACAGCGTTGATGGCGAAGCCATGACAGGCGTGTCACGAAATCACACGTGGTTCGTTGACAAAAATCGATTTTTTTTTTTTAATTTGAAAATAGTTCCATGTGGAAATAAATGTAAATAATGTTATAGCTAGACTGCAATCAAAAGAATGTGAAAACCCACATTGTAGTGAAAAATAGCTCTTAGTCTTTATTGTTTTTTCCAAGAAACTTTCAAAACATTATATTATTACCTAGGTTACTACGGATTATTATTTGAAAACGAATTTTATAATTTTGTAGAAACATCCGAACACATTTTTTCATATATGTTTGAATCTAACGAGTTTTGATTTTTAATTATTAAAAAACCGAAAAGATTAACGGTAATTAGTGCGAGAAAATATACATACAGTCTTTGTACGTAACACAGGGTAAGGCTTTTTTTCAAATGGATAAACCAATTTTTAAATCAAAGCAAATAAGTGGTGATTATCACGACGAAATGAACTTTTACAACTTTTAGTAAATAGATTACGGAGAAATTGCCGCCAAACATACCTCCGAGAAGTGTCATCGTAATGGATAACGCTAGCTACCTTTCGACGTTTCAAAGAGATCTCAATTTCATCTTCAGGGTGCCTTGTTGATGACCTTCTTCTCCGAAAAGCGCATGACCGTTCGAGTCCGGAACTCACCATCATGTGAGAATTTGAAAAATTCTGCGTCAAGTGTTTGTGGAGGGATGGGTTTCTCTAGTGACATCGTTAATCTGTTTTGTCTGGCTTCTAGTAATTCGTGTATTTACTTTGATATTGTCATTATTTAATATTGAAGTGGTTGGACTTTCTAATTGCTTCGGAGTTTCCAAGGTGGTATGCGGTTTATTATGAATATTTTTTAAATTTATTTATTTATTTCGTGTAAATTTATCCATAAAATTAGGTAAGTATATGATAATTATTATAAAGTATGTTTTCTATACGGTAGATATATTTTTAAGATTTTATAGACACACGGTAAGTAAAAAGAGACTTTGACTCGATTAACAGTGGTATTCCAGTCTAGAACATTACAAGCCGTACTTATAAGTGACAATTGACTTACCTAGTTTAACCTTTCTACTTACCTATGTTTAATCTCTACGTAAAACTAAATATCCAATACCGTTCTCTAATTTTATTATGTGCATCTTGACAATTTGATTATGATTTCAGTTATCATGTATTCACCAGGCAGTCATCGTTTGACTTTTCATATTTAATAAAATTTACCACTTATTAATAATATATTATAAGAAAAGGCAAGAAATACAGAATAACATTATTTAAATATGTAAATTACAAGAAAACCAACAATAAAAGGCGAATTCATTTTGAGGAATGCGGAAGACAAAATGTTAATTATTTATATCCGAAAAGTTTTGTGAGGTTAACAACGCGGAATAAAAACGGAACAAAGAAAAGTGTTCAACTGTTCAAAAATCTGTTCAAAATAAGAACAGATTTTTTTAAAGACAGTTTCACTCCGGCCGAATAAAATAAAGAAAAAATATTATGTATACATTCACAATACATATACATATTTTTTTTATCATAATGACGGGAATGAAAAGGAAATAAAAATGTTATCTCGTAAAAATCATTTGAGAAAGGGAAAAATGTTTAATAACTAACGAACAAAATAATTTCCATTATTTTCTATAAGCCTTTTCCGGTAATTTTTCAATTAGGTACTTTTTTATTTATCAAACAACATGATAAAAACTAAAAACATCGTAAAAAAAGTATTTTCAATTTTTGCAAGGTTTATATATATATCAAGCAAAGCAAGCAAACAAAGCTGCAATGTTGCTGGATGCTTGAGAAATGCTATCTGGAGAAACGAACACATGCTCGAGGAGAGCAAAGTGAAGATAATATATAAGACCTGTTTCCGCCCAATCATGACGTACGGTATCGAGACAAGGGCTGACACTGCCAGAACTAAAAATCTCCTAAGAACAACTGAGATGAAGACTCTCCGACCCATTGCGGGACTGACAATCCGAGACCGAGTGAGGAATTCCGAAATACGAAGGACTTGTGACATCGAGGATATTGTCCGATTGATAGAAGACGTTACTGGAGAGATCATGTGGAGAGAGCTTGTTCTGAGAGAGTAGTGAGCATAGCAGTTTCTCAAGGTTTTCCCCCGATAATATAATCTGTTCTATAAAAACAGAGTGATTACCACCTATACCGAGCTAGGATCCACCCCACCCCACCCGGTATTAAGGGAAATGCGTGTTTTCCGATCTGGGGCTTCAAGGCACAAATACCTTTGACACAGATAAGAACAGCGTCTGGATCAGGAATAATATATACTTATATCCACACAAAATATCATATGAGGGGTATAAAAGCAGCAATAAAAAAAAAAATTAATGCAGTCGCCGAGGATTACTAATTTAGAATGTACCGAATTCGAGATTTTACAGGAAATATACCTCTACCCCTTCCAAAATCATGTTTCCAAATCAACTAATCAACTCCCAAGGATATGTTACGTGAGAAAATGGCCACTTCATACTTAAAAGAGAGTTCAACAGAGAAACATCACAGCAACATCCAATTTTGTAAACAGCAGCAGCATTTCCAGTATTTCAAAGTTAATAATTAATTTTACAAGTATATAAAAGGAAAACTGAGGTAATTGCATTCAAGCTTATTTATAAGAAGATGTAGGTTTCATAGATCCTAGAAAAATTTCCTAAAATAATACAGACAGATTTTTTATTGTATTTATTTAGAAACAATTCAGTGGAATGTTGCTGTCTTTGCTTTTAACCCCTCATATTACTTATTGTATATATTTAAATTAAAAAACACTTTTTAATGTGATTTCGCAACCTTATAAAGAAGTTCTTTGATAATTTAAACAATTTGGATGAATCATATAGGTTAAAGAGCATAAAAGAGCATCTATCGAAGAAAGATATAATTATCGCTGTATTTTTACACGAAAATGAGCGTGCATTGGACGTTTTTGAAAAGAAATTTTTGAAGCGTATTTTTGGGCCGATTTTGGAAGATGGATTATATTATAGACGCTACAATAATGAACTTAATACTATGTTTGATGAAATAAGCTTTTGTAATAAAAAATAATATTTTTAATATAAATTGCACATAATAAATAAAAGTTAGCTTTATTATGAAAATATTAAATACTTAGTCGTCAAATAATGTATTTAAAAAAACATTATTAAGAACTACAATATAACACAAAAATATAGAAATACACCCCAGCTAAGGGATAAACTTACATAAGAACGAAAGTTCAACAATAGATGAAACTTCAGTGTTACGTGGATTAGAACGTGATCCCGCAGAATATTGCAACACGGAATAAACGTAATAACATTATTACACCGTATAAAGCTAATAGATAAATATAGAATCTACACAGAGAAAGCCTACGAATATCTATCGATATTCTGAAAGATTATAATTCAAAATGAATTACCAGATACCAATTATAATATTAGGTCCTTACATATGAAATTGAGGTATGGGAGGAACATAAAGCCGATTTTTTTTTATTATAATATATTTATTTAATCAAAGTATGTACCATTGCTATCTATGCACTTTTGCCATCTCATAGGTAGTTCATTGATCCCTTTACTAAAAAAACCATTCGGACGGGAATCAATAAAATCTTTGAAGGCAGTTTGGACTGCCCCATCGGAGTTGAATTTTTTCCTGTGCAAGAATTTATCCAAATTTCGAAAAAAATGGTAATCTGTTGGGGCAAGGTCCGGAGAGTACGGTGGATGTCTTAGACATTCCAATTGAAGCTCCTCTAATTTGGTAGCCGTCTGTTGTGCAGTGTGTGGTCTAGCGTTATCATGAAGCAGCAGTGGCCTAGAGCGATTACCCAGCCTCGATTGTTTAGCAGCTAGCTTTTCCATCAGGGTTTGCAGTTGCTGACAATAGACATCTGCCGTAATCGTCTGGCCAGATTTAAGAAAGCTGTAGTGAACGACACCAGCACTAGTCCACCAAACGCTCACAAGTAACTTTTTTGGAGTCAATTTTCGCTTGGGGCATGGTTTGGCTGGTTCGGCAGGTTTCAGCCATTGCGATGAGCGCTTCCGATTATCGTACAGGATCCACTTTTCATCACAGGTAATGATTCGATTTAAAATCCCTTCATTATTGTGCCGGTGGAGTAATGCAACGCAGCAGTCAACGCGCGTTTGTTGATTTGCTTCACTCAATTCGTGAGGTACCCACCTTTCAAGCTTTTTCACCTTACCAATTTGCTTCAAGTGGATTAAAACAGTTTTATCACTAACACCGCAGCCTGCAGCTAACTCGGATGTGGTTTGCGATGGATACGCTTCCACAATAGCCTTCAATTCTTCATTATCAACTTTGGTCTCCGGCCGTCCACGGGGTTTGTTCTGCAGGTCGAAATTTCCAGAACGAAAACGTTGGAACCAAAAACGCACTGTGTTTTCTTTTGCGGCACCGTCGCCATACACATCATTAATCCTTCGAGCCGTTTCTGCAGCACTGGTGCCACGGTGGAACTCGTACTCGTAAATAACGCGATATTTCAAGTTTTTCATTTTGTAAACTGAGTGACGCAAAGAAAAAAACAATTGAGGAAAAAACAAATGAATTATTATTTTCAAAACACAAATACATGAGTAAATAGCTGTATAAATTTGGATTTGGAATTCCTAACCAAAGAGAAGATATTTGAGATCAAATTTGCCAGTACGGCAAAACGCCAATTTCATATGTAAGGACCTAATATTTGTATATAGTGATCGGTTTTACAGATTCGCTTCAATTTATTTACGTTCCTGTAATCCACGCTAAAATTAGAACGGTAGATATACATATAAAATAAATCAAAAAGTGGTTAAATAAAATATATTTACTTTTATCTGCAGTTGTTATTTATTTCTGCGTACGTAAATTCCATCAACCGCAATATAAGATAAAGTTTTTTGATTTCCGTTGAGAGCGTTCTTAAAAAAGAAAACTGAATTCAGATATTCCTACCGCACGTACGATTCCAAGTAGAGAGGAAAATATATTTTTTAACTTGAATATGAGTAAAATATTCCTTTTAGTCATATTCTGAGTAGCATATTATTCTTAACACAGAAAATGAGTAGAAATCAGGGGTGTGCATTCCACATTATCAAAATATATACTATAATTTCTACAAAATAAACCTAAATTACATATTTGTTGATGTATTATCAAGTACGAGTATGTAGGTCTACGAGCAAAAAGCTAAGTGTTAATTAGAACCACTGGGAAGAATTTAAAAATGACAACTAAAACTGTGCATTTTTTTTCGAATAAACTTATTCTCTTTTCTTCAGAACAGTTGAAAATTGTATTTTAAGCCGACTTGAATGTATGCGTTCCAAAACATTCTAAATGAGGTAATATAAATGTAATAAAACCTGATTTAAACCTTCACTTAATAATTTGAATAATTTCCGATGAACAGTAGTAATAATACTAATATTTTTCAAGAACGGAAATGAACTCACACAGGTATAAGTACTTGGTATACAAAAAATTGTTTTCGATAGTGTATATATTTCTATAGGAAACAAATGCTAAGCGTAAGTTTGAGAGATAGAATTAGAAATTAGTAAATCAGATGCCGGACAAAATTTGTCGATGTGGTAGATCGTATTGCCAAATTAAAATGGCGATGTGCAGGTCATGTTACCAGACAGGGAATGGACAGATGGGCACCCGAGTTCTGCGGTGGAGACCGTGGGATATGAAAAGAGGAAGAGGCCGGTGATATTATACCTGTCACGGGTAGTGGGTGCCTTAGAAAACCCCAAAGAAGAAAGTATTGGAGAACTTTTTTTTTTTTTTTTTAGAGAAATTTAAAATAAATAAAATTTTAATAAATATTATTATTAAGTTCTACGGGTTAAGTATTTTTATGTGTTACACTGTTTTTTAATTTAGGTGTTTTGCTTTTAGAGTGGCATATACAAATTAACATGTAATCATACAGATTGCAATGCCACATATATAGGACAAACGGGAAGGTCTTTTTTAACTAGATTCGCGGAACACATGCGCTGCTATAAAAATAAAAATTTAGAGTCAAAATTTGCGGCCCATTTATTAAATGAAAACCACGTCCCAAGGCAAGGTGATAACGAACCAAAACCTTTACATATAGAAACAAAAGGTTTTAGGATGAGTTTACTTGAGCAACTAGAAATAAATAAATATAAAAAGGATCCAAATATTAAACTTTTAAATAATCAACAAAAAATGATCTTCTCTCCACTTCTAAATATTTTTAAAAAATATCAAGGATCAAATAATCAAGGACATAAATTAAAATAATAATTATAAATAACACTTGCAGAAAACGGGGAATTTTGATAATTAAGCATAACGTTAACCGAGGCACTTTTAATGATAAGTGCCCGGGAAAAAATGTACATTACTACAGGGCTTCACCACAAATATCTAATTACTCTAAAGGGGAAGGGGTAACTTAAAATTGTATAAATAAGTCGTTTGTACGTGGTATATCCACTGTTAGATAATGGCCTTACAAGCCGAAACAGCTGTAACACATAAAAATACTTAACCCGTAAAACTTAATAATAATATTTATTAAAATTTAATTTATTTTAAATTTCGCTAAAAATAAATATGGAGTTCTACAAATTAAACACAAAAACCATAAATAAAAGTATTGGAGAACTTTCGAAGAGGCCTACATCCAGCAGTGGAGAGATGGCTGAGGAAGAAGAAGAAAAAGAATATATATTTCATTATTTTACAGCATCGATACTAGCAGTATAATTTAAGTTCATGTCTAGTGCAAACAAACAAAAAAGAAGTACCTACATATGTATACAGCGTTCAATAGAACACAATGTTTAGGACTGAAATAAAACTTTGTAATGGGAATAGAACCAACAAATAAAACGTGAATGAACGACCATTACGACTCACGATGGAGCAAGTACTAAAAACATAGATTGACGATTACGAAAAGCAATGAAACTATGCTCCTAAGAGAATCATTAGTTGACTTTGCAGGTGCCAGTTAAACCATATTTTACTGTGCGATTTTAAAACAAGAAACAGGCGTCTAATAAGACTATAAGTAAGAAGAATTCACAAAAAGTATAAATATGTAAATCAAGAATGAAGTAAATGCTGCCCACGATGCATGTAATATTTCGAAATTTTCGTGATTAACTTTGTGGAAATTCATTGTAAATAGCTATGAATAAAACAGAACATTATTTACTTCACACAATGACCTTAAGACTTTAGTCTTAAGTTAGTTAGTATATTACTGAAGATGATGCAGTAAGCATCGAAAACGTTTTAATTAATTTGTTTAATTAAAGTGTCAATGCAGATATTTAATTTTTATGTACAGAAAAGAAGATCATGTACGTAAAGTTAAGGGGGAATACCTATAACTACCTACTAAGCGCGAAAAAAAGCAACTTTTGTTTTTAAGAAAACCTATATGAATTATGGTATTAGTATCATTTTTACGTAAAAGTACATACTTTTAAGAAAATGTGAAATTTTTTTAAAAAAAATATTCAACATTCTTGGGTTCTGTCGATTGCCGAAAAAACAAGGTCCTCCGCGGTGACCACTCCCATTTCATCTGTAATCATCAGAATAAAAAAAAAAGCAAAAAGATTATCAAAATTATCACTATAATTTAAACTTTGACGTACATGTCTTTTATGGAATGATTTGTGACAAAATGGCGGGCGTTTGTATTTAAAATAGGGTTTTTTAGCGAAAAATTCGGTTAATTACGCCGATAAAAAAAAACTAAGTCATTTAAAAAAATCCTAGAACAAAGACGAGATAATTATGTATAGAATAACCATTAAAAAATTCAAGTTGATCAGTTTAGTAGTTGCCGAGATATTTTGGTCACCGATTTTCAAAACATGGTTTCGAGTAAAACGCGTTTGAAAATAGAGCAATTAATAAATCGCGAAATCTTTCAACTTACAGCAAATCTTCGATCCCAGGTCCATAATATAAGTCCTCCGCCTTGCTTAGAATTCCTATATCATCGAGCACTCTTCAAAAACATAAAGAAATAGGTCTTACGTTTCTGTTATGAAAGAGCCCGACTGGCAGCTACTTGCGTGTAGCGATGCGCCGTGCGACGCAGCGCGTAATCAACAAAGAGATGCCACTATTATCAACTATAACGTTGTAATTTTTTTTAATTTTGCTTGAAATTTTCACCGGACATTCTTAAGACCTCAAGCTTTAAGAAAATGCAAAAATTTAAAAATCAATTTTTTCGAAATGTCTAGGTAGGTATTTCCCCTTAAATGAAGCAAATGAAATGAAAAGTTAAATATCTACAATTTACCATACGGATTTTTTAATCCGATAAACCGTTTATTAAAAACAATCGTTTAAAAATTTTGTACAGAATTTTTTTTCTTCAAATTGCTCTCAATTTTACAAAAAATATTTTTTTTTTTTCAAATCGGATATCGTAACCATAATTCTAATAGAACATAACTCATTTTTTGTGAAATCAACATTATTTCTTGATTTGTGCAGTGCTCGTCGAAATACATCCACCTCACTGGTCAGGGAATATATATAACGCGAAAAGTGAGAAAAAACTGAATTTGATGATAAGTCAGGTTTTATAATATTATGGCATGTGTCATTTAACACATTGTTATTAAATGGTGTGCAGTGAAATGTTATTTTATATTGTTAAGACACTAAAAAGGGAGCAAAATGAACATATGTTGGCTTGTAGGTTCATTACTAAATATTAAAGGTTATCAGATTTCCTTCTCCTGTAAGCTTGAAAAATTTGACTTTAATGCCATTAGATTAAGGTAATGATACGGCGCATTGTAGATATTTCTTTTGTTAATAAGTACATGCTCTTCTTTTCAATCTCAAACAAACGTGCACCAGGGAATGTTGCAGGTTAGTCAGTCAGAAAGTTGCACGGAGTAAGAGTTCTACGGAAATAATGCGGCCACTGAAAGTTTTGTTAAAAAATTTCCCAATAAAATAATAGCTTTAAATATACCTTAATTAGTGCCAATAAGAAATGTAAATAATTGATCACCTTCTTGTAAAAATCACCTCATTTCAACCGAAATTCTATTCTCTCAGGGTGATTTAATCTCTTTAAGTCTAGTGGTAAGACTCGCCTGGCGACCAAATGGTCAGAGGTTCGAGCCTCGATAAGGGAGATCAAATATTCCAAATTTTCATAACACACGCGATAAGCCCTGTATCAAAAAAAGTAAGAATTTTTGATGAGACATGTATTCCGTGTACGTCAATGTCAACGTTTATTATTAAGTTACCTTTAGCTTAAGTTATTATGAAGTTAACGTTGCAAACATCAAACAAACTAAAAATGTATATTTGACATTGTGAAACTAAATATATCCATTTAAATTTCGATGTACCCTGTGACGTGTACCGTCAAATTTCACAAGATACATAAGTTGGCAAAGAATCTTTGTCCAAACCCGAAATGACACAGCTCCATATCACGTCTGGAAGGCGCCAGCCCCTGCGTACCTCCATTCCACTCTGGATCTAGACTAGGGTTGTTATATCGGGTTTATTTCTTTATTATATTTGTAAAAATGAAAAATTTTACCAAGACACTTTATGATAATATGTAAAGTAAAAAACGAACACATGGATAAATAATAATAATAAATGTTATAATAATAACATGCGAAAGATATTACTAAGCTCACAATTCCGCAAAATATTTCACTCGTAATACTTAAACAAACTAAACGATTTTAATTTTTTGTTAATAATTACAAAAAAAAAATTCCCGGTTAAGCAGATGCAATTAATTTAAGAATTATTTTATCCCTCCAGTTTTAGAGGATTGTTAAGAAAGTACTCACCAACGTAATAGTATCAGTATGTTTATAAATGTGTGAAGGGTACCCACTTCTTTCATTCAGGCTCCTTTCGGTTCGATATGTATAAGCGGATATGATACGGTGTACGTAACAGAAAGTTGTATAAGAGTACAACCAGATACAAGTAAAACAGAAAGAAAAACTACTTACAGATTGGATCATAATTTATTCTGATAAGATACATACTCAAGGACGAGGTGATGCGCGT
>JADDOH010002447.1:0-65785 GCA_016648135.1 Agrypnia vestita
TACCTTTTCAAAAAAAAAACTATGCCGTAAAACTTTTATTTAATAAAATACTGCTATTCCTTGGGCCGAAAGTGCATTTACCTTTTCAAAAAAAAAACTATGCCGTAAAACTTTTATTTAATAAAATACTGCTATTCCTTGGGCCGAAAGTGCATTTACCTTTTCAAAAAAAAAACTTTGCCGTAAAACTTTTATTTAATAAAATACTACTTTTATTCAATAAAAAACAGAATTTTTGCTTCCATTCTGTAAAATTTAATCAAATAGTTCGTAAAGAAATACAGTGAATGCCGATTACTTTTCATTAATATATATTTTTTGGTAATAAAATCTATAACATAAAACATAAATGTGATTTCGTCAAATAATCCATAATAAGAAATAGAGGATATTTTATGTAAGCAAATCATTGCCTATTCCATTTCTGTACACTATCCCGCTTAGAAATAAGCCGCTTTCAATCTTTTTTCCTAACTTTGTCATCCCTCAACGAAATAGGGGTTGTATATTTAGTGACACGTTCAAATGTTTACTATACAGTGTATAATTCTTTCGAAAACTACTCGCCGCTCCTCTCAACAATTTCTTTATCTCTCAGCAGGAAAGTTCTCTCTGTTGACCAAGTAATTTGTTTTCCCTCCGGCGGCTAAATAATTCCCTGACCCGTTGAAATTAGTTTTAGGGAGGAGCTGGGAAGCTGTATGTAGGGATTGATTGGATCCAGCGGGGGTGAACTTGTTTATTTTCTTTTGGACTTCGGCTCATTCGGTCGTCAAGGGCTTTCCAAATACGGCTACCAAATACATAAACCTGCGATGTCAATCCGTACCTTTGTGTGTGTACCTTCAATGATATTCGGGACGAACATTCGTGTAAATACGTAATGACTTTTATTTGACCGAATCGCCAAAAAAATTCCATTAATCAGATTTGACCGCTAAGTAAGGAGGTACACTAGAGATGTGAGTATTTAACAGGTATGTGCAGTGAGAACATTGAAGCATGACTTTTACGTAAAAAATAAAAAATAGATGTATCGGACAGAATATTATGATATACAAAAATATGAACACAGTGATAATAATTGTAACGTTAATGATACCAGATGGTTCAAATAATAATGAGGTATAATATATAAATGATATTCTTCTATTCTTTTCCTTATATTTTTTGTTACTGTTATGTTATTTTATGCTCATTTTGTGATTGTATTAAATGTACTAGCTGCAACGGGTTAAAAATGATGAAACATTGGTTCGCGTCTTTGCTAAGCCCCAGTATATATATGTAATATATAATTTAAAGCATCTTTTTGGCGATCCACAGAGAGGCGTCCGTAGCAACATGCATTGAGCGGCCGGTTCGGGTTTGCTGGCCCGAGATATAAGCCCCATCTCCGGCTCTTTAATTAGTTTTTTAGCCGTGAATTCGAACATAATAACGGACTTTACACGAAGTTATGAGAACAGATAGACAGACAGACGGATGAAAGGACGGACGGACAGATAACGAAATTATTATGTTTGATACTATCTATATGTATTTTACATTGTACTATTTACTTTTGTTTATTCTTGCAATTTTTTCCTGTATTTTATTATGTTTACTTATGTATAATGATATGTATTTAAGTATTTTCTTCTCTTATCTTAAGGTGGGGACAGTGAATATTTTTTTTCTAACGGCTGTACCACTTCACAACGGTTCATACGACCGCGACCGGTGCGGTGCACCAAGTTTTTGCTTGTTAATTGAAAAAAATGTAGGGTTGTATGATTGAGTAGGACCGATATGGAAGCTTTTGCTCTTAGAACGGTCCTGGGTATGCAGTGATTACCTACCATTCATACCATAATAAACAGAATTAATTTATGTAATACATTTAAAACTAAATAGTTTATACCAAATTAAAAAATGGAATGAAAAAACAACCTGCGTTTCTGTAAAATCAAAGTGCTGTGAAATATTGAAGAATAAATTTAAGTTGGTGGAGAAGAAATCTGTAATAACACATGGGTATGCAACAGCGTCGATCCACAGATAATTTACATTTATCATAAGAAAAATAAAAATAAAATATATTGGTGACTTTAGGCTTCATCTAGCATTAAGTTTCATGAGTGTCAATATTTATTCGATAGAATTGGTGGTTCTAAATCTCATCACACAAATATTACGAAACTATTAATGAATCAACTTTGAACCGATTTGAAGTAGGTATTGACATTTTAAGTGAAAACTAAACGTGGCTTGGGTTGTGCGGGAATGGGTGATTAAAACTGAGAAGGATGTAAAAGGAAAAAGAGGGTTTGGGTAGGTGGACAAAGAATATACAGGGTTATTCAAAATGATGGACTCAATTTCGTAATTCTATGTTTCAAATGAACTTGTGATAAATATGAAGTAAATTACACTCGATACAACGCATAATAAAATATATAAATTCAAAAATATTTTTATACATGTGTTCTGAGTTACTGGATTTTGTCCACAGTCAGATAATCAATAATTAAGATAAATTATAGAAATCGAAGATCGAAATCACAGAGAAGAAGTTATTAATATGGAAAACGTGTATGAAAGTCTTTAAAGGTTGGCCCGGAACTTATCACAGCTAGTACTGTAATGATCTGGCATAAGTTTTCAGCCTAAATCTTTTTCTTTCATATATTTGAATGGGCTTTGCTGTAGACTTCTATAGGAATTACCGTTTAATAAAGGTGGATATTCTTACGGTGGAATTGTGAACGTTGCATTGTGTAAAGTGATCACTTAAGCCAGCTCATACAAGTCATAACGCCTAGGCCTCCTTTGGCACATATGGCAAGCATCTAATCGAACTCATTCTGAAGCATGTCTTATGTCATTGAGATCGCTGCAGCCGTGGCATGGTTCCATAGGTCAGTCAGCCAGAGTGGTTGATACAGGTAGTACCTACATAAACTGTTACCAACCCCCACTAGTAAAAGTCATAGCGCTTGAGACCAGCAGATCTAGGGGCCCAGAACTGAAGAGCCAGGTTCATTACCAATGCAACCTATCAATCGTTATAGAAATTCTCCCGCGAAAGGCGCTCTTGCGGCGGGATTCGAAACTTTCGCACCTCCTTTTTCAGTTACAATTAACAATTCAGTAAATATAGCGATATGAAATAAAGTCCATAATTTTGCATTACCCTGTACTTCCATACATTACTTAATTATTTTATGAATTAAAATCTCTCTTTTTTCTAAATATCACCCTAACGGTGGTTCATGAATATTAACAGAACCTTTGAATTAATTTCATTTTATTATATCACACGTACTTTGTCAATTATAATTTTTTTTTGTATGTAAGGATCATGGGCCATTGTCTAGATCAGCTCTAACCCTGATGAGTGAGCGGGCCAAACAGTTTTTTTAGAATTATGTAATCTTGTAAGTGTTAGTTAATTCACTATTACCTCAATTAATCCATAATAAATTTAGTGTAAAAAGACTTTCAGTATTATTATTTATTTGTTTGTACCAAACAGTACTTGCCAAACATTACGCGATACATTCTACGGTACCAGAAGATTTCGTATATAGAGAGGGATACATCCTTCATACTAACCAATTGGCGATCCTTATCAATTAACCATTGCGCTAACCTAATGAACGCTCACATGACCTAACGTTCACATGACCGCGCGGTACCGCGCGGAACTACTCACCGCGCGGTACAAGATCTTAATAAATAGAGTTTATCGTCTACATTAACGCGCGGCACCGCGCGGTGCCGCGCGGATGAAGATCCTACAAGCCTGTATCGACCCGTTCAGTTGATCCGCGCGGTTTGAGACGGACAGACGCATAGATCGAAGAAAATGAGTAGCGAAGACGTATCTATCGATTTGCTTATCGATGAAATTAAAAAAAGAGATGCCATTTGGAATCTTAGTTCGAAGGACTATTCGAATAAAATAATAAAAAGAAGATCTTGGTGATACATTGATGCAATATCTTATAGCATGATCACTATGTTTCAAATCGTTTTCAACGCAATCATATAAAAAATGGAAGGATGTAACCGACATCCTGAATTAGTTAAAAAAATTCTCTTCGTGTAGTCTCAGGTCGGGATATAAAGTAAAAAATAGGCTCGAAGAAAGTCTTTGACTTAAAATAGGATGCACCCAGTATCTTCTTTGTCTTCTTCTGCGATGTTTCAGTTTTCGGTATAAAATCCGTAAGCAAATTGCCTCCTCCACATCCATTCTCTAACAATGTTGATGCCGGACTGGCTCGCGCACAATGCTGTCATGTGAACGCTCTCACCGCACGGTACCGCGCGGGACCGCGCGGTCCATGTGAACGTGGCCTATGTGGAATAGAAGAGTGCTAATCAGGCAAAAGGCCCACGCCCCGATTAACTCACTAGGATTAAGCGGGTTTTTATTTATATAATTGTTAAAATACCCCAACATAATAATACAAAGTATGATATAACGTTACACAATACAAAATAAATAAAATGAGAGTAGAAATGGGAGGAAAAAGGGAGAAGGTGGTCGGGATTAGGCTTAAAAGAGGAAAAGCTGATAATGTGTAGAATGTGTAGTGTTTATTTGTAAATTATTAACTAGAATGGATTTAGTAATAACATTGACCTGTGTTATACAGGTCATAGACATTTTTCAAATGTAGGCGAATAAGAAGAAAAAAGTTTAAAAAAAAAACTTTTTATGGCATTATATATCTAGAGAAATAAGGAAAAAACTGCAGGTACAATGCTGCTAAGCTGTATAATTATTTAAGAATTAAATGCACATATAAAAACGCCAGGAGCGGTGTCCAGACAATATTTTGTGGTTTAAATCCTGGAACATTAGCAGCTCAGGTACCTACTCCGGCACCGGTGTCGTGAGGTGGCTCCTCTTAAATATATCTTCTTTATTACCTACCTCCCGCGGACGATAAAACATAAAGAAATATTTTTTATCATAAATGTTGTGTAAACGGATAAATAAAAAAAGGCTCTCTGCTAAAATGACCGATAAACGAGAAAACATCTGAAGTGGCATAGGATTTCAGAACTCATTAATTTGGGAGAAGAGCATTTCGAAAATGTTTTTGGCAATTTACTCGCATTTCACGATTTTCGTGGTAAAACGCCCGAGAACAGAGATACTACTGGAACCCGGATAAATAATTCTTTAAAAATATAATGTATTTATTGTGTTCCTTCTTTTAAAATACAAGTAGCATTTAAATTATGAGAACATTTTTTTCATTTCGTTCAGAAAATTTCTAAATAAAAATTCGATAAATCTGAACCACGCATTTTTTCTTCGAAAAGAGCAAAATGATTTTATTGCGACATTATTAATATAATTAATAAAATTTTACTTTGTTTTCACCACTTATATATTGAAAATATCAATATGTTTCAAGGCAAATGATCCCTTTGTCAGGATACAATGTACAGTATACGTTGTATCCTGACAAAGAGACCATTGGCCCTGAAACATGTTGATATTTTAAATATAAGTATAAGTGGTGAAAACAAAGTACATTTTTATAAATTTTACACATATTTTTTAACCGCCCCATATGCATCGGAAATCAATCTATACTTCTGAAAATAGCAGTGATCAAAGTCCCTTTCCCAACAAATATTCAGCTATTGCTTGCATATTGCCGATATTCAATTTTAAAAGTTCTGATTAATTTCTTAAATGTTAATTGTTTTCGATTGTAAATTCTCTACCTACATTTAGGAATATATGAGTAAGCGTATACAGAGTTATTTGCAAAACATTACAATTTAAACATGCGCGCATATACACGCGTGCGTATTTCAATTTTTATGTACAAGTTCTTTGATTAGTGGTTGGCAATAACACCCTTTCTTTGGGACTTCCTTCTCGTAACTCCCAAGAAAATAATTTTAAAAATCTTTGTTTTCATTTATAAAATGTTTTTACATTAAAACGTTATTTTTACGGTTTTTAGTTATTCCCGTGAATTGAACTATTCCAGCATCTATGTAAATATTTTTATTTTTTGATTAGGATTGCGTTAGGTACTTTATATTTGTAGTTTTGATTAGAGTTTTCAAGTTCACCATGGTTATGTTCCATAAATTAATTTGCATATTATTAGAATGTGAGGTTATGTGCTTGATAAATTTGTGAGGACATAAAAGTGTTGGATATAATATCAGATATGATTATAAAAAAATAGCAAGACTTGAATAAATATAATTAATATTTTTTATTACACAATATTTTTATATGTATGTTCTGAGAACACAATCACTGGATTTTATCAAAATCATGTTAATGTGTACTCAGAACATATATATAAAAGTATTTTTTTTAAATATGTATTGGTGTATAAAAGGAATACAAAATGAAAATATAAAGGTTTATATATTTTTTAAATAGAAATGCGAGAACCGGAACACATGTCACAACAATATTCTTACTATTTTCAAACTAAACATAGCTTAGCTTGTGCTATAAAAATTGCTGGTCTGGAGTGAGATTCGAACCCGTGACTTTTGGATCACGAGGCGAGAGTCCTAACCATAAGACCAACAAGTTAGTCATTTATTATTTTCTGGCGTATTCTAGAATATATAATAAATAATTTGGAAGACTATAATATATAAACTAATACTGATTTGTTCCACAGTTTGTTAATATTTAAATAACACAGGAATATGTCAGCAATAAGTAGTTTTACGAGTTTTTAAAAATCACAACCCGTGCCTTTAGAGGGCGCGCCTGCTGAAAATTTAAATAAAATGGTTTTCACTTGTGTATATTACAAGTTATTTTATCCTTAGGCCATGTTTAGGCTTAATCTTATAAACAATCGATGAAAAATTATCTCTGTTAAAACCTCTTCTCTGTAGAGTAGATGTCTATAGTAAAATATTGGACATTGTAATAGGTCCCGCAGCCCTCGTAATTTTCTCTGCCGTTCACAAGGAAACCGATCCTTCATGAACGACGAAAAGAGTCTACACAAAACATTTCAACCAGAAATAATTGACAAACAGCGGCTGAATGTACTAAAGACTTCCAACAAAAGGAAAAAGCCCACAATGTGGCTGGAACAGACCGAGCTAGTGTTTCAAATAGGCCTCCGATAAAGGGAAAATCTCGAATTATCGTGAAAACTAGATGGGCGGTGCACGCGCAACTTTCGAAAACACGTGCCCTGCCTATAAAAGGGACGGCGCATCAAACCGCTCGTCAGTTGCTTCTGAATAAGCTCATTTTATTTTGTTAGTTATTTAAAAAAAATGTGATTGTGAGATGTGTGTTCGATTGGAACAATGATTAGTAAATGATTAACAGAGTGTTAGCTTAATTAACATAAACCAATACCAGATTTTAGGTCTACCGGTTTCGAGACGCCCCCGTCTCTTCGTCAGGATCAACACCACACTACTATATTCACAACGCTATACATCACAACCATAGTACTGTTAACCATTCACCAATATTTATCACACGCGTGTTAACCCATAACCGGAATCGTAGGTCCATTTGTACCCAACGGCGATAAAAAAATCTGTTTAATTTTTTAACGTATGAAGCTAGACGCTTGCGCTTCCGTGTAATCTCATTACGCCGTAAGGTGCGATGGGGGCCGGACGTTTGGCTCTTGAAGTTTACTGGAAGTGGCGGTAAGTGCTTTTGCTGGGTCCAATTGAACCCACGATTCCAGTTACTATTTCTCTGATCGTATACTTTTATATTTTGCATTGTTTCAGGCATTTCGTAAGAATACTGGTGCAAAATTTAGACGATAATGATATAAGTGAATTATAATTAAACAAAATTGATTCGGAACCAGAATTTTTGAACGATTTTCAACCGTGTGATGATGAAAACATAAGCGACAACGAAATTCTACAACCTGAAATTTCATCTAACTCAAGTGATTCGTTATCTGACAGCGATATATTAGGCGAAGACCAAAAAAGGATAATAAACAGTTACAAAAGTGTGAAAGATGTTCTAAATACATCTGCAAACATCATGCACAAAAAAAACTGTTATGCCTCAAGTACCATACATAGATTTCAAAGACTAATTGACGATTTTTTGATGTTTTTTGATAGAATGTCATTTTTTTTGTTATACAATAATTACTTAGAAAATAAGTATTTTTGTTAAGGAGAAGATACATTAAACCCAGTGAAGAAGTAATTTTTTTAATTTTAAGTATTTTTTATAGTTTTATGTTATGTCAAAGTGAGATATTCAAAATTTTATACCAAAAGTAAGTGTTAAATTTGAAAAGCATGTTAATTTTAATTACTTTAATAATAAATGTTGTTTTATATTCTTAAATAGACCTGTTTTATTTCTATACAGAGCCGTTTAGGTTTTTACCTGAAGTAATTTATGAAATATATAGTTTTTAATTTCTGGGTCCAAAATGACTCACGATTCCAGTTACTTTGATCAAAATAGCGATTCCGGTTAAGGGTTAAAGACTAGCTAGCATGCACTGATTAAATAAATAGGTAAAAGATTATTCGTAATTCAGTAAGCAATCACTGTTACACAAGAAATCAAACTCAAACAGTCAAACAGTTAGCTACCACAAACACGGTCACAACTAAGGTATCTCTATTCCCGGACTTTTTTCATTCCCGGGACTCAATTTGCAGCTCTGGATCATTCCCTGGATCCTGAGTCTCGTGATATGTTATTAAAAAAAATTAATAAAAGATTTATGTAGGTTTTTTATGAACGTTAGAAAAATGAAATAGAAATATAATAAATTCTTAAAAGTCAATAAAAGCATTTTAAAATATATGTTTGAACGGAATATATTGTATTAACAGAAAAATATATGGAAATCTCAAGTGCAGCCCACTAACTCAATAAAATGCGGTATGGATATAGATATAGACGGCAGAATAGATTCTAAATATATACGATTAGTAAACTTTATACATGAAAATGAAACGATGATTGACGACGACGCTAGAACCGAAAAAATAATAATAGAAAAAGGTGTTCGACAAGGTGACACAACATAGCCAGAGCTCTTCACGTTAGCCTTAGAAGATGTATTTAAGACCCTAAATTGAGATAACAATAATGCGGCGTTAGATGACACGTACTTAAGTCACTTTAGATTTGCTGACGACGTAGTAGTTGTAAGTAAATAACATCAAACAACTAAGTATAATGATAAAAGAACTACACGAGGCTTCGAGCAAAGTTGGTCACAAGATGAATATAAAGAAAACAAAAATTTTGAATCCAGAGAACAAAATCATCATTCAATAAAAATAATATTGAAATAGCAGATGAATATTATATATAATATATATTATATATATATAATATATATATATATACCTAGGACACAATATAGAAATGGACAAAGAAAATCAAACAGCAGAATTGTCAAGATGAATAGGAATGAGATTTGCTGTTTTTGGCAAACTCAAACATATCTTCTAGAACAAAGAGATCCCAATTAGCCTAAAAAGAAAAACCTTGAATCATGCATACTGCCAGTGATGACGTATGGAGTAGAGACTATGGCTCTTACAAAAAAAAGTGTGGAAAAGCTCAAATGCACGCATCGATCCATGGAAAGATCCATGATTTGAGAAGCCTAAGAGATGGAATTAGAATGATGAAATTAGGCGCAGAACTAGAGTAATCGATATCATGGATCGTGTAGCGAAGCTGAAATGGCAATGAGCAGGGCAGGTCGTAAGGCAGGATGCTATCAGATGGTCTCCCAGAGTTCTGAAACGGAGACCTTGGGAGAATAAAAGAGGCATCGAAAGACCTCAAAAGAGATGGGCCGATGATAAAGCTGCTGTGAGGGGAAAGAAATGGCTACAATCAGCAATTAACAAGGAAGGATGGAAAGGTATGGAATAGGCCTATATACAGCAGTGGAGAGATGAAGAAGAAAGAGGTGACTTAATTCGCACTTATTAACTGTTAATTAACACTCGCTCTGTTGCTCATATCATGTCACGAATAATTGATCACACTGGTTTGCGCTACGGTTCTATCGCTGGACTGTCATATACGTTATCATCAGGAATGAATGATTCTGCATTGCGTGACGCCGTTTTATTTATGGGTAAAATTTTCAAGTTGTTTTGAGAGACTTATGGATCTTTCCAGAGATAACAAGAGACTTGTTCTAAACGTTCAAAATTAGTGTGCGTGAATATTCGAGAGAATTCGGTCATATTGTTGTCAGTATTCAGTGTGTTCTGAATGAATTATTAGTTTATTTTTCTGAAATGATTCAGAAAACTCACAAACATTTTTTTCTATTGTAAAAAAAGGCCGGAAAGTGTTGCAAATATCTTAGAAGGCGGTCGGAGATTCCATAAATTCCACAACGACTGGGCCTAGCCGCCCAGAGAACGGTATCCACCAGAGATAACGTGATAAAATAGCCGGAAAAATCGGGGCGAGTAGTTGTGTGAAGAAAAAGCGAGAACAAGTAATAGAAAATGGCAAATTAACGTGGAATAGGCGCAGGGATTTGTAAACTTAAAAGATTTATAGAACTATCCTGCACTCGTCGGTAAGGTAAAGAAAAAAAAAAAACAAGGCTGCTGATAATCAAATATTATTTTTGAAATCAAAAGAAAAATTTGATGATTGGATAACTTTTAATTACGAGCTTGGCTGTGAATAACAAATATATATTGTATTTTTTATAAAAAAATAATGTCAAAGCAAAATAACCTTGTGGTAACATTATGTATATTAATAAGAAAAAAATAAAACTACTATTAATTTTTTAGAAATTAAACAAGTGTTAATAGCAAAATGAATATTATAAATAATCTATTCGTTTTTAGCAAATATTTACCGTTTAAATCTGTTTTCACATTTGTTCTTAGTTAAAGAACTCACATACCCTTATTTTTTGTTTTAATTAATGTCTGTACTCGTACTACTAAATTTTTGATATGTACGTTGTTTCGTGATGAAGGGACCATTGGCCCCAAAACATGTTGATTATTCAATGAATAGTGATTTTATTCAAAGTATTTTCTTTTTGTTAATAAAAATTATATCGAATGTATCGCATTGCAATTTGTGATTTTTGACTCGACCGAAACTAAAACACTGAAAACATAAAAGTTTTGTAATGAACACCGTATATTGATCACCAGCACTGGGAGCAACAACAACCTTCTATCAAGCCTTCTATATAGCCTAAACATTACGATATATCAAATACTAATTGAAAATCATTTACCAATCGCAAAAAAAACAGATTGCCGTGTGCGACAATATATATAAATATTAAACCCCGATTACTTTTTTACATTTTTTTATTATTTGACCTGTATTAAGAAAGATGAACATGTGAGGCGATATCATTGAGTCCTACGCATGTCGAAAATGTCCTTCCTTTAAATGTTATGTGCGAAATTATGCGTATAACTATTTGAAATTACAAAAACGTAGCCAAACGGAAGTTGTGTCATCTGTTCTTAAAAACTAAAGGCCCGTCACGAACCAGATATTCTTTGTTAACGTATCTGCATATACATTCCTTTAAATAGTCTATTTCAAACCTTACAAAATAATTTTCATCAGCGGACGCTCTTGCGCATTGCGAGGACCGCTGACATCTATCAAAGTTCGTTTATTATAAGTTTCTGAGTGGCTGAGAAGTCTAAAGCCATGTATTCACTAGGGGACAAATTGTCCCTCAACAGCATGCGCGGCATAGAGTCTACGTGACGTTGCAACGTCGTGCACTGTTCCGCGACCTCGCGCACAACATAGCGCGGCATTTCTACGTGCCGTGGCAACGTTGCCATGCGCACGGTACCCGAGCGTACTCACTGCAACATTCTGCGGAGCGTCAGTACCACGTGGTATGTTTACAAGTGAATACGCATGCGCTGTATCTGTCAAGATGACAATGCGGGGAAACGAAATCGTTCTCGAACTCATCGAGCTGTATCGATCGAAGATCGCATAGAATGTCCGTCCTTCTTTCTCTTTGCAGTTAATAATTTCGCATTCTCCTCTTTTTTCTCCTCTTACTTTTCGATAAACTCATAACATAAACAGATACGCGGCTATCATCATAACCTCATAGGGCGATATATTTCCGTGACGTCTGGAAAACAATAATTATTTGCAAAAAGGACCTTGTTTTTAATAATATTCAATTTACTACAGTAAAACCTCGTTAATTTGAAATTGCGACCCAAAAAAACATTTCGAATTGCGCGGAACCCCGTTTTCGCCAAATGTGATACCGCAGCTGTCATCCATAACCTCATCGGACGACATTTCCGCGACAAGATATGCGAGTCCCGGTGTGTGCACGTCAATTGACCGCGTCATTGTCCCCGAAACATGAGCGTAGATGTTGATGCGACATGTCGAGCGGAATGTTTCGCGATTTGTCCCCTAGTGAATACATGTCTTAATCCTCAAACGGCATGTTGTGAAGGAGCACACGCGGTTCAGGCGAGTTCCGATGGGGAAGGATCATCCCCCTTTCCTTTTCTATCTCTCTTTTTATCGGATATTGTGGCAGAAATAATAATACTACAAAAGTTTTTAACTCATTATACTCAAAATAAAATAAACTCAATAATGATTAAAAAATTGTATCGATTATATTATGTATAAAAATTATACGATAAAATATTGTTTATTTTAATTCCATAATAAATAAACTTTCTAATTTATCATTGTTGCAATATTCCTTGGTTATTTAACCTAGTAATATACCACTGACAGGAGAATATTTACAGATTTATATAAGCGGATAAACAAGGTTAAGCATTTAAGCCTTAAGGCTTAAAATGATTTTTACAATAGCTGTCTGGAGGCTTTCTATCTATTCGCATTACCGTAAATCTAATGTATACATCACAATAGATATTTTTCGATATTAAAAGATTATATTTTATTATACCTTTTTTGTTTTTTTTCTAAAATTTGAATATTTTTTATAATTCTAGAAAAAATCTATATATATTTATATATAATGAAGGTTTTCACGGGTGTTAGAAATGTTAGTATTAATTTCTTTGGGGGTAACCCGCGTCAAAATCTGGTCCTCAGAAGGACCATTCGCCAACCGACGTTTCGCCTGAATCACATCAGGCATCTTCAGGTTGTCTTGTTAATAAATTTCCGTCACGAAATTTCCGTACCAAGTACTTGGTAACAAGCTTCCGATACGAACGGACGTGCTTGCACTGCCCCTCGTGACGGAAATTTATTAACAAGACAACCTGAAGATGCCTGTTGTGATTCAGGCGACACATCGGTTGACGAATGGTGCTTCTGAGGACCAGATTTTGACGCGGGTTACCCGCAAAGAAATTAATACTCACATATATATATATATAGATATATCCTTGGTAATAAGCTTCCGATACGAACAGACGTGCTGAACATTTCGTGACGGAAATTTATTAACAAGACGCCCCGAAGATGCCTATTGTGATTCAGGCGAAACGTCGGTTGACGAATGCGGGTTACCCCCAAATAAATTAATAGTAACATTTATATACATATCTAATATAACTAATATAATACTAACTATATATATATATATCTTATATATAAATAACTACCAAAATATATATTATATAATCTATATATATATTATCTCTATATATATATATACATATATATATATATATATATTGTGACGACATTATTACGGCACTAAAAAATAATACAAAAATCGCCATTTAGTTCAGTAACTGCCCCATCACTCAACTGTCGCTGTCCCCTCATCTATGCCGACAGTCATATTTAAACTCGAGCCGCGGAACAAAGGCTCTCTTTGCTGATCAGACCATCTGACCACCATTTTAACGGACCTGGTAAAAATTTCCATCAAAACCATCAGGTTGGATTCTGCCAGACCTAAAGGGATAAAATCTAACTATGATCTCTTTTTTTGTTGTATACCTCTTCTTGCACAACCCCTGTATCCTATGAATGCTTCACGCTATGGCGGCTGCTACTCTGCCGGCCTTTTAATATTCTTCTGAAAAGACACCTCAAATACCCCCCAATAACTCTAATAATGTAAAAACTTAATTATAACCTAAAATATAAAGAAGTCAATATCTTTTGATGCAGAGTACTCGCCCCTTAACTTTCCCACTTCCCGCCTCGTAAATAAATATGTATATCTCAACACGGGCGTGATCCGTTGATTACTTACGGTGTTAATAATCTCGTAGCTGATGTTTCGTCCAGCCAAACCTAAAATAAAGTAATAAAAATAAAAAATAAATAAAACAATAAAACACCCTTACTCCTCACACTCCCTTTAGTATTACCGAACGTGACAATACAACTTTACCACCCTAACCCCTTACCAACACTAATAAAAACGCGAGGACGTAGCTGAGATGGAGAGCGAACGCAGGGACGAGATGCGAAACCAAGATGGCCGATGCGAGATCCAGCTTAGCGAACAACTCTCATCTCCGTGAATGTGGTCCAGGAGAATGCCGGTAAATCGTCGTAAACAATGAAGAAAAAATACACAAATTACGAGTCATGTGGCGTTCGATTTCTCTCTTCGAAGTGTCATCCTGATTTGTGCATGCGTATTTAAAAAGACTTTATGAATTTTAATTGTACGATGTGGTATTCATAATAAACTGTGTAAATAATTAAACCTGTTTCCAGTTCCCCGTGTAAATCCAAGATCCAGCCTAGTAATCTCATTAACCTAAATTAGTATATAAAACAATCAAACTATTGAGTCACTATGCGTAACATTCTGATGGATTCCACGATAACCTAACCCTGCGTCTCATGCAAACTCTGACTAGTCGGTGAAGGAGGTATTGTATATCTGACTTCGGGTGCTACTCTCAATAATCCACTTTAGTGCGCTAGGAGTCAGATTCCTAATGTATCACTGAATTGGTCAGCTTCACCACCAAGAGATTAGATTACCTTCCAGAATATATATATATATATATGTGTAACAAAAGTAGATTCTGAAATATCTCGCGTTCTCTGTAGATGGTCTCCCTGAGAAGACCTAGGCCGACGTTTCGACACGGTGTTTAAATATATATTATCTAAAATATATAATATATACTATATAAGATATAATATATATCTCTTTGCTCTCCTCCTCCTCCTCTCATCTGTCTCTCTCCCTCCCTTGTCCTCTCTCTCTCTCTCTCTCTTTCCAGGCCCCGTGTCGTGTTGTTTGATTCCTCTCTCTCCTCTCTCTCTCCTCTCTCACCTTTCTCCTGACCCTCCTTTCGCCCCTTTACTTTTGCGCACCACCCGCCTCTCGTGCTCCCCTTTCCAACCTTCCTCTTAATGGCCCCCTCCCCTCCCTGTCTCCCTCCCCCGCCTCACCATCTTCCTTGTTTCTGTTATTTAAATTCGCACCCAGGAACGAACGATCTCTTCTTTTTCATGTTTTTTTTATGTATTATATAGGTAAATAAAACAAATTTGGTATCTCTTTTTAAAATCAATGCAAATGCAGTGTATTTCAGATTTTTTAAGAATGGATACACGCTTCCTCCGTTGTGGTTAATTTAAGAAGCAAAAGCATGTGGAGCGATTATTCTAACTTGAAAAGTTTATTTGTATTAAGTAGTGCCTAGGGAAAACTAAATGGACCAACACTTATTCGTTAAGAAACTGTGGGTTCAACTAAAACTGTCTGAGTAGTTAATATCCCACCATTACAGGAATCTGTGGGAGAAGAAAAAAGTTTATTTTGATAAAACGGTAACCTAGAGCTGTTCAGTGATTTTTACAAACTGTTTAATGTTAGCTCTTGAGAGTTAAATTCTAACACCAACTTATACTTGGATAATTAATTGCCATGTGGTGCTTATTCCCATATTTTGTATAAACTGCTTTACCACCCAGTTTCGGGCTGATATTTTATATTTCACAGAAAACGCTGAAAAATTGATGCTCGCAAGAAAGAAAATAGTAAAAAAAATGCTATAATATCAAAAATCTTTTTTCTTGCAAATATATATTGCACAAACAATAAGGCTTCTTATTTTAAGACAATTATATAAATATTTCTAAGCTTTATATCTCATGATGGAAATATGTATTGCGATGCTCGAGTGCTTTGAGATTTGTTGGTCTTTCAGAAAAATAAACTTTCCACCTATTAATTTAGAAATGACATGTAGAATCAAACCTTTGTTAACACATCATTAATTTGATACACCCAATTCTAAAACCAACATAAATGATTTAAAGTAAATATTGTGATATTACGTATTTTTGAGCAACAGAGAGCACATCTTCTTTTAAAAATAATTAAAAATATTTATCCAAGCAGCGCGATCTTCTCTAGCACGAAACACTCGGATTTGTAAAGTTCTAAATTTCTTATCTATGGTTCACAGCACCTAGAGCTCTGGCTAACTCTATGGTGGACTTTATTTTATGACGGTGCGCTGGCGAGATCATTTTCTTATGGGAAGCACCTTATTTTGATGAGTGTTGTAATATTAGTAAATTCATATAATTTTCGTGGTCCAGAACATAAAACAGTAACCTGTTTTTTATTTATTGTTTTATTTATTTATGTTTTGATTATCCTAGATTACTAAAGAATTTTCTACATTATTGCATAAATCATGTTAATCTGGATCTGTGTGGTTTGTGGTATAAGAAAATCTATCCAAAGAAAGAATTTATATCGAAGGAATTTTAGACCAACTGACCACGATTGGCAATTGCATAATTATTTATGGGTCGCAGCTTTTGGAAAAAGAATTATTACTGAAGTTATGATGGACGTCGGTAGAATTCACATGAAACATCGGATATATTTAAGTTTGCAATGTAATCTACATAAAAAGAAAAACGGCAAACCCTTTATCAATAACGCAGCATATTTTCCCATTTTCAACAAATCAGAAGATTAATTTAATTTCCGACGCCTTGCATCGTGTATAGTTTTGTTTTTCATTTTGCTTGAATACCTAAAGCTACATAGTATGAACCTAAAATATCAGTTTGTATAAAAATACTTAATATTAAATCTTAATGTAGTTAACCAAGTCACTTTCTCCAAAGTTTGTTTATTGTTACTACAAACTTGATTTTTTCTATAACTTTTTGTGTATCTACTTATTGTATTATTTTATGTACTATATACTTTTGTACTGTTTTATTCTGATATATTTTCTTTTACCAAATATTATATATATAAACCAACGTTCTTTCTTTTTAACTTCTTTTTTCTGTAAATCTAGTGTTTATTTACAAAGCGTATTATAAAAGGTTTCATGGCTATGTATTACTTAAATATATAAAATAAAATCTTTTAATAATTAAAGCAGGTAAGAGAAGCGATCTTTAATTTAATTAAATTATATTATTATAAAATTTTAATATGGTATACTAAAGTTCAATATTAATCAAATGAAGTAAAATTTAATTGGTTGTAATCAAACGAAAATTTCGATTATTACATTTTTAAGATGAGTGGATCTTAAGAACTCATCAATCATAATCAATAATTAATTAGCATTTTTTTAAATTACTTAATTTAAATACAAAAAATAAATAGTAGGTACTTATGCATTATTTTTCAATTAAAAAAGACTTTAAAATTGTACTGATAGTTATGTATATGTAATTGCTAGATGCAATATAGACTATACTCACACTATTATTATAACGATTGAAACGTTTAAGATTACTCAATAAATAAATAGACTGGGTCTATAGCATTATTTTGGCCTTTTTCTGAATTGCAAGTATTTTTTTCTTCCGCATTTTGAGTGTAAAAATTAAAAATTTCAGTTAAATTTATAAACGCAAGAATAAAAATCTCGAGCAATGTCGGGATTTAAAACTAGTACATATAAAAAATTATATAATACAGAACCAAAACATTAAAAGGAACTCCATAAAAAACTTCAAAAACTAAGGTATGTTTTTAACAATAAGACTAATTCTGTGTCATGTTTTTGCTACGCTGGATAATAAACATTTATTGAAATTACCTTGGATATAAAGGGAATGTATTAGGAGAGCAGGCTACAGGGGGAGGATTTGGTGATAAGCTGCGATTGCTTCTAAAATACGTGTGGTGATTGTGGCTCGTGGCGTATGTGTGCTTGATAAAACTTAAATACAATATATGTAGTTAGTCGTCCCAATATCCAATCTGCATTGATTGGCGCCGGAAATAATGAACGTCGACCAAAGATAACCTGTTCAAATAGTTTTAAATGGGTTTTTATTTTGAAGAGGAAGTAGGACTATTAAAAATGAATATACTTTACTGTCATTACAATTCGCTTTTGAAACATTTATATTTCCTCGATATTCTAGAAGCAAAAGAAACTGTACTCGGTCGAGGTACAGCGAAATACAACGGTTTGGATGATTTTGGAATGATTTGGAAGAATCTAGAAATAAGTAAAGCACACAAAAATATACAAAAAGATTCGTAACTTTATTCCCAGCCTTGGATCTCTAAGCTTTTTTCGGCTTTCACTCCGTTCCATCGCGTGAAATTAAAAAGAAGATTCGACCTGAGCATAAAATCACGAGTATTTCATTTAAAGTATTTTTAACTTTCTCCACCACATTTCAAGTAGTTCTAGATGAGTACCTGAATCTCATCCACAAAATTTTATAGAGCCAGGTAATTCCTTTACTTTTTCATTATGCTTTTAGCCGTACACTAAAAAGACCGGTATAAAAACGGGTAAACAATAATTTCCATTCCTCTATCTTTAAAGAGTTGAAAACCCAATGCTTGGACAAGCCGCTACCATTGTTCATTATTTGGTATGGCGGTGTTTCAATACTTGATGACTTATGATCAGACATGAAGACAACCAGAGCCTTATCTATCCAGAATTCATTAAGACTTGGTTGTTGTTAATCCTTGCTTACTCTGGATAGAGTTGGCAAAAACATATGTCTTAGTATTTTATTCTTTGGCATTTGAAAGACTTGTCTAAGTCACTTTAATTAACATCTTTCTATATGTTCAGTAGCGTCATGACCAATGTTTCCTCAGAGGTGTGCGGGTGTGCGACCGTACACTTATAAATTAATGTCTGTCCGCGCACGTTCCCAACACCCGCAAATAGAAAAAAATATTCCAAACCGGATTTTAGGTTTGCCGTCATAGAAAGAACATTGACCAAAATGTTATCAATGAATGATCTATTGGATTCTAATAATGAACTGAAATCGCGTAAGAATATTGTCAATGAACTTTTACACAATTACTTCCTTTTTAGGAGTGTACTTTCTTACACGTTGTGATAATTTATGAGTGCAAAAAATGGATTACATTTGCGCTAACATTTTTATTTGTACAAATTTTACTGATCAGATGAGTTTATGTCCGCACCACTAGTAGAAAAAATTACAGGGAACGTTGGTCATGATAAGAGTCTTGCTTTAGGTTAAAGTATTTACATTGAAAATATATCAGGGGAGGGGAAGGGTTAAAAGAATAGGGGAGAAATGTCGCATATATTACCCGCCGAGTCCTTAAAAATAAGTTTCCAAATTTTAAGTCCGATGGGTCCAACGGTACAGATTTGCAACGAAAATATGTCAGGTAGAGGGGAAGGGGTAAAAGAATAGGGGGAAATGTTGCCTATGTTACCCGCCGAGTCCTAAAGAATAAATTTCCAAATTTTGTGTCCTATCAGTCAAACGATATAGATTTGCATCGTAAACATGTCAGGAGATGGGGAAGGGGTATGATAATAGGGGGAAATGTTGACTATGTTACTCGCCGAGTCTTAAAGAATAAATTTCCAAATTTTGAGTCCGATCGATCGAATGGTATAGATTTGCATCGAAAATATGTCATGGGAAGGGGAAGGGGTATGAGAATAGGGGGGAAATGTTGCCTTTGTTACGCGCCACTTTTTTACAAAATCACTGCCACGGATTGCAGGAAAGCGAGAGGAAAGATGTTACACATACCAGCATGCCGGTTATGAGCAATATATTTACCCGTAATTCGGTAATCGAATTATGCCGTATTTAATGGTCTATGGAAAACCATTAATGCATGCCCAACTGCCGATATTGTTTCCACACGCTTGAAATTCACATTTATTAACTCTGAAATAGTATCCAATGTATACAGGTTAGGTTTTTTAAAGATTTAATTTCGTCGTGTTGTCAGCTCGTGTCGCTCCTTAATACGTTCCGCATTATTTGAAGAGCAAGACAAATATTGATGTCTCGAGCTGCTTTCTCCGGGAACTCGTGAGCGCGGGTTTGTAGCAAATATTTTCCTAGTAAGAAATCATCCGTAGCTTCGCGTCTTAAAACGTTATTTGAAAGGAAAACAAATAGGCTTCTGAGCAGAACCTGTTTATTTAGTTTAAATATGAATGTCGTATTACATGGATGACAACTTAAATCGCCTAAATAATTCGCATTTTAAATGTTATGCACTTTCGAAGAAAGCTGTTTTATGTTTAATTGTTGAGAACAAATGGCAAAAAATGGATTCTGTTTACAAGTTTTGTATATTTCCATTTTTTTTAAATCTGCATATTATTGTCATGCTGCGGGAGGACAAATGAAAACACTGGAAATTAATTAGCGATTATGTTTTAATGATAAACTAATTATTCAATGTACAAAGTCACTTAACACGAATTAATCTACAATAATTCGCTATATATCACTTCGTCTATCAACACTTTATTATCGCTGGGTAACACCCTTTTATCGCTCGTAGAATATTCAATTCTCGCAAATAGAGGTCGCCTTATTTCGCCGCATAGGTACTCCGTTCGATTATTTCGCTTTATTTATCGCTTCGATTAACTCACGACTGGCCACCCTGGCCATCGACGCGCGGCTGACTTCGCGCCAGACGAGTTGTCAAAATACGACTCTCCATGTAATCTCCATACCAAATGCTGATATTTTCGATCTTTCTTGATTTTTCTAGTGTTAAGGAGAAGGATATCGTCACTTCTAGGCTGTGGTAGTCGTTTACTTTTCCCGAAGGCTGTAGATAATTGCAGATCATTCTAGATCCTGCGATATTGTTGTGACATAACGGAATTCGGACAGTGCGCTATTTCTTCTGCTTGTTATTTCATCTCTCTCTATTTAGTGCACGCCTATCTACAAAGTGTCTGTATCTCAGATTTTTAATTTCTTTTTTGATTGACGTGCGTGCTGTGCGTGTGAATTATTGGAGTCAACTGAGTCCTTCTTATAAAGATTTGGCAATCCTACTATTAAAGGGATATTTGGAAAATTCATTATTATTATTATTTTTTTTAATTTATCTTCAGCTTGATACATGACATAGGAAATGGAGCCGCTCATCTCACTTGGAAGAATCTGTACCGAGATGAGCAGCTGACAATATAGTGAGAACAAAATAATAAAGATATAAAACAAAATACCACATAACTATAAGATTAATCAATTAATTGAGGATATAAATATAAAATATGGATAATAAAAACAGTATATATCATACAATACAAAAGCAATAGTGAAAGTAAAATAATATACGTAAAGAATTATATGTATGAATACACACAGATAAAAAATATAGTAAAAAAGTATATATAACAAAATTAAATGAATGTTTGCGTATATTAAACAGTGATAAAAAAATACAGTTTAATGAGCAATAAATTATGACCTGTTTTCGGCTGATACATTAGAGAAGTAGATATTACAGCAACAAGTCAAGATTCATGGTAAAGGTGTGTTCTTTTCCGTGTCCGTTCCCTAAAATTCCATCCAAACTCTTTCCAATTACCTTATCAACACACTCTTTGCAACAATGCAAAACGCACGCTTTGTCAAGAAAAATAGATTCTTGAAACGTATCAAACAAAAGCACCCGCAGTTCAAGACTATCCATCACATTTTCAAAATACGCATTCCGAGATAACCGGGTTTAAAGTTTTTTTTACATTAAAAGTGCTACTTTTGCATACGAATGGTATAAAAGTAAGGGCAGCAATATCAAAAAAACAAAAATCAACGTTTTCAAAATAATCAATTTAGAATGTACAGAATTCGACAAACACAGTAATCTGCATAGATAAAAGTTAAATATTTATTTACGTTTATAAAACTGAGGTGGCAATCCTAATAAGAATTATTTTATTGTCTGCATATCTGTCCGTAACTTAAAAATATTTTTTTTCGATATTTTTTTCTTTTTTGAGAACGACGAAAGGTCCACGTACATCTGGTCCAACGATAAAAGCAAAAAGTCCGAAAAAAACGGAAATTCAGTCTAACGACAAAAGGTATATTGTTTATTATACCTAAGTATTGGTTTATTATATAATCTGTGTACATTGTAAAAAAACATTTATACTCGTAATAGATTCATCAGTGGCCGACTGTGCATTGCCACGAGTAAAAAATCACAGGTTAATTTTACCTCTAGATAGGTTGGATTAAAGTTATATAAAAAAAGAAATAACAGAAAGATTCTTAAAAAAATTAAATATTTTAAAGTTATATAAAAAAAGAAATAACAGAAAGATTCTTAAAAAAATTAAATATTTATATACTCGTAGATAGGAGCCCAAATGCTTACATAAAAATATTAAAGAGTAAACGAGTATATATTTTTAACAACAGAAAACTCTAAGCATAAATATTCAATTAAATTTCCACAAACCATTAAAACAAATAATACGTTAAAAACACAATAATAAGAAAAACGATAAAAGATGGAAAAATAATATAATTCTGAATAAAAAGTTCTGTGGAAAACCTGATTAAAATACAATATCGATTTTTGTTTTGCTATTTTTGCCACACAAACAAAATAGTCGGGAGAGATTTTCTTTCCTTCATCACTTTATTGTTATATTTTCGTAGCTTTATTGAAGTATATTACAATAATTTAATAAAACTCAAAATGCTTTAGATTATCATAACTTAAAGGATCATGGGAAGTCTCAAGAAACAAATGCAAATAAATAGAAACATAATTTTTAATATTTTATAAATGCTTCAAAAATTATGTTGAATGCAGTGGGCACATTGCCAGTATATATCCAAAAATAGGGATGGTTCGGAAAATATTAATGTAGCGATATGTAGGTACAGATTATTTAAAAATAAATGTAGAAATTATTTAACATTTATAAATATTATTCACGTTTTTTAAAGTAGGGTCAGGGGCCCAAAGACTCGAAAAGGTGTTTCCTTGTTTCCCTGTCTTGCGCTGCTTCTGCATGAGTCAACTAGTCTAGACCCATTCTGTTTTCATACACATATCGTTCCTCTTCCCTTCGGGGTTGCCAGGAGGATTCTTCTTGGTATTCGTTCCTCTGGCATTCTTAGCCTATGTCCAAGTCACCCCATTTGTGATTTTTCTATGTGTAGGAGTAGGGTTCCACGCCGAGTGTGTGCCTTATGTCAGCACTTCTTACTCGGTCCCACTTAGGAAACTCATTTTGGCAGCCTGGATCCTTGCTATCACTAAACTTGAGAATGTTAAAGATGAGTTTTATAATATTTCTACACATTAAATAATTTATCAATGCATTTTAAAGTAATTTGTACTTCTCGCTAATTTCTCTACTTTTTTCTTCATATTGGTAATATGCGTATTGTATATTAAAATTTTTACGCTATTGCTTTTTACCTAAACGTTTTAGTGAAACTAAATTAATATTTTTATTTAAAAATACTATTCCAATATGAATGCAAATACGAAAGACTTAAAGCGTCAAATACCTATAACAAAAGACCAACGTCAAAGAAGAAAAACTATTCGGGGGGCCCTCCATATGACTGTATGCGAGATACAAGAAATATAAATAAACTAGCTGTAACCCGTCAAAAATTACGGTTATTTTACATGCCGGTTCCCAAAGAATAAGTATTTATAGCCGACATCCATGAAATAATACTAACGACTTATATCAAAATATTTGAACAATTATTTTATATTTCCCCTACCTGTAAGTCCTATTGTTGTATTTTTGACGGGTAATGCAGGCTCGGCGATAGCAACATTGCTACCGTTGCAGCCTTCAGGTTTGCTGGCCCGGGGTTCAAGCCCCATCTCCCGCCGTTTAAGTTGTTTTTTTAGCCGTGAATTTGAACGAAATTACGGACGTTATACGAAGTTACTGGGTCAGACAGAGGACAGACAGGACGGACGGACAGACGGACGGACGGGCGAATGGACGGACGGACGGACGAACAGACGGGTAGATAACGAAATTATTATAATTGGGATATATCGAAGCAAGAAATCGTAACTGTGCAAAGAAAGGCTTCATCACCATGTCAATTAGTGATATATTGTACCTATGTCATATAATATTTGATAAATTTGTTATAAACAAATAAAATCTTATTACTTACAAGTGATTGGATTTTTACTCTTGCACACGAAATACAGGACAAAGTTTAAGTTATTTTATCATTTTCAAAAACACTGGCCATTAATATATATTCAAGAGTACAATTTTTTAGAATGATAAATTAGATGAAACCAGAATTTATAAGATTAATTTTGAAACTGCGTCATATTTTGACATATTTCATATTTTGGAATTTTTATTTTTAAATAGAAATTATCATACTTTTAATAAAAAACTAACTCTTAGGTATATAGATTTCAAAATGCGGAAGTAAAAACAATATATTGTTTAAAATCATATCTTTATATGAATAAAACTTTGTTGCAAATTTAACAATTTATAAGTTTGTGAATATTGAACATTTCTTAATTATTTTACAACAGATTTAATATTATAATGTTAGCTTTATACTCACAAGGAAACATATTCTGTGTACATATAAATTTTCAGAAACTATTGATTATTTCTAAAACACTGAACACAATTTTTTTCATCGCAGGCTGTCGATTAATGCTTATATTTTCTTATTTCTTGTAAGTAATGTTCATTGTATTACTTTTAATAAGAAAAAAGGTTCTTTATAAGTTATCATCATAAAAATTGCAGTCTAGCTTATACATTCTCATTTAAATGAATAGTGAAAAATTACATTTTCGAAAAAAAGTCGAAATATGCATCTGCATTGAATGTCCAGCTCAATAAGAGAATCAATGTATATTATAGATGTCTCACAGAGACGAAACCGTATTTTTATGGGAGAGTAGGTATAGAAGTCTTTGGCCGTTCACAGGGCTTACGACCTATCGTACTATCGTGATCACTTTACACAATGTAACGTTCTCCATTTCCACCAACCATAAAATATACCATGTCTTCTAATTTTTGGAAGCTGTATATATGTAAATGAAGATCAGTAGGTACCTACTGATCTTCATTTGAATTGGTAAAATGGAACATTGGAAAATTCTTTCACAAAAAAACAACTGACAATCGACCTATTATGAAAATTATGTTTTAATGATAATATACCGGTAAATAATATTTTATAATTGATAAAATATCTGTGAATGTTAATTGATTAATATAAAATAATAGTTTAATGTTGTCTCTCTTTTCAGGTAAGATGTTAGCTTTTATTATTTTTAAATTTCAATGTGAAATATTATGTTCCTTTGTTAATAAAATATGTACTCTTTTCAGAGCAACGCAAAACAGCTAATATTTATAAAAAATAAAAAAATAACACTCAATCTACAATGATTCTTAGATTTTATAAAAAGGATAGACATTCTTAACTATATTATTTCAAGACATTATTATTTAGGACAATTTAAATGAAACGCGCCATAGAAGATATCAATTATAAAAAAAAAATATCTAGAAAAAAAACAAATATTTTTTTATCTTCGGTGCTCTGTTACTGAAATAAAGAGAAAGCTATTTACTAACAGACAGAATTGTTTGAAATTACCAGTTATTGTATATCCGTGTTGACAACGATATAGCGGTATCGAAACTGATTGACGTTAGAAATCATCAATGTGGTATGCGCAAAGTTCGTTAGTTTTTTTTAATATATAATTATCTCCGAAAACAATGTTATTGTTGCGAAAATAAAATTCTATATTTATCTCAATAATGATATACGTTTATCATATATCGTTATAAACATTAAATTTTTATTTAATTCTCTGATGTATTTTGTTAAATATTAAATAATATTTAGCAGCAAAGAAATCAGATAATGTTTAAAAATATCCAATACGACAAAGATTTTTATTACGACTTATTAAAAATGAGACCTTAATTTGTTATTTTTAAGTGGTTTTTCTACCGAATGTAAAATAATACCACCCAACGCTTGTCAAACTTTTATTGTATGTTCACTAGTTTTATTTATATCTTTCAAATCCCAGACCCTTAGATCAACGTGTGATTTTATTTAACAGTGTGTCGGTATGTACATTTCCCTTTCTTTTATTTCTCATATAAACTGGATTTTTTGCTCAAATATGTGTAGCGGAAAAATTTAGGGCTGAATGACGAAACTCGCCCCGCTTACGATAAGCTAATCCAATTCATAACAAATTGAGTTCTGAGATTTTAGAAAGTGAGAAAGAAAAATACAATTTTCGATTGTAAATAATACAAATAAATGTGCGTCTAATATCATAATTAAAAATTTTGAAAAAAATAACAAAAGTCTGACATACTTTTAAAAATATTGAAAATAAAAATAATTATTTTATCTTCTTAATTTACTTACCGAGCATTATAATTACGTACTTGTACTGCTAAAACGTTGGTATACGTATTTAGAAACAAGTTAAATTGCTCAGATATGTGTTGATTGTACATTTTCATTGCACTAATATCGAAAATTAATGAACCCAATATTGAATCGACATTGTATCCTGGAAATTCAGGATTCAATATAAAAAAAATGATAATTTTCTCATGAATAGTATATCATTATGATACTCATAAAATAACAAATGTAATTTATGCAAGATATTTATAATTAAAAAAGAGAAGAATTTTTGGATAAAAAATAATGTTATTGACATAGTAGTTTCTTTGGGGTGCATAGTAATTCTAATTTACACTACATTTAACTTCATAGTAGGCATATGTTGAAACTACAAGAAGCTTAAATACAAGAATAAAGAAAAATCGCCGTTATTTAACGAACAACTTCACGGAATTTACTAACCATAAATTAGCCACTCCATTTGGATCCTCATAAAGGATTGTTAGTGAACATTTTTAAAATCATTCAAATCCTAAACATAGATTCTAAGAAAGCACTTACGAACAATATCACATTCCACCAAATGCCTCCGATCCTTAATGTGTTTCCTCTAATGACAAAAAACATTCTCCCTATTATGCGACCCACTGCCTTACTCGAGTAAGTTGATAAAATTTAGTAAGGTAATTGGGAAAGTTAATTATTACACCTGATGATAAGAGGGACTGCTCCTCTCGAAACTGTGGTAATGATAGGTAAAACTGAATGTGTGTGTTTTACAATGTTTACTTTAGTATAAATTAAAATATAAAATAATGTTATTATATAATTATATAGATTCAGAAATAACTATACGATTGTAAAACAATTTATTGCTATGAATAATATTACTGAAGTCAAAATAAATATCGAAGTTAATCCAAAATCCAGATAGTTTTGGGATTACACAAATTAATCCGGGAATCTATAAATTCTGTAAACTGGCCTGGATTGGATTCCATATTGTGGATGAATAACCAATAAATGGATTAATAAAGTGTCATCAATATGTTAGCATTTCATATTATGTTTCCTCGGCTTCCTACGGCTGGTAGTACGAACGCGCACAGGAAAGTTTTTTTGAAATTGATAAAACAGTAGGTATGTTCAGAGCACAACCTGGGTCATGGCTAAGTATCCGATGTAAAAACTCTATGATTGCTATCGTACGAGAACCATATTACTCGCACACATGCAAAAAGAAAATATTGTAAAACTGCGAGCAGCATAAGAATAATTAATTTATTTTTAACATCATATTATCACAAAAATGAGGGCATTTCTACAGAACACAAGATTTTTCTGTAGGACTATCTTTGCAATTTGAGTGAGGATAAGAGAGAACTCGATCATGCAGACATAAAATAGAACTCGCCTATAATATCAAAATGTCGTCAAGAAGCATAAAAATTGAGAAAAAACCAGACATCCACAACCAGTCGGGTAAAAGGATATTTCCTTAGAGGCAGATACTTCCTTACGATTTTTATAGTCGAATTTTAAGAATCCAGGCATAGCTTTGCTTGTTACTTGTTTATGATTAACGATCTCTTTTGAAGCCCTTTTGTAAGGTATCATACATTCTCAATTATTATGTATGTCTAAATATCGTTTCACCAGTCAATTTCCTGAAGCTCTGTGCAAAATTTTATTTCTTATTTTTATATTAATTAAAAAAAGTGTACATAAGCCACACTGATTATTTAAAAGTCGACCGGTTTCAACACCTCTGTATATTTATTCATCCGGACAAACGAAAACTAATTGTTGACGTTGAAAATAATCAATATAATTTATAAAAAAATGTCCATGCTTTATAATTTTGTCATGGAATGGCAAGCAAAAGGAATTGCACACTGTCCGAATTCCTCGTCATAACACTATCGAAGGATCGAGAACAGCCTTTAACAATTAAGGATGATCTACAACATTGAAGCAGCGACGAGGACCTTCTCCTTAACACTAGAAAGTACGAAAATATCGATATTAGGGTATAAATACGAAACTACACCGCGGCGCAGTTCAGTTGTTGTGTTGGACAGTTCGTTCTATATGAAGTCGGCCGCGAGTCGCGAGACGACACCCATAATCGAAGCAATAAATAAGGTGAAATAATCGAGCATTAATACTTAATTGGCGAAATAAACCAGACCGACTTCAGAATTGAATATTCTACGAACGATAAATACGTGTTACCCAGAGATAATAGCAATTTTATTTACGAGTGATATATTGCAAAATATTGTAGATTAACGTTAATTTTTATTCATGTTAGGTGACTTTGTAGAATGAATAATTAATTAATCATTATTAAAGAGTTAGGGTTGTTATTACGGTCGTTAGATATATTTAACTGTAATTTCGGATATTTTATACGCACCGTATGTATTACCGAGAAGCGAATCTGGACGTTTCATTGGATACTTATCCAACGTCATCAGGAGGACGATCTTTACCCGCGGAGGTGGAGGTCGGACTGATTAGGTGCGCTTTCTAGGGCGTAAATTGTATGCACTTTGTTGTGAAGTGTTCTCTTCTTCTACAATAGAGATCACCAAAGTGCAATATGTACTAGTTACGTCGGAGAATTTTACTGCGACTTCTCTCAAGGGTGAAATTCTTTGCTTGTCCATTTATTCTTATAGAATGATTATTTATTACAGAATATTTGTTTATATAAGAATTTCGCGGAAAATAAATTTTAATTACATACATATTTTGAGATACGAAGATGAAGACAAAATCGTGTCTAACTTAGCTTATTCACAGTGACTTTGTAATCCCAAAGATGAGAATAACACCAACTAGGAGGCAATTTGTGGATATTGGAGCGTGGATTGCTTGCATCTAAACTTTTTATTCAATAAGATCATTAAAACCACAACTTAAACACTTCTATTAAATGAAGATTTTAAAATAGCTATTTAAGATCCATTTCTATCTTGATTCAATCCTATTACAAAAATAAATATAAATAGACTGAACAAAAAAGAAGATGCCAAAACAAAATGTCATTACTTTTTCAAACTAAGTTTATTTGTGGTTCAAAACAGGAGTACTGGTAAGTGGATTGGAAAAATAATTTCGAAAAAATGTTTTTAAATACGTGTTTTAAAGGTTTTTTTATGTAACTATGTGCGTGGGTTTTCTCCAGACGCCTTGTTGAAAATAATGAATTTTCTTGTAATTCGGCCTTCAAGTTTGCACGATCACTCATTCGTAAAAAGACCGGACTCAAAGAAACGCTGTTTGAATTCTTGATGAGGACAAAACTTGACCCTCACTGATCTTTTGTTTAAAAGTATGTTTGGTTAAGAAAGGAGATAAGCTCAATGATTTATAATGTATCGTGGAAAAAACTATCAAGGGGGTTAAAATGGAGAAAAATTTCTTCTGTTTTTTCATTACGACTAAGTAATCTTCAAACAAAAGAAAACATAAAAAAGGGGCTCTAAACATTTGATCCGTTTTTTGTTATAATTTATTCTCATAATAGCAAGAGCCCAGTATAACAAATTTGAATCGAAAAAACAATTTGATTTTAAACACCAAGTTTTAATCCGCTATATGAGTAAAAATATTTGAGCCTAAACAGTTTCGATGAAGACACCTTTCATCCTCAGGGGCAACATTAGAACTTGTTGCCTCTAAGGAGAGGAGAAAGCGTTTAGGCTCATATATTTTTACTCATATAGTGGATTAAAACTTGGTGTTTAAAATTAAATTTTGTTAATCATGAACTTCTACTCTGTCAAACATTTTGGATCGGTTAATTTTAAATCGTCTTTAATAAAGATCAATATTTTTATACTGGTATGGTGATCCTTAAAATAAGTGGAAAACATAAATTATGTATCCTCTACGTCAGTTTATTTATTATGTTGTATTTTAATTTTTAATGTTATTTCATTTACCTATGATTTAAGTATTTTTTTACTTATTGTATTCTCCTTGTAACAATTTCATTTGTTAACAAAAACAATTGAATAAAAAATTGGCATTTTATTTATAATAATGTCGTAAAAAATAAAAATAAGTAAATTTCGTTCGAATTCACGGCTAAAAAAAAAATTAATGGCCGGAGATGTGGCTTGAACTCCGGGTTAGCAAACCCGAAAGCGGCAACAGTAACGATGTTGCTATTGCTGCCTCTCCGCGGACCACCTAAACGATATCATCAATTTATACTAAGGCTTAGAAAAGACGTAAACTAATGTTGCGTTATCTTTTAAGGGTAACATATAGTTTTATAAATAATCTTTATTTTGGAAAAAACGAAGGGCTGCTACCGTGACATGAACTAGAAAATACCTATTGGTTATAGAAAGGTTTTTAAGCTTTGATAATCTCAATAAATTTGTTTGTTCTATGTATATTAATAAATTACTTCAGAGATATGTCTTCCATCCATCCTTCTTTTATTATTAATAATAAAATAACTTAGAAATTAGATACTTGTTTAAAAATCAATCTCATAATACAAAATGAAAACAATACCTTTTAAGACCCTAACGCATTACTTCATTTCTGAATTTGTATAGACTTAATACCAGCAGATTTTAATTTTCCACGAAAAAAAATTTTCAACGTGTTCGTGGTCCCGTTTTTGTGACGGTTTCATACAACAAAACTCATAAATAAAATTTATATGTACTAAAATCGATATAAATATTACACCTTTTGTCGCGCCGGTGTTAAGAATTTGGTCTAATATTGTATAGAATTTCAATCATAGTCAAAGTTTTCAATAGGTACCCTCATAAACATGAATACCGCGCAGTAAAGGAGAATGAAGTGTGTCTGGAAGCGTTCATAGTTCACACCATATCAATTACGTCTTTGAGTTTTGCGACGTTTGAGTAAAAATATGATTTCGGTAAGTGCTCGTCATGAAAACGTTTTTAATGTTTTCTACTCGGGGACATGTTTTAACCGGAGACCATTATTGCCACCGATGTTGGACGCTGGAGCTTCTAATATCGGCCCACAGAGAAAACAGAAATTTCCCTCCATAAATCACACAGTGTTGAGAATGTTACCGATACACGCAAAGTATTACCAATTTACGCATTTTAAGAAAATATCCATGAAAATTGCTAAATAACGTGATAAGAAATAAACAAAAGTTTGATTTATGTACCATCTAAATTGCTTGTATTTATTATAGCAATAAATATATTTTGAAAACATACTATTCAAAGGCTTTCTCGAATTTTTAATAATCAACGCCATAACTCGTTAGGAGTGATGAAAATAACATAAAATGTGTGAAAATACTATGAAAATAATACTGTTTTTTTTTGTTGCATTTATTTTTTGTCGGGATATAAAGTATAGTAATATGTACTCCAAAAATAGAAATTTATTATTTCGCTTCTTGTGGGAACATTGAAGCATGACTTTTTTGTAAAAAAAATAGAAATCAAATATTTATGCTACAAATTTTCATGATATATAAAAATATGAATACTATGATAACAATTGTGATAGAAATATTACGAAATATGTAATTTTATATTCCAATTTTTTTTCCAAATAATTGGTTACGTAAAAGTCATTCTGCGATGTTCCCACTGCACGCCGCTGGAAAATGCCCTCATAAAACGAAATAATAAAATTTCAAATGAAGAACTTGGAAAACAAGTGCTTTTATTTCCATATGTGTGATTATAGAGTTTTATAAACTTATTTCTGAAATAATACATTTAAATGGAGATAAGTTAAATTATATAAAACCAATTAAATATATATATAAATATTTAAAAAGCTTTTCTTATTTCTGTCTATCTACCTACTTACCTATTATATAAATTAATTATTATATAAATTATTACAAGGCCAAAAAATTATGATTTTCATTTAAAATTATTCGAAACCTCTCTCTTGTGCATTAAGTGAGATCTCAGTATATAAAATTTTGTTCACCTTATTCAATATTTTTACTTAATCATAATAAAAGCATCGAAAACAAACAATTTTTGTGTATTCAGGATCGTATCGATTTGAAAACATCAGAAAATTTGAACAAAAATCAATATTGAAACAAGTTTCCTTTTTTTTGCTTCGTTCATGTTTACATGAGTTAGGTACAATTATATCCTTTAAACAACCAGAAGACTAATACGTAGTGACATGAAGAATACAGAAAATAGAAGATTCCGGATATTCAACTCTGCTTACTTTCTGTGGCACCTAGACCAGAAAGCTTTCGGGAAAACGAGGGAGAATAAATATTATTATTATTCTTGCAATTTCAGTAGCACAACAAAAGTTTATGAAGTATATCTTAATGTAACAGATATATTCTTTATAACAATTACTAACAACAATAGTGAGTACCTGGAATTACCGCAATTCGCGATTCGTGTCCTAAAATATTGTCAAATATACAACTTCTTATTTTATAAAATAATTTTGTTTATTTTTGTAGTTTCATAAATGGATTCTCCACATGTACACTTAAGTGAATAGAATTAAGCTGATCTTAGTAAAGTAAATATTATTAAAAAAGAGTTGATTAAGTGGTTTGGTTATGTTGAATCAATAAATGAGGAGAGAATAGTAAGAAAGTTATATGAAATAATATTAATAACACCATAAATATAGGACGGCCGAGGACAACTAAGCAAAACCAGGTGCACCAGATACTGGAATATGGAAGTTTACATGAGAAGACACACACATATATATATATATGACAGATTTATTGTTTATTTACTTTTCTATCAAAGATTTAATGTATAAATTCAATAGTATAGAGAAGAGGACCCATCATACACTCAGGGCCATTCTATGACCAATATATCGGCTCTACACTTTCGCCATCCATTTTTGGCATTTTTTAATGCTAAAGTGGCTGTACTAATTTTGCTGTTTTTAATGCTAATGCGACCGGAATGGGTGGAGGGGGGGGCGTCCACACAAAACCCCTTCTCTGCCTCCAAGGCACAGGGACAGATGACAATTGGAACATACTTATCATCCATTGAGTGGGAATTACAAGTTACATATTGTGAATTATTTATTTGGGACGCTTGCTCTAAATAACACTGCTTTCATTCGTTGGGAAAGAACACCGCGTCTACGGACGGTTCCTTTTAATGGGAATTTTTTCTGGTTCCACGACCGGGTGATAGCTGGGCGGGAGAAACCGCCTCTCCTATAGAGGTAAGAGATAACTAATTGAGATGAAATAACTTGCTCCGCGTTACTTTGCAATGTGGTATTAGTGATACAATGTGTAATTGTTATGTAAAACTCCTTCAGGGGCGGTTTTTTCTTGGATTATTGGCTGGACGCATGCAACATGGCGGCCTAATCGACTTGCTAGTTGCGGTCTCTTTTCTTGGGGAGCGGCGTGAGGAATAAGTCGATGCGATAATAATAATAATAATAATAATAGAACAAGCGACGTCAAGAAATTGGTTTCTAGCTAGAGTCGTGTTTTGTGATATCTCATCATTTTAAAATCATAGAAAACTTGGTAAATTTTACTTGAATCCATTTTCACAGACCCATTGCTTCAATTAATAGGTGGAAACATACTAAGTATATTTCTCGCTTCAAGTTTTTTCTAAAACAAAATGTTTAGAATGTTAGGTTATAGGTTATCTCTGTTGTGAAATATGCTATTTGTTTTCAGTTGTTATACGAGTTGAACCATAGTATATTTAACCCAACTATATATTTTGTTTCCCATACCAAATACTACACCGTGGATGGATTCCACATAGACTTTGAAAATACCAAGGATGTAACTCCTATAGGGCGGCATATTACCATGTATCCATCCGCACCTGCATTGACTATTGTAAAGTTTTTCTCTTTAATTTTCTCTTCAATTTATGTTAACTTCATTTTAGAGATTGGTTTCAGACCATTCCACTAGTATAATTATTAACTAAAGCACGTCTGATAGCAGTCTCGTGCAGTTGATACATTTAATATTAGTACAACTGTAGAAGGGACAACTAATGAAAGGTTGTTCAGGTTATTTTCAAAGTTCTTAATTGTATCACTATTTATGAAGATTTTTTTGTTATTGTAAGAATAAACTCCAGCTAATTTATAACATTGAATCAAAAAAATTATTCATTGAAATATTACATTTCAGTTTGAGGTTATTTTCAAAGTTCTTAATTTTATAATTTTAACTGAATAATCTTTTGTCATTGTAAGAATAAATTCCATCTGTTTTATAACATTAAATCAAAAGATTAATTCATTGAAACAATTATGCATATCAGTATTAGCCAACACATTCATGTTATTTTAAAATTCTCAGTTTCATCATTTTAACTATAATTAAATTTTAAGTTTTCTCTACATGTTGTTATAATTTTGTTTGCATGGTGTTATAATTTTGTTTGCATGGTGTTATAATTTTGTTTGCATAAATGCTCCTGCCTTATATCTAGCCTGGAGGATACAGAATTGCATAGGAAAAACCAATCCACGACGTTCTCAGTTGCTCTCCCTGACCCTAGCTGGTGGACGTGATGGGACCAGGGTGTGGTCACCCTGGCATGAGGCCCAGAACAACGACACTCAGGTAACCATGTTGCAATATATACAAGATATGCTACAGTTTGTACAAAATATGCATTCACAATGCTCATAGTACTAAGCATAAAGATAATAACATAACATGTATACATGGAACATATGAGCCAGATTAATTAAAATTAATACAGATTTATACCTTAGAGACAGTTATTAGATTAATACACTCCCGTCAGGGAAAAATTAAAATAAAATAACAGGCACAAACATTAAGGGACTCGCCAGTCCGGAAATCCACTGCCGGCAGATTCTAACTAACTAATTAGGTTACGTCTATAGAAATTTCGCCATAATAGAAATCGCTAGTGAAAAATAGAAACTAGTACACAGCAGTCACACTCCAGCAGGAGACCTCCTAAGAATTTCCTAGCGGGAGACCCACACCCGAATAAAAGCTCTGAAATATGACAGAATCATATGAAAGTAATTAGCATTTCTGAGAAGAATGCTAGAAAACTTTATTGATTTAATTTCATATTATTAGGAGATGCTAGAATCAAGATAAATTGCGCGCTGTTGGGGCCTCTAGAAGTTTGTTATTCGGTTATACTGAAAACAACACTATGGAACACTTTGGAATCGTCTAAAATGCCCCACAACGGGGCGGCTCTTGAACGTCTCTTGAGGCAACTGGGTAGTTGTGTTGGAGTTTTGAAGTATCTGTAATCTGTAACATATATATAAAAGCTGGCGCACGCACGGTGGAACGAGTCAGTCATTCGACGTTTAATCAACACGATATTAGCAACGGAGCGCAACGCAGTGCGATTAGCACTTATTCCAGCATATAATAAATAAAATAAGTTCCTACCAGCGGGCGAGAATTTTTTCTACGTGCGAATATTGAACGAAATTTGATTGAAAGTGATCTAAGCAATTAAAATAGTGTTAATTAGTGTGAATGAAGAAATATAATAATAATAAGTGTGTGAAATATTATAAATACATTCAGTGGCTATACACTTAAGAACGATACTCCGATTTAACTCGTTTTCACTGACTTTTTGAGTAATAAATAATAGTTTTAATTGTTAAAGTGTTTTTTATTGCTTCTCACAGTCACGTCCTGTGACAAAATGCTGTGATATTGTCATAAAACGGTGAGTATTATTCAATCACATTAATACCCATATCAGTAAGTAAGGAGAAGCAATTTAAAAACTCTTCCCTATTTTTAGGGTATCCCTTTTAATGGTATGAATAAATTTAAAACATCAATCCCTTGAACGAATTACTCTCAGTTAAGTAAAATTATAAGATGTTTCATCAATAACTAATGAAATTTTTAATAAGCGAGGTTACGACCCGTTATAAGTGATGAACGTCGAAAATTGACTAAGTATTAATATAATTATATCATTAAAAGATTGCCACTCTATATTAACCACTAAAGTGGCAAAACTGCGGAGAACTTTTTTTAAACATTTTAAACGTTTGGCTTAATGTAAATAGAGATCTTTTTAACGAGTTTTAAGAAAATTTTCCTTTCAGATGAAAATTATAGGGCGGTAATAAATACACCGGAGAACGGTCAATTAAAAAAATACACTTTTGTTGATAGAATATTTCACCGCGTTTTATTTATATTGGTAAGTTATAAAAAAGCTAGTTACTCGTAAATTAATCTTAAACATCTGTTGGTAGGTAGGAATAATTGAACATTTAATTATTAGGTTTGAAATCAAGCTAGGAATTCTTGATGCGTGTTAATTTTTTTTACGTATTTCAAATACGACATTAGGTATCTGGTTTATATAAAAATATCGATAATAAACTAAATACTTAAAGCTCTTTACATAGTGCAAACATCGCAAATTTAAATATTTTAGGTGCAAATTTCGTGATTCCAATTCTGGCAACGTACACATTGTATCCAATCAACTTTAGGTCCATTTTAACCATCAGGTTAGATACTTTTTAAAATAATTCTAATAAAATATAACCTATAAATTCCGACAATTGTTTTGCGTATGTTGATTTAAGATAAATTTGAGCTTCTAAACTATTCAGAATATTTTGAGTTTGTTCAAATCTTTCAGAACAGTGCTGGATTTATTTCACAGAGACATTATTAATCAATTAACGTATATTATAGATATCTCACAGAGACGAAACTGTATTTCTTATGGGAAAGTAGGTATAGAAGTCATTTCGGTGTACATAGGACTTATGACCTATCTTATGGTTGGCTTAAGTGATTCACTTAAGCCAACCATAAGATAGGTCATAAGTCCAATGTACACCAAAATGACTTCTATACCTACTTTCCCATAAGAAATACAGTTTCGTCTCTGTGAGATATCTATAATATACGTTAATTGACTTCTAAACTATATATTACAAACACTGTATGGTAACTATATCTTAATTACACCCTTAGCACGGAATGATTTTGCATTAAAGATAACAAAAATAGATTTTTAAGATTAAGACATTTTGTTATGATTTTAAACTTATTTATTTATTTATTCATTCATTTACGCCTAAATAGGCTTTTACATATGTAGGTATATAACAGTTATTTGCAAAAATAATATAAACAGAGAGAAAAACAAAAAAAAAGAAAGTGTATATAATTTACATTATGGCGGAATGAAGCGCTCTCAGTATCGCGCCCCTATACTGTGACAGGCCAGAACCAAACACGTCCGCTATGTTTGTATAATTGTTACCTAACCTGTGTATTCTAGGTACTAGCGAGTTGTAGTGAGCATTTGTTCTAGTATTGTCACAGTAAAAAGGCGTCGGCACTCGAGTAGTTCGACTGGGTACATGGAACATTATTAAGGACAAAATTTCAGGGCTATGTACAATTTATTGCTTATTTATGATCACGAGCGTTATTTAAACCGATTTAATGACACGGACGTATCGAAACCCGTAGCGTGGTGATCATAAATAAGTAAAAAATTGTACATAAGTTTAAACTCATCAAAAAAAATATATCTGAAAGAAATTGTTACATAGGTAGTGCCTAAAAAATACAATTGATTTTTTAAAACAAAACGCAAATGTTCAATGTCACGACGTTCAATGCACATCACTTGGTGTTGCCAATATTGAAATTTAAAAAGTACTTTTTGAGAAATAAAGGTCGTCAAATTTAGTCGCCGATCCAATATACCATACTTTTCCATACATATGTGTATCCTATAGCCTATAGCTATCCTTTTTTATCATATGGGAGGCTGTATGAGTCTTTGCTAGGCTGAGATTTATCTTCGTCGGATCTTCTACTAGGTCACTCCATCGTAGTGACGAATTACTTTTCTTTCGCAACACTGCCCGCGGATTTCTACAGATTTTCTGATTCGCGGCATACTATGATTCCATAAAATTGTAATACACGACTTAAGCACACTGTATACAGTAATTTTGTTTAGAGTTCTTCGATAATAAATCTGTTTGTTCTTCAGACCGCCTATGGAAAAGGCTGAACAGTATGAAGTGTTGCGGCATGTATTTTCTATGCAGAGTAGACTGACGCAATCGGCACGCGACGATCTTAAACGAAAAATCTTGAAATGAAAAACATCTGTAGTCATACACACCAAAAGGTTTCGATGAAATATATATCTTTCTTTATCTATATCTTTCTTTACTTTAATATCTTTCTTTACTTTTCCTTTCGAAAAACCAATCAATCCTCGGTACATATTGCAACAGTAAATCGAATCACAGATAATCTCGATTGCCGTTCCAATTTTTATACAAATATTTTTTTCATCAGGGAAGACGCAAATCGACAAGCGAAATAATAAATATACGCCTAGATAAATTTCGGTGAGTAAACAACGTTCTCTTTGAAACGTATCGATGTTCTGACATGGGTAGAACGAAGGACCACAATAAATTATTTGATATTGTTTTGGCTGAAAAAACGATTTTGATAAATTCTAACATAGAGAAAGTTCTGACCGAAAAATCTCACGTTATTTAAAAGCAACGATATATGAAAGATATAAATTATAATAAATAAATAGGTACCTACTTTTGTGTAACCCATAAAATATAAAAATATTGATATTGTATGAAGCTTGAGTGAATAAACCCGATTATTTACAGACAGAAAATATGTTGTTCCATAGATTAAAGTATTATTAATAAAGTACTAGAAAAATTAACGTTTTCAGTTATTTTATCATGACTAAAATCATATATATATATTTTTTATTGTATACATTAATTTTTCTACATAACATTTTCTCATCATATTCATTATTTAATACAATTATACTTTAAACATGTTCTTAGGTTTTCACGGCCGTTCAGAATCTTCTTTGTAAAGTTTTCTGAGATATTCTGCCGTGTACATGTGACCTCTCTTGCTGATGTTTCGGAAAACATCAGCCCTGATGCTGGACCCTGCAATGGGATCCGAAACGTCGGCCAGAGAGGTCACATGTACATGGCAGAATATCCCAGAAAACTATACACAGAAAATTATATTTTAAGGTACACAATATCGTTCTAACTCTGACGCATGGAAATAATGCCTGGAATTAGCAAAAAAGAATGAAAGTAGATTGAATACGGCGGAAATGTGATTACTAAGGCGTTTGGGTGGAAAGGTGGTAGAATGAGGAATGAACATATTAGAATGAGGGATGAACAAACCGTAGAGCCTGCATGAGAAGACGTTTGAATGTAACCAAACCAAAAGTGGTGTGCCAAGATAGAAGAACATGGCGCGCTATCTGTATATCCTATCTGTATATCCCAGCGGAGAAACGGCGTGATGGTTAGTTAATACTATAAAACACATTTCCTAATTAAGACTAGCCTTTACGCTTGTGCTATGAAAGTAAGATTTACTTGCTGGAATTCCGTTATGAGACTCGAACCACCGTCCGCTGGATCACTACACGACAAACTGGCACGAGTATATGGAGCTTGTGTTATGTTAATTTATGTTAAGGTGAAAAGTGTAGGTTAAAAGTGCACGTAAAATAAATTAAATGAAGAAAAAAATCTTCCTGAACTATAAAATGATATCATAAAAATATCTAAATTTAGATAATTTTATGATATCATTTTAAAACTTCGGTTTTATCATAATTTTATAATGCTGAATCTGTCAAGAATTATCAGTGAATTCCTAACGGCAGAGTTTTAAGTAGAGATTCATTTATTTATGTTTAAAAAATGGAATGAATTTATTTATTTTGATATTTTTAATTCGACTATTTGGAACACAACGAAAATGAATTTGACAACCGCATTCAAGCTATTTCACTCAATTTATGTTCTTACATACTCATATCCTTTGTTCGTTATTCTTAAAGCCATGTTTTCACTAGGGGACAAATTGTCCCTCAACATCACGCGCGGCATAGAGTCTACGTGACGTTGTAACGTCGCGCACAACATAGCGAGGTATTTTTACGTGCCGCGGCAACGTTGCCATGGCAAGGTTCCCGAGCAAGCTCACCACGACATCGCGCCGAGCGTCAGTACCACGTATTTTTACAAGTGAATGTGCATGCGCTGTAACTGTATACCACTCAACATGACATTAGTGTGGGGAAACGAGATTGTAATCCATCTGATCGAGCTCTAATTGCAAGTCTGATGTGAGGGCCAACAGCGTTCCGTAATATTGTCCCTTGCTTAGCTATGGAAGGCCCAATTATTTGTAATAAATTTTCAAAATCAGTTATTGTCATTCGAGTGAAATTGACAAATGATCCGTCAGAAATTGGAAGATCGCATAGAATATCCATCCTTCTTTCCCTTTGCAGTAAATAATTTCGCACCCACCACCTTTTTCTCCTCTTACGTTTCGATAAACTCGTTAGAATAAATAGATCGCAGCACTAATCATCATAACCTCATCGGGTGAAATTTTCGCGACAAGAGATATGTGAGTTCCGGTGTGTACACGTCAAATGACCGCGTCATTGTCCCCGAAACATGAGCGTAGATGTTGATGCGACATGCCATGCTGAATTCTGCGCTATTTGTCCCCTAGTGAATACATGGCTTAATCGTACGTCCCACTCCGCTTTTCCGACCCCTTTTCAACATATTTTAAAATCATCACTCTTTCTCATACTTGGCCGTATTCTGAAATAAGCAATATTGTTTTTTCTGTATATTGACAGTAATTTTATAACATTGTAATGCCGAGAAATTTGACTTTTTGCGTTTGACAAGTTTGAAATCAGTTGATTCAATCAATTAGAAAGCTCACTATTCATAATTGTGAATAACTTAACGTTTGTTTACACTTTAGAGCTTTCTGATTGATTAAATTAATGAATTTCAAACTTGTCAAACTTAAAACGTCAAAATAGGCAGCATTACAATATTATATAATGACTGTTGAGATACAAAAAATAGCAATATTGCTTATTTCAGATTACAGCCGATTGTGACTATTTGGTAACATAATTAAAAGTAAATATTGGAAAGATTTGGAAGTTTGCTGTTAACTTTTCCTAGATAAATAAATAAATAAAAGAGGTACGTAGGTCAAGCGATGATATTGAATAATAGGATTTACTATATTATCTAAGGTACCAATGGGCGAAATGTTTAATAAAATTATAAGTAATTTTATTACAAAATACCCAATAGTTTACATTAAATTCAGCTTTAAATTATCCAATTTAAAGCAAATTTAGGCTGACAGCTTAATGAAAAATGTTAAGAAAATAACCTTGTACCAGAATACTGTAAGGAATTTGGTTTCGTTTTACGGTACGTTTTTGTTTTTAACGAAGAACTTTCACATTATTTTAGCTAATTTAATTTTCGGAGAATTGACAATATTTTTTGGGGGTTTTCCAAGCTAATGAAATTATTTTTTCAAATAAAATAAACACCAATGGGATTAAAAGTCACAATAAATTTTAAGCAAACAAAATTAATTTATTTGTGCTTTTTCAGATATGATAATGTCAATAACAGATTGTATTTGATAGTGAATAGTTATTTTTATAACAAATTAGATATGAAGACTGTAGTAAAAAAAACGCAGTTATGCCGATACGCGAAAAAAACGTTACGTGAAAATAGTGGGTGATGTATTTCAAAACAATAACCTGGCAAATAGGGGAAGTTTTACAATTGATTGTGTTAGAAGCATTTTATCACTAGCATATCAATTTTAAAATCTCCGCTCTAGTTATTAAATCAATAAAAACAGATGGAAATTATTATGTATCTAGAACGTTTGTCTGAGCGAATGAAAGAGATGGGAAATAGAGAGAGTGAATGGGTTTAAAAGGGACGCGCCGTAATTGCGTGTCCACTTACCAATTCCCGATTGAGTTTCTTCCTTGACAGAAGGACGAAACATCACAGCAATAAAATTAAAAGGTGATGGATACGTATAATAAAATAAAATACTTTATTTTATGTTTCAATACTTAAGCTATAATATTCAGAGATTTCAAAATGTTACAATTAAATATTATCACTGTTGCTACGACCGACATGTTCAAAATCCTTTTTATTAGGTTTTTTGGAGGGTTATAATAATAATAACTAATAATAATTATAATAGCTTTCACTAAATATGTCATAAACGCGGCAAAAAGCCTGACTTAATATATCAGATAAAAGCGGTCTTGAAAACAACAAATGAAGAGTACCAAAATATTTAAATGTAACGATACGCACCAAATGGGTATGTTTTTTGGAATAATCTCTACACTGTACAAAATAGTCACATTTGTGCGGTACAAAACGATGAAATTTCTATATAATACAATACAGTGATGTCATCAGAATTTTTACCAAATGTGTTTGTTTTCTATTTCATATCACAAACCCAACATCATTTTGTTTTCTTATGGTCAATCTCAATATCTAACGTCGTGTATTTTTCTATTGTCTCGTCTTTGGTGATAACCCCTTCCTCCTGTAACCCGATATTATCTCTGAGGAAGCCCTCTAGGTGAAGGCATTCCGATGGTTTTGTGTATATTTTTTTGTTTATTGGCCATTTTCTGCGGTCTTTAGTGCTGGGTCCAACGCGTGGTAGGAAAAATCAAATATGGGATCAACGAACGGAAGGCCAAAGAAGGGATGAAACCATAAAAAAGGGTAAAACTAAATTTATACTGCGAAGCATCCAAGGCTGGGTCACGATTCTGAAGATTAGGGATGGTCGGAAATTTCCACTATCCTAGATCAGCTCATCGCGCAATAAACTATCGAACGTCACTTAGTCCATTCCAGCCTGCAACGTGCTGGATTAATTTTTATCATAACATATTTTACGCCCAGATATTTTTTAAAGAGATTATTTTAATTAAGATAAACTATGGAAGTCTCGTAGAGACAAAGATATTTATATGGGTAATATGTATGGAAATATTTATAGGGTGGTCCAGAACTTTCTTTCATATATTCGAGTGGACTACGCTAGAGACATCTACAGTCCTTCTTATGACATAGTATACATAGATTTTGCATCTAGTGTAATGACCCTTTTAGATAGGTGCATGCTCATCAAATGATGGTGTTTTCTAGATGCATTCTGTATTAAGAATATACTACAAAATGTCGTAGGATAATTAACGCGAGTTGAAATTTAATTTTATCTATTATGTTAAATTGATTTGCCATCTCCTGGTCGTGGCTATTACTGTAGTGACCCTGCTAGATAGTGTTCCCTCATCAAATCAAGATGTTCTGAGATGAATTCAGTATTAAGAATATACTATAAAATGTCGTAGGATAATTTCCGCGAGTTGACTTTTATTATTAAATATTTCATTTCAATCTCCTGGTCGCGGCTAACGATGTAATGACCCTGTCCATCGTATAGTGGCATCCTAACAAATAAAACTTTATGAAGTAGCAAAAATTTATTTAAAACGAAATCTAGTATTCTATAATCCCATGGTTAAATCTTTTGGCCGCGGCTAACATGTGTGTACACCTTTCTGTTACACATATTCCAATAGAATGTTGAGTCTTTCTCTTAGACTTTGTTGCTGGATCAGTAGTGCTTTTGTACTATTCGAAGACAATGGTAAGCTTTTCTTTTAGGCATCGATGGAGTATATTAAAATATGGAACAACCTCTTCGTTTTACGAGAAGGGCGCGCCATGGTACCGCATTTCGTAAAGACAAAAATGGTCAAGAATAAAAGTGTTAGTAGCATCCTATCCTAGACGTGAATTTATGAATTACGTTTTCTAATCCTGTCTACCACTTGACTGGCGAAATAAGTGAATTTACTTTCAAAGTTTCACAACATCCATACATGGAAATCCTCCTAGAGATGGCGAATATCACGTCGTTGGACTCTGCCATCTGGATAGGGCGACTTCGTAACTGGTCAGATTGTAACTACTCCGGTCTATAAGGGAGGCTCTACCTTTAAAGACACCCCACAAAGCCTTGTGCCAGATTCCAAGCCCGCGTTGCTAACTACTATTTAACCCTGTCCGATTACACAACCCAGATATCCACCGATCCCTAGTCAGAGCTTGTGATGAACCAAATATACACCTTATTACAAAGGGATGGTAAAGAAGCTGTGATAAAATATCTTAATTCAGAGTATAATCATATAATAATAATATCAAATATCTTAATTTCGTAAAGCAATTTATTATCAAGGTTTTAAACAATCTCGAATGAAGAGAAAATATTTCCTGAGATGCTTTATATTTGACTATCTAACACTTTAATATAAGGTTTTCCAATTTTATCCAATCTATTATCTTCTTCTATTATCTATTATTATTTTATCTATTTCGACCTCTATCGTCCTATCGACCTATCATACTAGTAATAATCCTCTGTGTATATATATTTTTGTTATTTACAAATGAGACACGCCTACAAAACTTGCCAACGACAAAACGTAAACGTGGACAACCGCTGGCCACTTGGTTGACGGCTGTCAAAATATACCTAAAAGAAGATCAATCTGACGACAACACAGCACAAAACCGTGCTCAATAGAGAAAGTGGACAAGGAAGGCCGACCACCGGAAGGAGACCGTTATTCTCATTTACCAGCCGATGGCAAATAAATGAGACTAACGGTTTAGTAAGAAGAAGAAGAAAAAGTTTGCTGCATTTAAAGTTGTCAAAAATTATCATCACTTTATTATTATCACGGTTTATTAAAGTGTAAATACATATTTTTCTTCACAGCGGACTTCACCTCCACAAACTACTAGGGTAAAGATTCGTAATTTTTTTGGATACGGGCCATTGAATTTGTAGACCGTTTAAACGTGGTAGAGCAATAGTTCATTTTGAACGTTTTCTTTTACATTCATAAAAAAATCTTGTTTTTCAATAGAAGAATACATGAATGTGATTCATCATCATTCTGTTCTCTGTTGTATATGTTTTAGCCTTTACTTTTATCTCTATGTTTGCTGTGATCACATTTAAGTGATGAAAAGCATTTAAACTAATTGTATTATAATTGTATAACCTTTATCATGTTATGTGTGTTTGTATAATTATTTGTGAACCATTAAAAAAAAATCAACTTATTAAGCTCCGAATAATTAAACTTCTCTCAAATAACCTTATTAATTGACTTACTATTTTTTAATGACCCTAAGGAATATTTCCTGATTCCTATTTACCTACTCTTAATAGTTTTAGCTAAATTCAGCATCTACTCCATTCCAGCAATGTTTTTCTCGGGCGCCCTATTTATTTTCTTCTTTCTATCTTTGCTTTCGATCACTGTGGTTACGAATGTGTTATGCCAGAGGGTATGACCCATATATTTTCGGCATCAATTTGCTATCATCCTCAGTGTTCCCCTATTTTTTCTAAATTTTCTTTCCTTATGTATGTAAAGTGAAAATTAAATTCATTATCGTAGTTATTTGGCCCTTAAGATTCTGAGAACATTTTTCACTAATTACCGTGCTCGTTGCATTACTGATTGCAATTTCAAAAATGAAAATTTTAAAATGATATTAACGTTCGTTGATAAAAAAAATTATGTGCTGGTTTAATATTTTATATTCTTTAATCGTCCCACAATATGAAGAAAACAGTTGTTCTTTATTTTTTTTTGGAAATAATTTTAAGAAGGGTTTTCAGACAGAAAACGATGAATGACTATATCTCTGTTCAGCAGCGAGGTTATGTAATGACAAGCTTTAGTACTTCCTTTGCCCTTCGCCCGAAAATCTTGCGATAAAATCGATATGGGTTAATAAATTCGTACACTTTTACGTCCGTTGGAACAGTATCTGTTTGGCAAATGAATTAGACCGAGCTGATAAATAGCCAAGACGTGTACTCTTGGGGTCGCGAGCTAGATTTTTGTCGAAAGAAATAAATATTTATATTTTTCGGAAGCCGGTCACATTTTTTATTTATTTAATATATGGTACAAATAGAATTCTTATATATTTACATATCAAATTGACATTTTCTTTGTAGTCGTGTAGACCTCGTCAGTGAAAAGAAGCTCTTGAGTCTGATGAGGGAGCCTCAATTCGTATCATTTTATATAGGTACATATGCGAGTCATTAAATAATACGGTAATAAACATTGACGTTATTTCCATACCTTCCTGATTTCAAATGTAGCAAATGCAGAAAAATCTGGTAATTTGAAGTCACGGTGACTAAAATAACATACTCATTCTTACTCGATACTCTGTTCCTTTTTCCCAGGGACTCTTTTTTCGCGTCCAATCACAAAGAAGGTCTGTTCGATAACGAATGCAAGTAAGGCAAGTACCTTCTTTTTGACTTGTCACGATTTCACGCTAGTAGCGTATCTACAGTTTATTATATCATTGGTAATAAAGGTAATTTAAAATTGAAGTATTTTGAAAAAAGCTAAGGTTTCAATAATTTATGAATTTATTTATGATGAAATATGAACGATTTCACGTTTATAACGTATCTACAGTTTATTATATCATTGGTAATAAAGGTAATTTAAAATTGAAATATTGAAGTATTTTGAAAAAAGCTAAGGTTTGAATAATTTATGAATTTATGTTGATTTTACAAAGATTTCAATTTTTTTGATTTGCTCTGAGAGTTTGCTTTATAAATGTAGTGGTTCTGCATTTAGGTTGTTCTAAATTTAGGCATTATAAATTGGGTTCCATTTCTCATAAGCTTGAAATATTCCTGGTTTTCTTCTTTGCACATTTTCAATATGGAAACTTGTTTGAAAATGTCGTCCACGTTTGGTACTGGAAACAATTTAAAAATATATTTTGCTGAAAAGCTAGATTTTTTTTCAGTATTACTTTAATGATGATCCTTGATATAGTTGATGATAAACGTAAAACTGCTGTGCAGTTTGGCATATGTTTAATGTAATAAATATTTTTTAAAAATAAATTAAAACTGTAAAAAAAAAAAAAAAAATATAGTTTAGATTTTTTTTAAAAGAACCTCCCCATCCGACATATAAAACGGCTACTGATGGCACCTGAAATATATGTTTTTAATAACCTGCCATGATCAGGTAACGGAATAGGGCAGGATTTGAATCTGCAGTCGCCTCACATCACTTGTTCAATGCACCCGTCAACGCAGTACACTACAATTTACACTGTACCGACTGAGTACCACGCCGTGTCCGACAGTCATCCCAGGAAGCCACTTCTCCCGCGCGGGATTCTTATCAAGCGCAAACACTGCATCTACAGATGTCATCTTACACGGCAGCACCAAACCCTGCGTAAAACCATGTAATGTTTTTTGAATAAATTCTATGAAAACCGAAATTTATGTTTATTTATGTTCTCAGAGTAATTAAAGCTGGTCTTGGAGATTATCACGCCTTTGTCCTTCTGTTGACATATCTTCTAAAACGATCATTAATTTATCAATATTTGCATGAGAAGATTCATGAATTATAATATCTGTCTCAACACAGATATTTCTAGTGATACAGGCACAGTCCAACAAAAATTCAATATTTAAATTAAATAGAAAATAAACAAACAAAAAAGAAAATATAATCAGCCTGTTCAGGAAAAACTATTGTATGGTAAATACCAAAAAACTGTGAAGCTTTTATATTTTTAGAAAAAAATTAACTTTTTGATTGCCTTAAATTAAATAATGGGTGTTAACATAGCTGTCTGAAAGAAAAAAATGAACTTTTCTTATTCGAGATATTATTAAATTAATGAAAGCAATTAAAATCTGTTTCGAATAAACCTTTTTTTTTGGAAAATTATTTTTTCCTTCGTAAAAGGGCTTTCATTCGAGCAAAACTTTTGCATCGCTCCATTTGGCTACCGTCCAAATAGGTATCCACGGCCCACGGTAAAATGTGGCTTTTCCGTAATATCTTTTGACATAATTCCACACACACTCGAACCCCTGTCATGTCCAATCCAGACACACCACCGCGGCTGCCATTTTTAAAAATCGGATACAACCCTGCGCAAAAAATAAAGCCTATAATTCCACCTACGTCAGAACAATTAAATCCGCTTAAAAATTAATTAATGGAAAGCCGAGTGTTTGAAGAGGACACGAATGTTTATAACGTATAGAATAACACATTTTCATTATTAATACTTCGTTAAAAATGCTTTAAAGGAACATCATTCTCGAATTTTTTATAATATTTTTTTTTGTATGAGCAGTCAAGCTCAAAATTAGACATTTTGAGCTTAAATTTATTTTGAAAATCCACCATTAGTTTTTAAAAATTACGTCGCAAAAGTTGCGTGAACCTTTATGTGTTTTTGGTAAAAATTCCTAAATGTTGACTATTTAATTCCCGAGTGCCGAAGAATTTTCTGATTTCATAAAAATCCGTAGGTCATCTGTTAACCTTGCACAATACTTCCTTTTGAAAAATTTCTTCCTGCAATATACATTTCCTTCCCTGTAAATACACTTCCTGTAAATCTACGTATTGCGTCCGCTGACGTACCTTTCTCGAAACTTCCATAAACATAGAGTGTATTTGCAGTTTATATAACCAGTTGTATCGTCCGAACGTGGCTGGGATAGATGTGTTGAGCAGTTCTTTAAACAACTTTAAGAAAAAGTTCGCATCTGTACACAACTAACATTAGTAGGTCCTAAGGCTTTCTGAATCTGCCGGCATCTACATATTAACCATAAATAATTTTAGTGTGTGCCTGCAGTATGATATTATTTTCAATATTAAACACTCTTTTAATAATATTTTACTTATGGCCAATTATAGAGTATACAATACCACACATAACGAGAGGATATAATATCGCACCTAATGAGGAAACCAACTGCAGAAAATATACATGGTGTTAAATTGACTACGCAAAAATGAACACATTATTTATATATTTCAGAGACAGTCAATGGATCGAGTTAAGTCCAACCATGATACTTTTAATGGTTGAGTAAATAAATTATTAATATAGAATTTATTGAAATGCGTAATAATCACGATATATTATAGATGTATCATAAAGACGAAGTCATTTTTTATTTGGGAAAGTAGATATGATTTTGTATATTTTGCGTTTGTTTTAGTTTTTGAAAAACATAAAACTGGATTGTATCCCCAGGGTAACCTTATTAATCAAGATATATTATAGATGTCTCATAAAGTTATTTTTTACATAGGAAAGAAGGTATGAATTCAATTTTTTGGATGTTTAGAGGGCTTGCGGCTATCATACGGCTGGCTTAAGTGATCACTTTACACAAAGTAAAGTACATTGGGTAAACACCCAAAAATACACTTCATACATATTTTCCCATATAAAAATGGTTTCATCTCTATGAGATAAATTTAATCAAGTATCCTTATTTTGGATGTTCGTCTGTAACTTGCTGGAATTACAACACTAATGGAAATACAACAACAATAATGATAACTGCTAATGAGGCGCGGGCAAACAACACGGTTTTGACATTTATATTGATTTAATTATATCCCGTGATTTTTTACGGGTGCACGACTAGTACATCTTGACAAATGATGTTATCCTGGAGATAAAATCCTGTATTGTTATCTTGAAATTTGAACAAACTCAAAATATTCTGAGGATTTTTAATGATTTAAATTTCAATCTGTTGAATCGCGTATAAAATCAATTTATAACGATTTCTGAGTTGATAGATGCCCTTAATATTTAGATTAAATAAAACTGACATCAAACGATAAATAATGAAAGAAATTATCTCAAATTCATTTCCGTTAAATACGATGCAAAATACTGAAATATGATTATTGATAAACAAATGAATTTAAATATACCGTAAAAATTAAATGTTATAATATTTTCTAATAACTGAGCGATTGATTATAAATGTATGTCTAATATTGGTACGGAACGATTATTAAATTACCCGGAAACTTAGATTCATCGGCTGTGATTTTTCTTTGCATTTTACTTTCATATTTATGTATGAAATAAATCATTATCTCTAGATGGCGCCAGAATGCTTGTGTATTCTTCGAACTTTTACGTTCGAAAAGTTTTTGTCGGTAAGAAAAGATTGCAAGATCGGGGGAAATTTGTGAGGCTGATTTGAATTACCTATAGCTCTGTGGATACACAATCAACAGGCGATGAAAACGAAATTCATGCGTTATAATACAAACTGTACTGCGTTACGTTAGTTCTAATTTTTGTAAAGAATTAGGTAGTTATCTTTTAAAAATTCTGCTTTATACAATTACGTAGTTATATTAAGGAAAACACATTATTATTGTGAAGTTGCAATTTTAGAATAAAGTTCTGTAAATTATTAAACAATTTTTTTTTAATCAATAAGTAAAGACTTACAAAAAAATCAAATAACGAAAAAATATTTTAATTGCTACCGGATAAAAAAACGCATTGCTTTAAAAATGGAATAAAAATGTTAATCAATTAAAAAGAGACCACGTATAAGGTCGAACATTTTTTGTTAACTTACCAGACTGCCGTGGCGAAATTGGATAACGCGCCATACCCGGATAGAATTGAGGTCCGTTGGCTTGAATCCCGGTAGCAGTTAAAATATCTTTTCATTAATTTCATTTTTCTGTATGTCTTTTCAAATTGATTAATAAAAATTCGTTTAATTATCTAGTTGATTTAAATTTATTTGTTTCAGATTTATAAATAATTGCCGTTTCCGTGAATGAGTTTTTGTAAGATTTTCGACCCGACTTGACACTTTTCACGGTACGGATTTTACGGATTTTACTTCTATGGCGTTCTCTGGATATACCTCTCAAATTATATGATACCTATACATATTCATCGTCCATCTTGTACTAAAATTGTTAATTTTATCAAAAGATTCATGTTTTATTTGATTATTTTTGGATGTAGAAACACATGTGCGTCTTCGTAGTTGCCGGTTTTTGAAAATATTGTTGCGACTGTATTGACTGCGATTATGTTTTCCATACAACTATGAAAATGCTGCTGTGGCCGTGTTAAATGTCCATGGTCTACGTTATCGTGACAGGGAAACAAATATTAACGGGTTGAATTATATAGTAGACTAGCTTTTCATACCCAGCGTTGCACGGGTTAAGGATTAAGTTGAAAATAAATTTGTGGGAGGAAACAAAGGTTTGATTCGAACGGTACAGATTTGTATCGAAAATATATCAAGGGGGAGGAGAAAAGGTGAAAGGGGAGGGAAGATATATTGCCTACGTTATCCGCTGAGTGCTAAAGAATAAGTTTACAAATTTTGAGTCCGTTCGGTCAAACGGTACAGATTTACCTCGAAAATATGTCATGGAGAGGGGAAGGGGTATGAGAATAGGGGAGAAATGTTGCCTTTGTTACCCGCCGGGTTCCAAAGTATAAGTATGCAAAATTTGAATCAAATCAGACAAACGGTTTGGATTTGTATAGAGAACACACAGACAGACAGACATTGAGTTTTATAGGTACAGATATTAATATTAATATTAAGAAAGTAGTACAACCACTACACAGCGAGATTTACAATGCTGATTTGAAATCAAAATTTCTCATCGATCCTGTTTCGTGAAGCTACGCCAATAATTCACAAACAATTTTTAGCCTTCAAACGAGGCTCGATACTCAAGTGTCGCAATTTTGAGAAAACTTTCATCAAAAGAGTGAAAACCTGCGTAGCAGCTATTTGTCGGATTTGAATTTTATGCATAAAATGCTTATATTTAATTAATTAAAAGAAAAATCTTGGTATAAACCACTATTTAATAATCAATGTGTTTTGGGGCCAATCTTCCCTTCATCAGGATACAACATATACTGAGTTTATTATTTTATTTATTTTATATAACGTACAGTAAATTAGATCTCATTTTATTTTAGTCTATCAAAACTATAATAAATACATCACAATTTTATTTACTGTACCTATTATTCTCTATAATATTTAATTTGACTAACATTAAACTGAATGAATTTTTATATTCCTTACATTATAAGTTACTTTCGTGAAGTTAAATCAGAAATATAAAAAGGAAATGCGGACTATACTAAATTTCTAGATGTACGTTGTTCCCTGATCTAAAGGGTCCATTGGCCTTGAAACATGTGAAGACTGAAACCTATCAACACAGATCACAGATCTAATAACAAAGAAGAAGAAGAAGTAATTTGCTTAGCAAGAATATTGGGTATGAAAGTGCAAAGTTTTAATCTCTATTGTTTGAATAAATTATTCGACGATTCTCCAACCAAAAAATTTTTTTTTACAATTTTAATCCAATGTTCACTCAATTTTATTGCCAGCAAATAAATTATATAGGTATATATTTAAAATTCGCAAAGAAAAAAATTTAACAATTCATGAAAAACTGTGCACAAGATATTATTTTGATTCGTTAAATTATCGTCGTAACCAGATATCGAATTGTTCGGCAATCCATTACATAAGGTACTTGCATTACCTATATATAATGCATAGAAAATACTTGTTTGAAATTAATGGAGTTATCGGATCATTACGGAGAGGTCGAGTACAAATTTTCGAGGGTGGAATTTCACAGTTGAATTTATCCATTCCCTGGATTAACGATTTCACAAACCACTTGACTTTTAATCCCCTAAGGTCAGTGACCCGACTGAACCCGACAGGTCGGATTTATTAAGAGGAAACTGGGAATCAAGCATTGGAACAGGTGATTATTGTTCATAATAATTACATCTACAGTTTAACTTAGAAGCCACGGATTACGTACAGATTTAGGTTCATCGATAATTTTTAAAACAACTTCCTTTTTAACGAAGCTTATATATTTATTTTTTGAAGAATAGTTCTGCTGAAGGTAGGACTTTACTTTGTGATGACGTAATTAATGAATTTAAATCAAATAACTTAATTCGCAACATATAATTAGGTATAAAGTTAACATATTTCGAGAAAAATGTTCTCTTTTTCAGGATAATTTTTTTTAAATATTTTCAGTTTACTTGAATGAAGATACTCTTTTGGCTACATGTATTTGGTCTTTACACTGAGACCGGTCCAGGCCAAATGTTACATATTTTCTATTTAGGGCCAGGCTCCTATCTTCCTGGCCACCCTACTCCTTCTTCCAATACATATGTTATATTGAATGTCATCCGTTACAAGTTTTACGCACATGCCTTATTCTCTTTGAAACGTTTTTTGTTCTTTCTTTCTAACAATAGAAGTTGAATTTCCAAATTTAATAGCCATAATTTTTTAGCCGTACATAAATAAAATACTATCTCAAAAAGCATACTAGAAGTACACAACAACATACTAGAAGATAATTAGGCCACTACATATTCGTACTGCTATTTATGGTAATTGAAGCTCTCTTAACAAAAGTATTTTGGATATATCACCATTGTGTACTGTGCAGTGTTTGGCGGATTGGTGTGTGTATGTGATTTGGGAGAAAATGCCCACCCATCCAAAGTTGTACTCATGAATTGGCACGTAACGTGTATTGTGTGAGTAGCGCGTAGTGTGTGTGAGAGGCAGGACGAGTGAATGAATATAGGGTGTAAATTATACTCTCGATTAGCTGTGGTATTTTATTGGCAATAATTTACAAATGTGGCGTTGATTAGAGAAATATATAGAGGAAATGTAACAACAGATCGGTTAGCCCCATCGAGGCCCAAATTGGTGGATATCGGTTCAGTAAGTGCGGCTAGAGTCACGACAGCTCTTGACCACCACAAGTCAATTTATAATATATCATAACATTTCATTAAATTGCAACACAATTATATAAATTAAATCATATAATTATTTGTGAAAAATAAATATTACAAAATATTTTCGACATTCGTAAAAATTTGTGATGGATATGTCTGAAATTTGCGAAAAATTACTTGGCAATAATGATACGAAATGATTGTAATGAAATTAGTGAATCCTTGTACGGAATTTCACAAGAATGCCTGATTGATTTTCTTAGAAATATGCTGTCAGGAATAAATAATTAAAGGAATATATTATACTTACTACATACGCATGTATGTATGTAATTCATAGTATGTAAATATTCTTCCTTTCACCCCGTCTCAATTTATGAAATAATAAATAGTTTCTTAGTAAATGATTGCTTTTAATGTCTCCACAAATAAATGTTTTTCCGTACGAAAGGTGTATTTATGACAATATTACTTAGTGCTTCAAAAAGTTGATAAAAATGAGCAAATTCTAAAATAAGTAAAAATCTAGAAATCTACCAAGAGTCTACAAGTGTCTTGTATGCTACCAATTTCGCTGTCACTATAAATCCGAACAATATTTTAGAACTGAAAGATTTAACGCAAAATTATTGTAATTAGTTATGATATTGTCGAAAAGAAAAAAACGCTCGTGAGAATGTGAGAATTTTCACGTAAATGACAGATAAACGGCAACAATTTTCACTTGTTCCTTTACAGGCATGTTATTAGTATACAAAGTTGTGAAACATTCCAGAACCTCGGGAAATTTCATATTTTCCAGCGCCGAACGTGTCTTCGTTCCTGCCCCAGGATCGTGAAAGGAACGAACTCTTTGAACACACACGATATTAGCGAGGGAGGATATTTGAAATGGTAAAAGAGTCCTAGCGTTTCATAAAGGCAAGAAGTTCTTTTGACAAATTTGAAAGTGAACCAGTAGATATATCGTCGCTACATTCAAATTCAAATAATGTTGATTTACCGTTCAATTTGAATAATAATGTACACTTTCATATATCAAAAGGCATTTGAATAGATTATGTATTCAAGCATTTAACGAAAAATTGCATGATTATAAATAATTATACGAATTTTTTACAAAAAATTGGTTGCCCTGGATTCAGATTCAGATCATCATCATCATGATCGTCGGTTTTACAACCCCCAGAGGGTATTGGCTTCCGCAATAGTCTTCTTCTACTGATCACAGTCTTGCGCCAGCTCTTTCCAGTTCTGGATCTCATAATAAAAGTATGTAATAGTCATAATAAAGTATGTAACGAAAACTTAGGGGTAAAAGTCAGCAGGGTGCGTTCATTTGCGCAAACTCTAAATAATAACGATGTATGCAACATTCGGTTCAGGCAGGATGGTGTATCCAAGGATGGGGTAGCTATAATATTTACTTCAGTACACTACAATGAAAATAATCAGCATTTGGATGGTGTTCAATATATTAAACATTTTATTAATTAATCCTTTTATCTTTTCTTTAAACAGTATTATGTCTTATTTTGTCTTATTTATGAACAAATATTATTAACAAATTTAAGTTATAATATTCAACCACACTATTTTGTTTCATCTATTGTATATTCATATTATTACTTATAAAAGCCCCTTGGGCGTAAATAAATAAATAAATAAATTAGGGAAGGAAGCAACGTAGCCGAGCATAGGGAGAGGAGCGTCTTTGTTTTGCGCAGGGCCCAAAAAGTTACTACGCAAAATTTGAAACGTATGACACTCAAAATTGTTTTACACATTTTCACTGTAGGTAGGTAACGGGGTGGCCAAATGAGGGTATCGTGTTTCTTTGTAAGCGCAGGATCCTAAATAGCGAAATTTTAAACTGATTGAATTCAATATAATTACACTTCGCGGGGAGAATTTGGGTAACTAGACGGAAGGGGGACTGTTTTGTTTATTTAGAACGTAATTATATTATGGATACGTAGAATTGCTTAGAATTAATATAACAGATTTATTACAAAAATTATAAGACATGCATCTTTTCATAACATGTATACATGTGTACACATGATTAATTCTGTGATGTACGTTATATTTATGAGCAAAGCACAGAGTAGTTGTGTTGGTACGTATATTATTTGCAGGCACAGTATTAAGGAAATAAATTGGTAGATGGACAGTTCCGATAAATGAATGTTTCATGTTCTTATAATACTTAATGTTCATATATGATGGATTGACAGTTTAGTTTTCGATTAAAATAATGTTCGATGAACATGTTTGATAAAAAAGAGAAATATGATGAATAATATATAAAATATAATTTATTTACTTCTTCAATAACAGCAAAAATTACCATAATAAAATAAGTGGATAAAACTTAAAAGAAAAAAGAGCTAATATTTAAAGTGTAATAACTGTTTTGGAAACAAGATTTTTATTGAGATTTGATATAAAGGTTTATGAATTTTACAAACAAATAATAGAGGATTGCAGTTAGATAAATTAGAAATCATGAAAAAGGTTAATGTCAAATTAAATATAATAATGAACGACATTTTCTGTAAACAGTTATCTTTTAAATTTCTTTTCACAATAGTTTTGTTCACTAATGAGTCATTTCATTCTTTATATTTTTTTTGTTTTGAAAAATATCTATTTTAAATTTAAGTATACATTTTACCCTGAATAAGGTATCATTGGAATTGGTAAAAACATTATTCAATAAATAGTGGTTTTATACAAAGTGTTAAAAAACAAAAATAATTTATTTATAATATATTTAAAGAATATTTTTTTTGGTAGCGGAGATCCAATTTTAAAATTAAAGGGATAGATTTTTTACTATACCCTAAAACCACAATACTATAATTTTCATTTACAATTCTTGAAATGTAGTGGTTTTTATTTCAAAGAGTTAAAGTAGTATTTTAATATGTTTAGTTTAGTTTAGCGGCAAATATTTTCCTGATTTGATTCATTTATACCTTTAATGCTTAGCTCCTACATATATATGCTAGGGCAATTTTTAATCCACAAAAATCTTTCTGAAGATATGCAGACTATAACAGCAAAAACCAGATATAAATCCGCTTAGTGGTTGTCGAGATTAGTGGCCATACAGACGGACAGACGCTCGCTGGGGAGTGCCTTTTATAGATATTAAAATTACACGCATTCATCACATATACTCATAACTACGAGTTTACTACTCATCTTACGGTAAGTAATATGAAAATATGTTTATTACTTTCAAATAAAAAGTAACATTCGTCTATACTAATAATATATAACGAGGTAAAGTTTTTAAGTTTGGATGTAGGAGGTCATCTCCCAAACCACTCATCTGATTTCAAAAAAAAATGCACCAATATTTAAAATGAACTTTAAAGATGGAGAGTAGTTATATATTACCTCGTTAAAATAAAAGTTCTTTTCGTGGCGACCTATTTTACAACTAAAGTCGACGAAAACATGATCGAGCGATGCGTTTTTTATGAACGCAATCTTAACGGTAAATATTTTCTATTGAGAAGTTGTAGAACTCAAAAAGTTCCGTAAAAAATCCGCGACGATATAAATATATATGTTAAGGTTATACACAAATTGATAAAATATGATATAAAGTTAGTAAAAATCTTCGCGTGCGACACCACGTGGGCAAGCCAGTATTTTAAAAGATTATATACGAATGCGAAATGATTGCTAATAGAGGCTTCGTAAAAATGTTTCCTGTTAAATTTTAAATTCAGCGTCTATTCTGAATTCATCAATTCTTGAAACTCTCCACGTCTCGACTCTATTTTTATAATACAGCCTTTTACGTGTTAGTGCGTAAGTAAAAAATATGTAATGTATATCTACAAAAAGGTATATTGCAAATTTATTTTTGTGCTATATTATTTTTTTCTCCCTATTATTTTGATCCTCTGTGTTTCTTAATTTGCAGCAATATTTAAATCTGTGGAAACTTTTAAGTTGTTCCTTATCCTATTTGATACTCACATGCAACCTATTTTTTATTACACGGTTAAGAAATACATTTCCTTAAATAAAATAATATTAATACATCTTAGTACGTGAATACGTGGAATATCTATCTAGGGCGAGGGAACCGGCGTTCTACATTTTTCACCGGGATGAAACGGTTCCTGCCACAAAGTAAACTCGACGTTATTTGCCCACGGAGATCAAAAGGGGCGTATAGCAAGTTGGATAGCTTTATTGAAATACCCAGAGCAGAGAAACGCTATTTGGTTTAAAAAATTTCAATAACTAAAAGCAAACCTTCCTAAATTTATATTAGTAGTCGGCGTAAGACAAAAATATTGCGATCTTTTTATTAAGCAGCAGAAAGCAATCGGCCACGTCCAGTGTTTCGTAGGTAGGGTACAAGCCACTTGGCCAATATTTTTATTTGCCATTTTATGGCCAATAATAATAATCATTTTGCTGAAATACAGACAAATAATAGGTAGATAATGTCATATACATCTATGTTGGCATATCATTTTTGTATTAACTTTGCTGCAATTCACGGGTGCCTTCGCTTTGGTATCGCTATCAAACGCACCCAAAAACAACTACTCCGTTATTCCCGCACGCGGTTTATATCTGCTGATATCGAGCCTTCTAGGCTTTCCGAGTATTTACGAGAACTTTCTCATGGCTTCCAGGATTTTGTAATGTTTCTCAATGCTTCCCGAAAGCCGTAGATTACGATAGGTCGTTCTGGAATCTTAAGTAATATTGTGATCATTTCAAACAACTGTCACTTGATATGAGTGCGTAATTCTTTTTAGTTCCAATATATTATAAATATAATATTGTATAGAAATAGGATTACGTACAGAATCTCTGGAATATCTATGGAAGCCTCTAACACAGTCTACCACACTAGAAGCAACGGAAACCTTCTCCAATACACTAGAATAATCTAGGAGGTTCGATAAACCAGTTTTTGGGTATAAATAGCGCGAATCTAGGCCAACGCGGAGAGTATTATTTTGACAGATCGTTCAATGCAAAGTGAGTCGCAGACGACGGCTATGTGTGCCCAGCCGTGAATTGCGAAGCGACAGATATCAAGCGAAATAATCGAGCGAGAACTTATCTAAGTTGTGAAATAAATAAATGCGATAAATACTTCATGCGAGAATTTAATATTCTACAAGTGATAAATATAGTGTTACCCAGCGATAATAAAGTGTTCATATATGAGTGTTTACGAAATAGTGTGATTTAAACAAAAGCGTTAAGTTTAATTCGTATTAAGTGACTTTCTACATTGAATAATTAATATATTTTTATTTGTTGGTTTTATTTGCCTACCGCAGCCACGACCACGTGACAATAATATGAAATTAATGACTCCCTCCACATTAAACTTACTTTAGTGTTTTTAAAGACCCACCCTTTTAGTGTAGGATCCATGTATTAAAGGACAATATTACGGCATGCTGAATATTAAGGATGCATCGTAAATCTTAGTTATAAAAATACTGTCTTGCGTAAAAGAAAATGCACACATTTTAAGTATTTTTATTACAGTTTTATTACGCTAAATGGTAGTTAAACCACCTCTTAATAAAATGTCAATCTGCAGAAATTTTTTTTGATTTGGTTGAGAAAACTGTTATTACATGCCCTTAAAAGAACAAGTTATGATCTGAGGTTTCTGAGTTTCAAAATTTTTAATATTTACCTAACGATTTATTTGGCGCTGTTTGAATCATCGTCCATCATGTGAAAATTAAAAAAAATGCGGCTTTATAATTAAAACAAGACTAAAAAAAAATATTATTCCCGAAATGTTATATTATATATCTCGTACGTTTTATTTGTATTCAGATCAGTATATTTTCTAAAAAAATATTACAAGAGCTTCTAAAATATAATAATACATTTGGTATTCTAATATGAAAAAGTCAAAGTTACATGAAACCTTATTATTCCAAGGTATTTTAATATGAAAAAGTCAACGTTACATGAAACCTTATTCATTTATTTGATTTATTGTTTATTTGATAAACTTTTATTAAGGCGATACCTATGTGCTTATTATTTTTCACTGAGGACGTACGAATGGTTAATACGGACATCTCTAGTAGGTATCCAATAAATTTCACTGGTTTTATGCAAAATAAATACGATTATGTAAATTGGAATATTATAATTTATAAATTTGTTTTAATTTGAGCCCTCCAGATGACACGCACAAGTAAAATATCCCAACCGAAATCCAAGGATTTTACTAAATTTATAATTATATTGCGTAAAAGGTTTCTGCTACTAATGAGGATCAGAGACCCTATCTTTACTAATTTTATTAGCTATGTGATTATAACATGTTGCTTATATGTGCGATGGTTTTCTCGACAGTCAGATAATAATTGAATATCTTCTCGGGTATTCTGTGATGGTTTTGGGTTAGTCGTGGTTTAGGGGCATTTTTCAGTGGAGATTGACGGACAGTGTATATTATACAGAGTTACTTGGAAAATATTAATAACCTTGCAGGAAAATATTCCTGCTTTAATTATAAGTCAAAAATGTTCAAGAAACCATGACCTAATAGTTATGGAGATATGCGACACCTAAGTTTGCATTTTTTTCAATATTTCTGAATTATTTTTTGTAAAACGTTAGAATATCATTACAGTAACTTATATCGAATATAAAAAATTCATTCTCTTTAATACAAGTCAAATAAAATAATAAAAACATTCCAATTCCAATCGGAAAACATTCCAGTTGAAATTTCTGCACGGTTTTTATCATTTTATTTAATTCGTATTGAAACGAACAAAATTTTTCGTAATCGAAATAAGTTGTTATAATGATAGTTCAACGTTTTTAAAAAAGTCAGAAATATTGAAAAAAAATGCTTGCTTATCGCATAACTCCGTAACTATTGATGCGTTAATGTTTACTTTAAAATTTTCTACTCATAATCAGAGCAGTTATATAGTCCTGGAAGGTTATTTATGTTTTCCAAATAACCCTGTATATGAAAATAAAATCATGATGAAAAAATATCGGTGATAAAATACAACAGGTATAAAATATACATGCATCTATTTGTGCAGGTATTATCATTGATATATATGTTGAATTAAAGATTCTCACGGGTTGAGTATATGGAGGAAAATTTTCTCGGTTATATCGCGAAAGACATCTTCAGGTGGGCGAGGTGACTTTGCCCTAAACTGTCAGCCTTTAAATGACGTGTTTTCACGATTGTACGAGTATAAGAAAGTAGAAAATAAATAATTCTAGTACCTGACAAAATGAATGTAGTAGTATGCAATTATAACAAGAAATATAATAAGAAATTTACAATATTGGAAATTATTGGAAACATTTATAACTGGGTAAATTTTGTTTAAGCTATATTCATTTTTATCGGTTGGATAAATAATTAAAAATAAACTAACTTGTTAATATACACCTACAAATTGAATTTTGCATTTGATTAATAACATAAATCTCCATAATATTTATTGTATACAAGAATTTAATTTTCTTTGAGGTACAAAATCGTTATATATAAATGTTTTACGAGTTTTTGTATATAACATTGTAAACTGGTACTTAGAAAAGACCCCAATAAAATCACAGCAAAGTTATGCTAAAAGACGCATAATAAGTTTTGAAAAGATAATATTAAATTATCCTTTAATTTATTACGCTCTGCAGTAGCCAAGCGCAAGCCCCGAGCAGAAATGTAGGTCTTTATTATTTGTTTATGTCTGTGAAGGTAGAATCCGTTTGCTGTGTAAATTGTAATGGCGTCTGTACGGTCCGGTTCCGGTCCCATATCTGTTTCCGGTTTCAGCAAATACTGAAAATGATGGCCAAGCTTAATTACACGAGCGCAAACATAGCAAAATGCGTGTCTGTGTGTTGAATGATTTCAATTGCGCGATTAAAAATAATTTATGCCCTATTTAGCCTTCCCAAGTGGCAGTTAGGCGAGGATTTGCCGCGAATTATTATCAACGTTTCGGATTATTTTAATTAAGGCTCGCGATTTAATTGATACTTGTGCCATCATTGTTTAATAAAATTATTTTTCGTGCGTGCGCGTACGCGGGGGAAGAATATATCACCAAACTCATCACGATACATTACGTAAATTAATTATGTACCTACCTGTATATCTTTATTTATTATATTTCTAAAGTTAACACCTATTAGAATAAAATAAAAATCGTATACATATCTAGATAACAGTGATTTTATATGTAAATATATGTCAGCATGCATGATCATTTACAACTAGGTATATACATTTACATACATATGGAATTTATAAAAAAAGTTAGTGATGAGTAGATGATACCCGCTGGTAAGCGTGTACGATAATTGAGTATGTATATGTGTCCGTTAGGTACAAGTTTTCAACACAGTGCTGGCTAGGCATCGATGTAACAATGATACCACTGAGATTATGAACTGTCAAGGAGAATTTAAAACAGATATAACTATTTATTCCTTTATATCCCACAATATAAATCAGGTTATAGTATCACTGCACTGCACTTCTTTTATGATACTAGAAGACTCATGAAAATTCTCAATACTTAATTGTAAATTTGAATTATATGAGAGAGCAAAGGGTAAAACAGCTAACAGTATAACTGTCCGATTATTATAACATATATTATTTGATGGAGTTGTAGATATTCCGAATGAATGGGTCCAAATACTTAAAGGATAGAATGTAGAGGATGACCAGTGTTAAGACTTGAACGTGAGTAATAATATTATTATTATTTAGTTATTTATTTTTATTTCAACGGTTAACCTATTACAGTAACAAAGATCTTATACATAACTAAATAACGTAGTGTGCAATAATTAAGTAAATATAAACCCACATACATGAGCATACATACACATATACGTATACAAACATAAATTTATACATACACACATGTATACAAATACATATATTTATACACATTTGCACACATATGAAACCTAAAAAACAGTATCTTTTGTAATAATTATTTTGTTTACTAGGAGATTTAATTATGCAAGAATAAATAATTGAACTGCATTATAAATGTGACTTTAAAATAAGCAATAGGGATACACTTCCGCTCTGACCCAATCCCCTCGCATAAAGAAGGGGTTTTGTCCATCTCATAATTTCATACTCTGTATGGCCCTGTTAAAACAGTAACAACCGTAGAACTTGTATGAAAAGATGTATGAATGTGGCCGAAGCAAAAGCGGTGTGCCAGGATAGAAGAGTGTGGCGTTCAATCCTCTCTGCCTACCCCTGCGGAGAAATAGCGTGATGGTTAGTTAGTTAGTTAGACAAGATATTTTAAAAAAAATGTATCCCAATTAAGGAAAGACAATTATATAAGACAAATATGTATAACAATATGAACAAAGTCATATATACATGTATGTACAAACAATGTTTAATATTTTAAGCATTCACTTTGTGGTCAGGCATTTTAACAAAATGTTTGTTATGTTAGTATACAACCACTTACGGAGATTTGTAGTCTACCGGTTTCTAGACTTATCCGTCTTTTCTTTAGAACAATCACTACACTAGCATACTAGAATACCATGTCTAGTGGTATTCTAGTATGCTACACCGCGAAAACAAGGCTGCGCCGACATTGCGTCGAAACAAAATTATAAAATTTAATAAAATGAAAAGAAATAGTTTTTTTAATTTAATTTTTTTTTTAATTTTGTGATAATAATTACTTCAGAAACATCCTTGTATCTGAACAACTTCTATTGCCAGTACAAAAAAAAAAACAATATTGAACCTTACGTAATCTAACTTAACTAACACTTACTAGAAACTCATTCCCCTCCCTGACCATGTATATTATATACATTACGAACCATTTTATGTTAATGTTAAAGTTATGTTGAAACTGGTTGAATGAAATGTTTTTTTCTGTCATTCCTATCAAATTGACTTATCAATAATTATGTCTTATTTGTGTCATCCTTTAATTGTGGGAGACATTTAACTATTTTTTCTGTATTTTGTCTTACCGACTTTGTCTGTTGGATGACCGAATAAAATAAAATAAATAATAAAGTAAAAAATATAATATTTCATTTTATTTCGCGGCTTTGTCATCGCGGCTTTATCGAGTCATCAAATGGGTGATCATTTACACTCTTAGAATCACACTGATCAATCAAATTTTAAATTATAAGGTATTTTTAAACGTTGCGCTGCGTTGTATCCTCTTGATTGGGTTTTTTATAAATGTAAAAAAGGCTACCGTAACTCCAGATCATTATTATTTGGGGATGCATGAATATTCTTTTACATGGTTTACGTTGTTATTGCAATAAATAATTTCTCAAATATCACTTTTAATCAATTTTGGCATGGTGACAAACAAAGGCTTCCTTAAAAAATTATGAATAAATTAAACATTCGTGATCTCGCATGTAAACATCTGTAAACATGTAAACGCACGTAAACGCATGTAAAAAGAATCTGACATCCGTTATTATAATAATTTGCCGTTAATTTGCCGAAAGAAGTATAACTACAAAAACAAAACTTCATTTCCTTCTTATATATTTTGTTTTTTCTACTTATTTTAAAAATAAATGTTTTAAAGAAACTCGAAAAAACATTTTTTTTATATTTTTACAAAATAAGGTAAAAACACAAGCCTTAAGAGTGATTCTGTATTAGGTTCAGCGTATTCAGTAAATATTCGTTACGAATGCCCGCCTACTCTACAAAAACACAATTATCTTCTAGTAAAGCAACTTAAAGTGAGAATCATTTGAAATGCAAATAAAATGAATTATTTTCGTTAAAAAAGCATAGCTTGTTTTTGAAAGTTTTGTTGAATTTTTATGCAAAATTTAAAGTATTACTTATGCGAACATGTATTTTAAAGCAATTTGGAAGTGACGAATATAAATAAATTTATTTTACGTATGTGAAAATTTGAATACCTTCAATGATCACATTCATACATTAGAGGTGTCATATTTTATTTAATAAGTACTGCATTCCTGTAGTGAATTTGAATAGTTGCCGTATGTATATTGATGTAAACAGTCTCGAATTAATTAATTAGTATTGAAATTTGGTATCAATAACCGCAAAAGACTTTGTAGTAGCATAATTAGGAAAACACTTTGCATAAACCACTATTTATTAAATCATCAACCTGATGAAGGGACCATTGGCCACAAAACACTTTAATAATAATTCAATGAATAATTGTTTACACGAAGTGTTTTTTTATTGATAGATATTTGGTTTATTTTTACTTCCTTTATTTTACTCTTAGCGTCTGCGGTTTGTTGTCTGCCGGAAAAATTTTGGATCGATTTTTAACCCTTTTCCCGTGATCCAATCGAGCTGAAACTTTGCAGGCAGACTCGTGGCTATGATAAAAACAACCCTTTTCCGTCAAAATAAATAATAATTATAGTATAATTTTAGATTCTTCGAAATTTTAATGTTTTTTTCAAATTGGAATCAATACAAATGAGTAATGACCCCGACGCGTGCTGTAGGCACAAAAC